>LNAC01000059.1:3195191-3298266 GCA_002007465.1 Ailurus styani
AGAGGCAGGCAGACAGAGAGAGGGGGAAGCAGGCTCCCTGCCGAGCAGGGAGCCCGTTGTGGGCCTCGATCCCAGGACCCTGAGATCATGACCTGAGCCGAAGGCAGAGGCTTTAACCCACTGAGCCACCCAGGCGCCCCAGAGCTTGATCTTAATACCCTGAGATTACGATCTGAGCCAAAACCAAGGGTCAGTCGCTTAACTGACTGTGTCACCCAAGTGCCCCAATCATTCTCCTTAAAAAAAAAAAAAAAATCATTTGGTGCACCTTTGGGGTGTTTCCTTGTCCTTTGCTACTTGAAACAATTTTGTAAAGAATATCTTTGAATAAATGTCCTTTTGCACATACATGAATATGACTTCTATGGTAAATTTCTAGTTGCTGAATCAGAGAGGTACGTGTTTCTGTGGACGAGACATGGAATACTCCTCACAGTATGTCAGGAGGAGCTGGTCTGCGCACTCTGCCACAGGCCTTGCATCAGGGGCAGGGCTACCTCAGCAGAAATAAAGAGATTGGAAGCCTTAAGGACAGAGGGAGCCTAAAGAACAGAGAAGGACTAGGGGTGGGGGAGAGAATGTAAGAGACTGTGGGGAGAGGCATTACCTGCATCAAGGGAACAATATTGAGATATTCTCAATGATTATTTGTGACTAAAAATGACTAGAGGATTTCTGTTCTGTAATTGTGATCAGTAAAATCATGGGATCCACCCTAAATTTTATCCAAGGAGCAGGATCACCCTACAGAGATTTGAACTGACAATGGAAGGTATTTTATAGTATTTGCATTTTATGTGTTCTGTTCTTTCAGTGTAATGTTACTAATACGTACATAAGTAATTGCTTGGACTTTTATAGGGACGATGTCTGGAATTGGTATCACCAGACTTAAAAGCAGAGGGGCATTGGTACTTCATATACCTCTGTGCTGTTTAAAATTTTTACAAAGAGCAAGGATTACTTTTGCAATTGAATTTTTTTAAGATCGATTGATTTATTTTAGAGAGAAGTGGGAGAGGGACAGAGGAAGTGGGAGAGAAAGAATCTCAAGCAAGACTCTCCCATTGAATGCAGAGACTGACGTGAGGCTCTATCTCACTGCTCTGAGATCATGACCTGAGCCAAAATCAAGAGTTGTGGACGCTCCACCGACTGAGCTACCCAAGCGCCCCAAACTTTTAAAAACTTAATGGATGGAATTTAGTTATAATTTCTTAGCTAGGAGTGTTTGTAGTTTGTAGGGACAAGAGCAAGAAAAGGGCCTAACAGATTCCAAACTGTTTATAGTGGGTATTCCTGGAAAGCATGATTGTAGAGCTGAGTAACTTTTCCATTTAACTTTATATATTTCTGCACTCTTTGAAAATAATTTTTATACAAATTAGTTACTTGTATAGTTTATAAATAAACATTTAAAACCTTTGGCTTATTTCTTCTTCTTGAGGTATGGTTCGACTCAACTTCACAGTGAAAGCTCCATGGCAGGACTTCGTTAATTTCCTTCTTTTATGTATATTGTAGTATCTCGGGGTTGGCATTTAGGAACCACCCTGACTGGGAGCAGCAAGCGTGGTGGCAATGCAGTTGACAAGAAGGAGCCAACAGATATTGTTAAAGGATGTAAGATTTCTGTAATGGCAAAAGAAATGAGGACTTTTTTTAAAAAAAATATTTATTTATTTGACAGAGAGAGAGAGATCACAAGTAGGCAGAGAGGCAGGCAGAGGGAAAGGAGGAAGCAGGCTCCCTGCTGAGCAGAGAGCCCGATGTGGGGCTCAATCGCAGGACCCTGAGATCATGACCTGAGCCGAAGGCAGAGGCTTAACCCTCTGAGCTACCCAGGCACCCCAAGAAATGAGGACTTTTGATAGCAGTTACACAAAGCAGAAGACATGGCACGCTCATAAATAAGTCCCCAAGTGCCCACTGAGATGGAAAGCAGTTGCTGAAACCGAACACATAAAGGGAGGATTCTTGGAGCTATGAGAAGCCCCCCAGTGCTATCCCTGAACTATATAATACAGATATGCCAGATTTCATGATTTAATGAGTAAAACCAGGTAGACCAAGTAATAGGACATTCCAGGTAGAGGATTGTTAACCTATAATATGCTGAAGACGATAAATGCAAATAATAACCCATATAGCAAAATACAAAGATCAGTGATGCCTAACACATTAAATAAGATGAAAGCGCATACACATCCATGATGTCAAACATAAAAGCTATAATCGTGATTTTGTATATTTAATGACAGAGAAATGCTCACCTTAAATAAAATGCAGAATATAAGATTGCTTATGGTCTAACATTTGTAAAAACTCAGGCATGTGCAGAAAAAAAATCCATAAGAAATCTATAAGAATGTCAACAGTGATTCTCGTGGATTCTGGTTAAGTGACGTGATTGAGAGTAGTTTCATTTTCTTTCTGTCTGGCTTTCTAGGTATATATTTCTAGGTATATATTATTTTTATTATAAGGAAAAACTGTTAAAAACTGTTAAATAAGCAGTTATGGAGTATAAAATTGCATTTATTATAATTATGCTAGGGATATAAATGGCCGTGACCCAGACCAGGGATTTAAGCTTAGTTGTGTTATCATTTCTGTGGATCATACTCTAGTTCAGTGGGTTAAGTCATTTTGATTAGAGAAAGCTAAGGATTTATTAGAGATCTCAGATAAAGAAATAGAACACATTTAAAAACTGCCTATGTAGCCGTTCCATCAAACATTTTAAATAATTGTAAAATACTTAGGAATACATTAAATAGCAGCAAAACGGAATTAAGTATAGGGTTGAAAAGATTTTCCACAAACCATGGATAAATTATGTTTAAGCAGTGTGCCATAAAATGTTTTCAACTAAAACATTTTATTTTTATTTATTTTTTAAAAAAAGAGTTTATTTATTAGTCAGAGAGAGGCAGAGTGTACGCAAGCAGGGGGAGCGGGAGGGAGAGGGAGAAGCGTGCTTCCTGCCGAGCAGGGAACCCGATGATGATGCCGGGGCTCCATCCCAGCACCCCGGGGATCATGACCTGAGCCAAAGGCAGATGCTTAACCCGCTGAGCCACCCAAACGTCCCTTAAGTAAGACATTTTAAATCTAATTTGAACATTTGATTGATGAGAGTTAGGTTTTTCTCTTCATTGTATTTTTTTTTTTAAGATTTTATTTATTTGACAGAGAGACAGCAAGAGAGGGAACACAAGTAGGGGGAATGGGAGAGGGAGAAACAGGCCTCCCAATGAGCAGGGAGCCTGACACCGGGCTCCATCCCAGGGTCCTGGGATCATGACCTGAGCCGAAGGCAGATGTTCAACAGCTCAACCACCCGGGCGTCCCTCTTCATTGTATCTAAAGACACAATTTAAATTAATCTTTAGCACTAATTTGCTTCTTGGTGGAAAGAAAACACAATTTGCCCTTCAGCAGACCTACTTTTAAAAAAAAAATGCTAGTACTTATTTTTGGTAGCTTCACATATTCTCTGTATTAGGAAAATTGAGGATGATTGGTAACCAAAAAGAATCTTATACTGAAAACAAACACATATAAACTGATGGAAAAGATGAATGGGTAGAGAATTTCAAATTATCCAAAGAGACTTCCATCAAATGTTTTCTTCCCCCCTTTTTTTTAAACGGGGCGATTGAAGTACAATTCACATACCATAAAGTTTAAAGTGAAATTCAATGGTTTTTAGTATATTTGCGGAGTTGTGCAACCATCACCATAATCTAATTTTAGAACATCTCATCATCCCCGAAAGAACAAATACCTCCCCTACCCACCCCCACCCCCCATTAGCAGACATTCCTCATCTTCCTCACCCCCTGGCAACCACTAATTTTAACTTTCAGTCTCTCTAAATTTTCATGTTCCAGAATTTAGATGGGAATCATACAGTATGCTGTCTTCTTTGGTTGGCTTCTTTTACACTGTAGAATGTTTTCAGAGTTCATCCATACTCTCTCAGTACTTCATTCCTTTTTATTGCTGAGTTATATTCTGTTGTGTGAAAATGCCACAATTAATTTATCCCTTCATCTGTTGATAGACATTTGGGTTCTTTTCCTTTTTGGATATTATGAATCTTCCTGCTGTGAACATTCACATACAAGTTTTTGTGTGTGAACAGTTGTTTTCAGTTATCTTGAGTTTATCTAGTAGAAATGCTTGGTCATCTGGTAACTCTATGTGTAACATTTTGAGTGCCAAATTGTTCCAAAGTGGTGGTACCATTTTTTAATCCCATCAGCAATATATGAGAGCTCCAATTTCTCCACCTCCTCACCATCCCTTGTTATTGACTTTTTTATTTTAGCCATCCTAGCAGATACGAGGTCATGTCTCACATGGTTTACTTATTTATTTATTTAAAGATGTTATTTACTTGACAGAGAGAGTGTGAGAGAAAGTACAAGCAGGGGGTGTGGGAGAGCGAGAGGGAGAAGCAGGGATCCCTGGGATCATGACCTGAGCCGAAGGCAGACACTTAACCGACTGAGCCACCCAAGCACCCCATTTTTTCATTTTCTTGATGGTGCCCTCTGAACACAAAAATTTTTAATTTTGAAATCAAATATATTTTTCTTTTGTCATCTGTGCTTTTGGAAGTGTTAGTTGTTATGTTGAGCTATGATACGATTCTTTCTGAGTTAATTTTCGTATGTGTTATGAGGTAGGGGTCTAACTTCATTCTCTTGCATGTGAATATCCCATTTCCCCAGCATCATTTGTTGGAAAGGCTGTTCTTCCCCCCATTGAATGGTTTTGGCATCCTTGTTGAAACCCAGTTGGTCGCAAATGTCAGGGTTTATTTCTGGGCTCTTAGTTTGAGTCCATTGATCTGCATGTCTGTCTTTATGCCAGTACTGCACTATCTTGGTTACTGTAACTTAGTGATAATTTTTTTAAAATTGTGAGCCCTCTTTTTTCTTTTCATTCTTTCTAAATAGTGCCTGAAAGTAAAATTCTACTTCAAACATTTAACACGTGTCTAAGGAAGATTATTTGAATATTTTGTTTTATGAGAAAACTATAAATCAAGTTGCTTTTTATTTGCATATGGCTTCTGATTGATGTTTTTATTTTCTGTGAGCAGGGGCCTTATGAGAAAATAAGTTTTCTGGGCTAGATATTATCACCCACATATGTCCAGGACAATAAGATATAAATTGAAACAGGAGGAATATAATAGTTGAAGACATGGTTTGCTAAAATGTACCATACTGTGTTTTCTTTTTCTTTTCTTTCTTTTTTTTTTCCTGCAAAGGATGGGGGAGGTAGAGAAACACTATGAAAATAGTTAAGGAGGGCGCCTGGGTGACTCAGTGGGTTAAGCCTCTGCCTTCGGCTCAGGTCATGATCTCAGGGTCCTGGGATCGAGGCCCGCATCGGGCTCTCTGTTCGGCGGGGAGCCTGCTTCCTCCTCTCTCTGCCTGCCTCTCTGCCTACTTGTGATCTCTCTCTCTGTCAAATAAATAAATTAAAAAAGAAAAAGAAAATAGTTAAGGACCTGGGGTCTGGAGCTAGATTGTATTAAGTTAGAATCCTGCCTCACCACTTCTTAACTGAGTGACTGTGGACAAATTACTAAATTATTTTAATGCCACTTTATAAACTAGTGAATATTAGATGAGGCTATGTGTATAAAATTATATAATGTGTATAAATAGTTATATAATTATTTTAAAATTATTTTGAAAAAGTGCCAACAGAGCATTGATTAAATCTGGAGTTGTCAAACATTTTATATTTATAGCACAATTTTTTGCTTTCCCCTTCATATTTTTAATATTTTTTATTAAGATATAATGTATATGTCACAAAACTCACCCTTTTAAAGTGTACACTTCATTGCTTTCTAGCATATTTTCAAAGTTTTGCAATCATCTCCACAATCTAATTCAAGAGCATCATCCTCAAAAAAACCTCATACCCATTAGCCATCATACTTCATTCCCTCTCCCCACTCCTGGCAACCACTAATCTACTTTCTGTCTCTATGGATTTGATTCTGGACATTTCATATAAGTGGAATTATACAGTTTGTGACCTTTTGGGTCAGGCTTCTTTCACTTAACATAATGTTTTCATGTATTACCCATGCTATAGCAGGTATTCGTACTTCATGTCTTCATATTGCTGAATAATATTCCCTTGGGTAGACAAGCCCATTTTACTTATCCATTCATCATTCACATGTACATTTGGCTTGTTTTGACTCACTGACTATTATGAGTATTGTCACAACAGACATCCATGTACAAGTTTTTGTGTGAACATGTGTTTTCAGTGCCTTTGGGTATATACCTAGGTGGCGTTGCTGGAACATAGAGTGACTCTGTATTTTGACTATTTGAGGAACTGCCAAACTGTTTTCCAAAGGGGCTGTACCATTTTACATTCCCACCAGCAATGTATGAGGTGATAACACACTTTTCAATATAAATATATATTTTTTCCAACTTTACTGTGGTATGATTGGTGAATAAATATTGTATATATTTAAGGTATACAATAAGATGTTTTGATATATATATATTGTGAAATTATTACCGTGGCCAACCTAATTAACATATCCATCCATTCACATAGTTATATTCTGTGGTTAGACCAGAAGATTTTAAGATCTTCTCTTTTAGCAAATTGTAAGTATACAATAAATTAACTGCAGTCATCATACTGTACATTAAGTCTCCAGAACTTACTCATCTTTTAACTCAATGTCTGTACCCTTGATCAGCCTCTCCCATTTCCCCTATCTCATAGCCACTGGCAACTACCTTTCTATCCTCTATTATGGTGAGTTCAACTTTTTAAATTTCTACATGTAAGTGTGGTTATGCAGTATTTGTCTTTCTGTATCTGGCTTATTTCACTTAACATAATGTCCTTCAACATAAGGTTGATTCATGTCACAAATTATCAGGATTTCCTTATTTTTTAAAGGCTGAATAATATTCCATTATATACCTATATATGTGGATAAAATATATGCATGTGTATATGTATGTATATGTAAATATATATATTTCATTGCATATATATGTGTGTGTCACATTTTCTTTACCCATTCATCCATCGATGTACACTTAGGTTGTTTGCATGTCTTGGCTATTGTGAATAATGCTGCAGTGAACATGGGATTACAGGTAATGTTTTCATTTCCTTAGGATAAATATCCAGAAGTGGGATTGTTGGATCCTATGGTACTTCTGTCTTTAATTTTTGTAACAGTAAAACTACTGTTTTCCACAGTGGCTGTTCCAATTTACATTCTCATCTGTTGTGTACAAGGGTTCTCTTTTCTCTATATCTTTACCAACACTTGTTATCTTTTGCCTTTTTGGTAATAGCTATTCTAACAGGTGTGAGGTGAGATCTCCTTATGGTTTTGATTTGCATTTCCCTGATGATTAATGATGTTGAACACCTTTTTTTTTTTAAACATTTTTTTAGGGCACCTGGGTGGCTCAGTGGGTTAAAGCCTCTGCTTTCGGCTCAGGTCATGATCTCAGGGTCCTGGGATCGAGGCCTGCATCGGGCTCTCTGCTCAGCGGGGAGCCTGCTTCCCCCTCTCTCTCTGCCTGCCTCTCTGCCTCCTTGTGATCTCTCTCCCTCTGTGAAATAAATAAATAAAATCTTTAAAACAAAACAAAACAAAACATTTTTTTAATTTTTTATTTTATTATTTTATTTTTTATTTACTTGACAGAGAGAGAGAGATCACAAGTAGGCAGAGAGGCAGGCAGAGAGAGGAGGAAGCAGGCTCCCCACTGAGCAGAGATCCCGATGCGGGCCTCGATCCCAGGACCCTGGGATCATGACCTGAGCCAAAGGAAGAGGCTTTAACCTACTGAGCCACCCAGGGGCCCTATGATGTTGAACACATTTTTATGTACTTGTTGGTCATTTGTTTGTCTTCCTTGGAAATATATATTCTTCTTTGAATATATATTTTTGAAAGAAATTTCAAGAGATTAATTGGCAGGTACCTCGAGAGAGCCTTTTGAGGTAATGTTCTATATCTTCATCTTAGTGGTGATTACATGGGTATATTCACACATATAATTTCATTAAGCAGTGAACTTAAATTAATGACTTATTGTCATTATTGTTATGTATAAGTTACATATCAATAAAAAAGAAAAAAAATCCTTACTTCATTGTACATTTTTCGTTTTACTATAGACCAGAGGGACTTTGTTTCAGACCATCACTGATCTGACAACCACTGATCTTGAGATAAAAGCTAAATATACTGATTAGACACAGAAAATTCCTTCACAGTCTAATCCAAGTTTTCTTTCTCTCTGCACCTCCTGCACCTTCTCTTCTTCCTATATTTTGTTTATTCTTGGTGCAGTTCTCAGACTTACAAGACTATGTGGCATTTACCAATTTTTTTAATTCAGTTTTTAAAACTTTTTATTTTAAAATAATTATATACTCAAGCAAAGTTACAAAAATACTATGTACTACGGAATCCACATACTATTGACGTACCTTCCCCTAGTAGTGACATATAGCTGTAGGACAGTATCACAACTAGGAAGTTGACATTCATTAACCAACTTTTAAATTCATCTTATTTTAAATTATTTTTAAAATTCCCTGTGCTGCCCAATATGGTAACCACTAGTTACATGTAAGTATTTAAATTACTCAAAATTATGTGAAATTAAAAGTTAATTCCATGGTCTCACTTTTCCATGCCACATTTCAAGCATTTAATACCCATATGTGATGAACAGGAACTATATGCACAGATATGGACTGTTTCCCCTGCACAAAGTTTTTGCATAGCACTGATCTAGACTGTGTTCTTCTTGAGGGAAGACTTGCCTTTTTCATCTTTGTATCTGTAATTCCTAGGTAGTGTGGTCATTTAGTCCACACCTGAATGATTGGGTCTGGTCCTACCCTCTTGTTTTACATGTGAAGAAACTTGGGCTCTAAGTTGTGCTAAATAAAATGATACCTCACTTTTGAGTAGCAAATCTAGAATGAGAGCTCATTTTCCTAATTATAGGTGCACTGTTCTTCCCATGTGGACTCATTAGTTTGTGAGCTCATTGATTTGTATCAATTTTAGAGGAACAGTATGAAAATAATGCACTTCTCAAACTGTACAGTACAGAAAAATCCACTAGGAAGCTTGTTAGAACATCATATTTCTGGACTTGCCCCTTCCTAAGATTCTGATTGAGTAGGTCTGCGGTGGGGCACAGGAATCTATATTTTAAACATATGCTGGGGCACCTGGGTGGCTCAGATGTTTGGGCGTCTGCCTTCGGCTCAGGTCATGATCCTGGGGTCCTGGGATGGAGCCCCACGTTGGGCTCCCTGCTAAGCGGGGAGCTTGCTTCTCCCTCTCCCTCTGCCTACAGCTCTCCCTGCTTGTGTGCTTTCTCTCTCTCTCTCTCTGTCAAATTAAAAAAAAATAATATATATGTGTGTGTATATATATGTGCGTGTGTATGTGTGTGTGAGTATATATATATAATATATATATATTATATATATATACTTAGTCAGTACTGTGTGTAGCAGCATAAGGATAGCTCAGAAGAGAGCCTAGAAATGGAACTGCACTAATATGGGCATTTGATTTTTAACAAAGGTACCATTGAGGAAAGGAAATCTTTTTAACAAATGATGTTGAAACAACTAACTATTGATATGGAAGAAAAAAATGAACTTTAACCCCTACCTCCTGCCTTCCATAATATGGATCATTGATCTAAATATGACAGTATCATAGACCTTGTAGAGGCAATTGTAAAAGAATATCTTGGGGATGAGTAAAGGTTTCTCGGACAGGCCATAAAAGGAATCATCAAAATTTAAAAATTGGTAAGTTTTACTTCATCAAGAAATTCTGCTTACCAAAAGACACAGTTAAAAAAATGCATAGGTAGACCGCATAGTGGGAGAAAATATTTGCAAAATATATTTCAGACAAAGGACAGGTATCCAGAAGATATAAGAACTCAGAATATATGAAGATTTTCTCTTTTTTTTAATAGATTTTATTTATTTATTTGACAGAGAGAGAGAGACAACAAGAGAGGGAACACAAGCAGGGGGAGTGGGAGAGGGAGAAGCAGGCTTCCCACAGAGCAGGGAGCCTGATGTGGGGCTTGATCCCAGGACCCTGGGATCATGACCTGAACCAAAGGCAGATGCTTAATGACTGAGCCACCCAGGCACCCTATATGAAGATTTTCTATAAGTCAGCAATAAAAGGATAAATAATCCAATTAAAAAACTGGCAAAAAGTAATAAGCAGACAAAAGATATACACATGGTCTTAATATGCACATAAAAAAAGTACTCAATATTATCAGTCATTCAGGAAATGAAAATTAAACTATAATGAGACTACACTATATAACTACCAGAATGGTTGAAGTGAATAAGTAGACAAAACCCAGTGTTGGAAGGATAGGGAGCAACCAGAGCTCTTACATTTTGGGTGGAAGTGCAAAATGGTACTGTCACTCTGGCGGAAGTGTGACAAATGTTCTTATAAAAGTCTTTTTGTGGATATACTTTTTTAGGTAGTATATGTTGGGTAGATACTTAGGAGTAAAACTGCAGGGTATATAATAAGCATTTCCACTCACTATATATTTACTCAGCAGAATGAAAGACTATATCCACGAAAAATGTTGCACAGGAATGTTCATGAGGGGCACCTGGGTGGCTCAGTCATTAAGCGTCTACCTTCGGCTCAGGTCATGATCTCAGGGTCCTGGGACTGAGTCCCGCATTGGGCTCTCTGCTCAGCAGGGAGCCTGCTTCTTCCTTTCCCTCTGCCTGCCTCTCAGCCTACTTGTGATCTCTCTCTCTGTCAAATAAATAAATAAAAGTCTTAAAAAAAAAAAAAAAAGAAGAAGTTCATGAGAACTTTCTCCAGTCATAATAATGTTCTGTACCTTGCTAGGGATTGGGTCAAACAGGTGTGCGCCTTGGTCAGAACTCACTGAATGTTACACTTAAGATTTGTGCATTTTACTCTATGTAAATTTTACTGCGAGGATCAAAAACAGTTTTAAAAGTTGTGATTTTGATGCAAGCTATCTCAAAACCACACTTTAAGAACCATTGGANATTTTACTCTATGTGCATTTTACTCTATGTAAAGTTTTAAAAGTTGTGATTTTGATGCAAGCTATCTCAAAACCACACTTTAAGAACCATTGGATTTGACTAATTTCAGAAATAATTCTTTCTTACCATGAAAAATAGTAATTCATGGGTTACTAATATAACATTTTGAAATTTTGCCTTAAAAATTCATGGCACTTTAAATATTTTAAAAGGTATATTTGTAAAAGTAACATTTCCTTATTAGTAGGTTAATGAATTGGTAGACAAGGATTATATAATATTGACAATATTATATACTTTATTTTTTTCGATAAGTGTTCTTTTTTAATGTGAGGAATGCAATTTTAATATCAGGAGTAGCATATGGAAACAGTTGTGCATTGATAGATGTAATTGAATTGGTTAAAATGTGGTTTGAAATGGGTATGTATAGAGACATTTGGTAAACCGGATGATAGACCTTTCAGTTAAACCCCTGCCTCTTACCCCCGCCCCCATGCAATGAATATGTTTACTTAAGTGATAGACCTCTAGCATCATTTACTTTAAGATTCTAAATGTTTAGAAGTTTGGAACTTTTACTTCATGTATCTTAATTGGAACATGAACCTGCAAACTTTCAGAAGTCTCCCGAGGAACAACGGGAACTCTGACACTAATGACCAAATGTTGACTCATGGATACACAGGAAATCTGACCTTACGGGTTTATAGGTGAAATTATATGTTCAGTTGTCTTGCTGTATCCCAAATAACCTCTCCTCCAATAGTCAGATGCCTGAAATTCCACCAGCTAAAGATACCTGCCTGCCTCTCTAAAGTTTCCTGATAAGAATCCCCTGGGGGCATTGTTAAATTTCAGCTGCCTCCCTCAAAGATTGGAATTCCTCGCTCAGAGACTGATTCAGTGGGTCAGGGTGGGTTGACAGTGTTGTAGTTTTTAACTAGTACCTTGTTGAAAATACAGATTCCTGGGCCCTACCCAGCGCTTCTCCTTTGGGAAGAAGCCCCCAAATCGATATGTTTTAGAGCATATCTGATCCACAGTCCTGAAGGCTGTCTTCTCATGTCAGTGCCCTCCAGGGAGAGACCCTTGAGTATGTTCTGGGTCACTGTCACAAGAGAGGAGAGGGAAAGGAGGAGATTGAGGGAAGATAGTTTATAATTGGGGGCAGATTTTAGTGTAAGACCTAGGTAGAGGAAAGTAAGAACTTGAGGGACAGTGAGCTTGTCTGAGAGAAAGGAATCTCCTGGGAACCATCCAATGGCTGTAGTCCTTGCTGCCATTTTTTGGTGGAGGAGGGTTGGGGGACATGGGCAACCCACTGGAGAGTGACTTTTTAAAGCAACTACATTCATTAGCTTTCAAGTGATGGGGAGAATTCAGGGTCATTGTGCCACTAAAAATCTGCCTACATGCCAGAGGTTGCCAGTCGTTTTACATGCTGCTAATGGAAACCCAGCAACTATAAACATACATTGATTTTTCTCTTATGTAGTAAGAAGAAGACATAACTTATAGACCATCTTCTGGCAGAAGATGATAGATTTGGATCAGAAACGGGAGGCGTTGGAAGCCAGGAATCAAAAGTGAAGAAATTCTGCAAGCCCTTGGGTGAGAAAGGTGACAGGGATTTATTTATTTATTCACACGCCTCACATTGTCATTATGTGGTTATCTAATGTGAGTGTGTTGCTTTTAGGCTGATGTGTGGCATCGCGGATGTTAGGGAGAAGGTGGAGTCAGCTGCTGGAACTGGGCCTTGAGTGCACATTTCTCCATAGGCTGCTTCGGCCAGTACTTCCTGCCATTACCTTGCCAGCATTCACTTCTGCTTATTTCCTTGGATCCTTCCCTCCACCTTTCCTGCGCTAGAGCTGACCCTGAAATTCCTTCATTATTTTTCATGGCTAACATTGGTTGAATTTTTTTTTTTTTTTCCTGCTGGGCACCCTGCTGCCGTGTTCCTCCTGCATTTTTCATTCCTTTCTCAAAATAATAGTCTAGATGCTTTGATTATGATCCATTTTGTAGATGAAGCATCTGAGGTTCCAAGAGGCTATCTGACTTGCCCAGGACCTCATGGCTAGGAAATGGCAGAACCAGATTTTAAACTCATGCTTGCTTGCTTGCTTGCTTGCTTTCCTTTCTTTATCTTTCTTTCCCATTCCTTCCTTCCTCCCTTCCTTCCTCCCTCCCTCCCTTCTTTCCTTCCTCCCTCCCTTTAGAGGGAGCGCTTGCACACACATACATATATGGAGGGAGAAAGGGGGAGGGGCAGAGAGAGAGGGAGAGAGAGAATCCTAAGCAGGCTCCTCAGCTAGCGCAGGGCCCACTTGGGCTCCATTTCACGACCCCGAGCCAAAATTAAGAGTTGGACACTTTAACCACCCAGGCGCCCCTAAACTCATGCTTTCGGACTTAAGATTCCACACTCAGAAAATGGGAAACTGCCCTTGCACCTCCTCCAGTGTTCCTGAACAGGTATCCCAGCTGGACAGACCGCTTTTGAAAGGCCGTCAGTCCCTGAGACTTAAAAGCATTAAGGTTTTCATTATGAAATTTTTAAAAATCAGAGAAGGTAGAGAAACCACCTATAATGTTGCTGGCCTTACATAACTATGACTAATCTTCATGTATTTGCTTTCAGGCTTTTAGGGGCATATGAATATATTTCCTTATATAAATTCTTTAGTATCCTGATATTTTAAGTTTAAGTAGAATTTTCATACTCCTCCCCAGATTTTAATGACTCTCAAGTGATAATGTAAGACTTGTAGCAGTTTGAGAGAAGGCTAGTAAATGAGTGAATGAGTTGAGTGAGTGGTTGCTTCTGTGTGTGGGATATTACATGTTTGTGCACTTGTCACTTTTGTTTTTTCTGTGTTCAGAGGGGAGGACTATTGTTTTAGTTTAGATTTTGTAGAACACTTTAAACAGTACCATGAACAAAGAACATACTCTCCCAAGTCAAATATGTTTTACCTGTCTTTCCAGGGCTTGCTCAAATCCACACCACTGTTAAGTGTTTCTAGATTTCCAAGCCCACAATGATCTCTCTCTCTACTCCAGTCTTCTCAAGCGCTTCCTGGCTACACCTCATATTTGACATTGATCATGCTCTCCATCTGCTAGTTATGATGTTTTTTTGTCCTGTTTTCTATATCTTTTTCCACCCACAACAGCTAAGCCTGTGCTTTTTTCATGACATCACTTTTGTTTTTTTAGCATTTTGGTATTCAAACCAAATTGCTGTTAATCAGTTTCTCTAACATACGGATTTAAACTTTCTGGTGTGACTTTCTATGCCTTGTAGGTTCCTATCACTATAATCATGCCAGAAATGACGGAGAATGAGACTCCTACAAAAAAGCAGCACAGGTATGTAGCCCCGGTCCAAAAATAATACACAGTTTGGGCAGATAGGAAGCAGAATTAGTCACTACTTTGCTAAATAGGCAGTCCTCAGGGAACTTTCTTTGGGTGCTTGGAAACCGGTTACTCTTCAGAAATATGTGTGGATAAATAAATACAGATTTACTGAAAGGACTATAGAGTTAAAGTTTACCTGTCCTCCTTATTTTATTAACAGCGTAACAAGTAAGAATGATAATCAGTAATTAAAATTATATAACACCAAATCTGTGTTAAATGTTTATTTTCTCCTGGAATTTTTACTTGCACACAGTATTACAGTCTTTGTAGATCATACGTTCATTTAGGCTGAAGTCAATTTGAATAGACATTTTGTGACATTACAATTCTGTGACACTACAGTTTTCTGACATTACAATATGCACATAAGTACAGTATTACTTCTGGTTCTTTGTATAAGCCCCCTTCTGAATTTCTAGCATTTTGGGCAGTGTTTCTGCTTAGAATTGCATGCCTGTGCTTTCATTAATATTAAAATCCCCATTCTCTTTCCTTACCAAATAGCTATTAGAGAATGCTAATGTTTGTACATAAAAGGGAAAATCAATGGTTCTAGGAGATTAACTTTTAGGTACACAAATACAAAAGATGGCTCAAATGCCAGTAGTCTGTGCATGGGCGCTGGTGGCTGCCTTTTTCTCCCTGGGGAAAGGATCCTTTGCTTGTATCCTTTACGTGTTCACAGCACCCCTTGCCGGCTACCAGGGCAAACATCAGAGGTCACCTACTCGGCATATCACTTTGAGAGTTGACTAACTTTTTAATTACATTTTTCAGATAGTTAAGGTTTTCCAGTGATTGATTTACTTCCCAACCAATGACTTCTGGGTATGAAAGAATAGCGAATTGTAGTTACTTCTAGAAATTGTAGATTCTAAATTTACATTGATGTATCTGAAGTTAGGTTTTCATACCATAATATATATTAAGAAAATGTTTCTTTGGATAGTTTCTTGCTGATACAACAAATACAAATTCATAAAATTTATTTTTATATTCTCAAAATACAAAGTGATAAAAATGTTTTCCCATTATTTTCATGTTCCTTTTATCTGCCTTTTTGTTTCAGAAAGAAAAACCGGGAGACACACAACGCAGGTAGAAACAATTTCAGTTTTATTTGTTAGCACTTTTTGCATTCAAAATGAAATTATACTGTAGTTGATTGTTTTTATGTTATAAGCATAGCATCATTATTCATTATGTTTTAGGAAAATGTTCTTTACTTTATTTTTAGTATTTTATTTCTTTGAGAGAGCATGAGTGAGGTGGAGGGGCAAGAGAAGCAAGAGCTCCCCGCTGAGCAGGGAGCCCTAAGTGGGGCTCCATCCCAGGACCCCAAGATCATGGCCCAAGCTGAAGGCAGATTCTCAACTGACTGAGCCACCCAGGCACCCCTGTTCCTTACTTTTTTTTCCTTTATTGTTTAATTGACAAAACGCCCAAGTCTCATGGAGATGGTTTATCTTCTGAATCATTGTCCATTTAGATAATTTAAGTATTAATATGCCCCTGGAACTAGTGGTTTAAGTGATTTTACTCACTGAGGAGGTCGAGCTCTACCTCTCTCAAATGGAATAAAGAGTATGTGTCTTTGCAGAAATTCCAGAGGTGGCTGGCTACCTACAGGAGTAGGGGAGAGATGAGCAGCAGGCTGTAGATCTTAAAGGTCCTGGAAATATGATCAGTCTTAATGAAGTTGTGGAGTCCTCAATTACAGGAAGAAATGTAGAAAACACATATTTCATTTTATCTCAAATATAAAAATTCTAGGCCAAAACCAGATAAACATTTATAGAATTAATTGTGTGTACTTTCACAATTGGTACATTTTATTTTTCAGGGGCTACAGTCCAGGTCTCAAACAAAATATTTTAGAAGTTAATATCTATTACTCTATAAATGATACCTTCCTTTCCTTAGGAAAGGAACCCAGGGGGAATTTTTGTCCATGGAAAGAGGTGGTGAACCCTGGTGGAGTACTGCTGCTCCCCAAAATGGGAAATTCCTGCCTTTGAATTCCCCTTTATCACTGTGGGTAAAGAGTGTTAATGTTGCTGGATTTTTTTTTTCACCTCCACACACTTAAAAATCCACTCTTAGATAAGAACAAATACTATTGTAAGAGAATTCAGAAGAAAAGTGAGTTGTACTTTATTCCTTTGCATTCTTTGGCCGAATGAATTAAATCTAATCTTATTTGGCCATAGGAACTAAATATTTTTATTGGAATCAACTCACATGGTGTCATAAGTATGTCCTGATAGTAATTTATTTTGAGAGAGTATTTAGATGTCATTGAAAAGATGTCTTTACTGCTAGACTATGAAGCAAAAAGTATGTATTCTACAAAACAATACCTGCTTATGGTCAATCTGAAAGATCATCCTCTTAGAAGTACTAGAATCTTACTAGGAAGGACAGTTTCAGAAACCTGACAGAAAATAGCCAAGACTAACGTTTCTACTTTTACAGTGTCTTGTTGCAATTATTTAGATCATCCTGTATCCTCTTGACCCTTCCATACGATCTTTAAAATTGTAGCATGTAAGCCTGGAATATTTCTCAGTTAATTTGATTGAGATGTTGTCAGTTGCTCAATTTCTTAGATGGGAAAAGTCCTGTGTAGCCAAAGTGCATAGACCAGACTCCGTAGAACTTTAAGTCATAACTAATAGCTGTGGTATTTGAAAAATGCCTTCTAGTCACTGTAAAAGGTAGTTTAATGTTCTGTAATCTAAGTAGGCCTCATTTGCCCATATGAAAAGGCAGCTGTGTAGTATCTTAGCTTATTAGTGGGTTCTTAAATTTTAGTTATCACTAAAATCTCTAATAATTACTTGAGACATAATTAGCAACTTCTGTTCATAATATGATTTTAAGTATTATAGATCACATTTTAAAAATGTTAATAAAGTATTACTTATATCAGTTCCTATAATACTGGACTTAAAATATGATATTCTTAGATATCTAATTGTAGTTATTTGTCCTCAGTAGATACTGTTTGATAAAGTTTTGTTAGGGATTTCTTTACCTAAAATTTCTTTACCCAGAGAGAATAACAAACTTTGGCAGTGGTACCATAAGGTTTGATAAATGGGTTTTCCCCCCTGTCTAGTGGAGAGGCATAGAAAGAAGAAAATCAATGCCGGAATAAACAGGATAGGAGAGCTGATCCCATGTTCCCCCGCCCTGAAGCAGGTAAGAAAGCCACTCATATTTTCATTCATTACTTGTGAACAGATAATTCCCTAAGTTGTTTCTTTGCTTAGAGTGATTATTTTTGTTTCCTGTTGTTTATGGTATATAGTTAATTGCCTTGTTGTTTTTCATTTGCTTAATTTTCTATATATCTACCTCTAATATTCCCCATACTTATAGCAGTCTTCTAGTAGAGCATTCTATATGATCAAATGGAACATATAATTTCTAGTTCTTTAAGATGTTGAATTATTCAGTCCCATGATTCCATTTATCATGTGCTATTGTATTTACCAGGCATTTCTTTTATTTTCTGTCAATCATATTTTTGTCTTTAAATTCTTACCTAGAATCTTCCAAAGATATCTATTTTATTCTCTGTGCCCTGTCAGCCTCCAGTGATACATAAATCTCAGCTTATTAAAGGGGACAGTTTTCCCTCATGAAGATAGCTTTTTGTTTCCTGTGATAATGAAGATAAAATGTGCTTACTGAAAACAAAACAAAATGGGAAACAATATGGAAGGCATAAAAAAGTTTGAAAAATAAATTGACATGCTACTTTCAAGTTATAACTACTATTACAAATGTTGTTACACATCTCTTCAGACATTGCTTTATGATTATATATATATATATCTAGATATCTGTCTCTATCTCTATCTATCTATTTATATGTAGACATCAAGTGCTGTTTTATAACCTGCCTTGTCATTTTCACTCACTGGTATGTGTTAGACTTTTAGTTGTAGATACCTTTCCTCATAAGATCTCCTTTCTTTTTCATGGTTATATAGTGTTTCATTATAATGGCATTTCATAATTTGTGTTAGCCTTTTTTGGTTAACTTTTAATTAAATTAATATATGTGAAAATTAACATATAAACATAAAAAATAGCACTAAAAAGCTTAAAACAACAATATGAGTCTCTGGCCTGCTTGCTTCTCAAGTCCAATACAACAACTTAAAGGCATCCATTCTCAACTGTTTCTTCTGGAATACACATTTATATTTTGAAATAATAAGCTTATATTACTATATCTTAATTTTTCTAGTTTAGATTTTATCTATTGACTTCTTATTTTTCTTTTCCCTTGCCTTGTCTAATCCTCCCACTATAATTCTACTCCAACTTTTGATTAAATCGGTATTCAGTTTTTTGCTTTTGAGACTGAAAATATTGTTAATGGTAGGAAGGAGTGCTATTACTATGTTTTGTCTTGTATGTAACTTTTGTGTTTTTTTGGGTTAATAATTGCCTCGCTTTTCATTTGCTTAACTTTATATACCTATTTTGATATTTATTTATTTAAATTTTTTAAAAATTATTTTTTATTTTTAAGTAAGCTCTACACCCAACATGGGGCTTGAACTCACAACCCTGAGATTAAGAGTCCCATGCTCTACTGACTGAGCCACCTAGGCACCTCTCTCTATACCTATCTTTAATTCTTTCCACACTTTCAACTGTCTCTTTAGAGTTTCTGCAAAGTCAAGTGTACCACATAATTTCCATTTTCTCTTTTTCCTTTGAGACTTTACTTCTGGAGCCTTCTGCCCTTCTTCAGTCTCAGTTGATTGGTCTTTTCCAGCTCTTCTGTTTTCAATTTCAGCTCTCATACTTTTAATTTTCAAGAGTCTTTTTCTTACTCTCTTTTTTTTATATCATATATTTGTTCATGAATACAGCATCATGTCATCTCTGAGAATGTTGTATAGGTTTAAAAAATTTTTTTTCTTCTTGTTTTTGTTTCTTCTAATTTTCTTTTTCCCCTTTGTTTTGTTGTTTTATCTTTCATTTTGGGGACTTTCCTTAAATGTTTAGTGATGCTTAGCTGTTTTTTCATATTTGAGAATGAGGCATTAAAAAGCTGATTGAATAGGCTTGACTTTTGGTGCCCTAACTGTTGAGTGATTAAGTGGTAAGGTAGTATTATTGTCTTTGTGGCCCTAAAAAATATCAATATTGGCAGCTTGTTTACTTTTGGGACTAGTTATTAACTTTTATTTTCCAGAGAAGAATCCTTCAGCCCCCTATCTAGGAGTGGGAAGGGTGGGAAGAGGAATATAAGGCCAGTTGCCATATTCTGGGAGCTGGGTTGGGGAAAGGGTGCTGGAGAGTCTCATGCTTTAGGAGGCAGAATTTTACTTTACCCTCCTGTCTTTATTGAGTCACCTCATATTGTCCACTTCTGTGCCAAACATCCCTGAGGCCAAAATTCTCTGGTTCAAATTTCACAGAAAATAAACTTGTCTCCTGCAGTTGGGGCAGGAAGGGGAAGTCATTGAGCTGCGTAGGATGTGTGTGGGGGGAAGAGGGGGTTAATTTTTGTTACTGCATAAGAAGAGTCTTTCCACCAGTCCCCTCAATTTAATCCCATACCTCACCCCACCTTTTGTGGTAGCTGGAGCTCCCCAGTCCTGTACCTCCCCAGGCTTTCAGAGGGCCAGATCAATTTGCTTGCTTCTCAACACCATCTCCCTTGGCAAGGTCTTACACTTCAGTTTCTTTTCATTCTCTTCTATAGGGTTGTACTTAGCCTTGCATAAGTGTGTTTTTTCACGTGTGTGTGTGTGTGTGTGTGTGTGTGTGTGTGTGTGTAATGTACTTTGAGTTTCCTTAACATGATAGCAAATTTAAGGGTAGGAACTATGTCTTCTGATTGTTTTTCTTTCTCCACATCTCAATGTACAGTAGCTTCTCAGGAAATATTGGTGTTTGCCCAGTAGTATCTTATTTTCTGCTCTTGGTTTTCATTCTTAAAAGTTTCTCTGAAAGGAAACTGTAGTCATTCCACTTCCTTGGTGTCATAGAATGTGCAATGAAAGTCAGTATTTGACTCTCAGAAGCCAAGTAGATTAAGATTTTCTTCACTATTGCTACATGTCCTCAGTCCCATCTGCAATAGAGAGGCAGTAGATGGGCATTACCATGTTCAGCCTTTGTCTCAACTCTTGCTTTAAGAAAGGACAATATTTATTTTTTCTCTTTAGAGTAAAATGTTTCCTAGATTATATTGGGTCTCTGTTGGGACTCAGTCTAAGAAACCCAGAATTGTAACTTTGTGAACCAAAGCCCTAAATCACTGATTCTGCCTGAAAAGAGCTATCTGATAAAGTACTGGGCATATTTAATAATATACATACTGGAATAGAAATTAGACATTCACTACAACATTTTTAATAGCTGAAAAATGAAAAAACAAAATGCCTCTTATACAGCTTAAATAGTTGTCAGTAATGGACTCAAAAATTCAGCCTTTAGAAAGTATGGCATAGATATCTAAACTCTACGTGGAAATATCTCCAAGATATATATATATACACTGAGAGAGGGAACACAGCAGGGGGAGTGGGAGAGGGAGAAGCAGGTTTCTCGCTGAGCAGGATGCCCAATGCAGGGCTCAATCCCAGGACCCTAGGATCATGATCTGAGCCGAAAGCAGGCGCTTAATGACTGAGCCACCCAGGGTGCCCTGTCCAAGATATATTTTTAAATAAAAAAGAACAGTGTAGCATACTATTTATTGTATCCTTCTATCTGCTTTTTTTTTTTTAATGATAGATAAATAGGTCCATGTGTCAGCATAGAATGTTTCTGGAAGTATATACAAGTAACTTTATGGCAGTTGCCTCTGCAATAGGATCTAGAGAACTAAAGCCAAAAGAAATGTTACTGATTATGCTTTATTTTTAACAATTGTTCATGGAGTAAAGACTAATATTTAAGTCTAAAATCTTTACATGGCTTTGAAACCTCTCTCTGGCCTCTTCCTCCTACCACTCTTCCCCTATATACTTTCCTCCAGTTCCTCTCACCTTACCACGGTTCCTCCAGTGTGTGAACAGAGCCCTGCTTTAGGGCCTTTGCCCTTGCTGATCCTAATACCTGAACCCTTTTCCTCCAGGTGTCCATGGGGCATACTTCCTTATAATTCCTTCAGGTGTTTGCTTTGTCTTTCAAGAGAGGCTTCTCCAACCTTCCCATGCAAAATAGATTATAATACAGTGTCTTAGTGTGGGCTCTTCTAGGAAAAATGTCATAGCCTGGCTGGTTTAAACAACAGAAATTTATTTTTCACAGTTCTGGAGGCTGTGAAGTCTAAGCATACATCAGTTCCTGTTGTATGTTCTTTTCCTGGTTATGTCCTCGCATGACAGAGAACGCAATCACCTCTCTCATGTCTTCTCTTCTAAGGGCACTGATCTCATTCATGAGGGATCTACCCTCATGACCTAATTACCTCCCAGAGGCCCACCTGCAGATCCCACTGTATCAGGGATCGGGGTTTCAATATGAATTACATGGAGACACAAGCATTCAGTCCATAGGACAGAGTGACCTCTGCCATCTCTCTGGCCTCCTCTTTACCCTGCTTTATTTTTTTCTTCATAGCACTTAGCACCACTTGATTTTAAATATATATAATATACATATATTATATATATATAACGTATATTCCTGAAGGTCAGGAATTTTGTCTGTTGCTTATTATATCCCCAGTGCCTAGAACAGAGCCTGACACATAGTAGATGCTCAGTAAATACTTAGTAAATGAAAAATGAACAGTAGACGCATTTGAATATGGTACCTGTTTTAATTTTAAAAAGATACATATCATTTATATGTGATAAAACCAAAGCTTTAAGTTTCTTCTGGCAAGTTCTTACTCTTCAATGAAACTTTTAAATGGTTAATTCTCTTTGGCAGAGCAAGAATATGATCCTGGACCAAGCCTTTAAATACATAACAGAATTGAAAAGGCAAAATGATGAGCTCCTGCTTAATGGAGGAAACAATGAACAAGGTAAAGATTTTAAGATTCTTCTTGTTGTTTTTTCAGTGTTCAGGTCTTTGTGTCACAGGGCAACTTATAGAGGATACAGAAGGCTTTTTTTTTTTTTTTCCCAGAAACATTATTAAGATTGTATAATCAGTGGGTCTGAGAGAACAATGTTGCAAAATAAATTGATCTTATTTTACCTACGCTCCCCCCCCACCTTGAGCAACTCTAATCTTTCAGGCATACAGAATTTTGATTTTGGACTCTTCTGTGTACTTCATGTTTGCTTAACTGTAAGACAAATAATGCTGGATCTCTCTTATTCCACTTGGATCTTCCAGCTAGAGTATGTAAGGGAGAGTCCTGCTCAGTGTAACTTAAAAATAAAGTAAAGATATGCCCAGGCCAAGACTTAACTGTGAATTAACTCAAAAGGTCAAAACATTCCATTCATAATTGTTTATACTGCATGTAGTGTGTGTATAAGACTGACTGATCATTTAATGGAATTTGATTATTCATTATTTTTTCGATAATTACATTGTTAAAAAAATTTTAAGTTTTTTATAACAGCTGAAAAGAAAAATATCCCAAGCAGGTGTAAAGCTCAGAGCGGTAGGCAGTTTTAATTGTCCTTTATTTCTGGCTCTGACAAGAGCAGAGGAAGAATTTCCTGGGACAACTCAGTAGGTCACCTTAAAAGGAGAGGAACAAAGGTAGAATTTGCTGAGGTGGGGGCAGTGTTGGGCTGCATTTATTGGATATCCTTGTATATCCGGAAGGTCAGTGTTCTGAATTCTCTTTGCTTACTTTAAGTTAGATGACAGCTTAGCTCCTCACCCAAGTCAGCTGTCTTTTACAACCCAGGCCTTGTTTTATGATGCTGGTAGGTAGTTAGTTTCATAATACATATTTGGTAACAGTTCTGAGGCACCCCACAGAAGGGGTGTTAAGGCTAGAATGCTGTGTGGACTTTTCTAAGGAGAGTTCCTTTGGTTTCACAGCCTAGAGGCTGAGGCAGTCAAGCTACTTCAGGGAAAAGGGAACCTGTTAGAAGAATACAACTTGCCTGGGGCCCAGGAAATGCTGAGCAGGTGGACCGGGGCTTGACACGGCTTAAGTCTGCCTACGTTGTCATCCGCAGCACCAGCCTCTCTTTCGTTCTTTTTGGAGCCTGTGCTTTCTTCACTTTTCTTCCCCCAGCAGCTTCCGCACATGCTCACTGTCCACATGACAGGCTGGGCCGTGGTCCGAGCGGTGGCCGTGGAGTCAGGCCCACCTGGGTTGAGTCTCCTCTTCACTTATGCACTCAGTACCTGTGCCTATTTACTTCCCCTCTCCCAGTCTCAGTTTCCTTTTCTTAAAATGAAAATAATCCTAGCATGGATATGGTTGACTTTTAGACAAATTTATGTGATTACCCCGAGCCCGTTTCTCACATCTCAAAATTCTGATGACAATAGGTGGTTTCCATCTCATGGTTGTTATGAGGATTAAAAGAAATAATGCAGGTACAGTACTTAGAGTCAAGCCGGCATACAGTAAATGTTACCTGTTGCTGTGGTCATTGTTGTTATTATTATTATTATTAAATGAGACAATGAATGAAAAGTGCCAGGCATGTAGGAAGTGTGTAGTAAGTGAGAACAGTCATCCTTATTATATGGTCTATAATAATTGTCCATTAGTTTCTGATGTCCATGGCACATTGGCATCTTTCTTCTGTGTCTCTCAGTTTAACTGTCTGAGAAGAAGAATCTGCTAGTCTCAGCTCATCCTCATCATAACAGAACCTTTTATTTCAGGCCCTCTCGAAGGGCATTGGCTTTGAAGATTGGCCGCCTTTGGTGGAGGAACGGTGGCAAGACAGGTGGGATGTGTGGGGTCACAGAGTATCAACACCAGCAGCCAAGGCTGCCCCAGTCGAGGATCTGCGGGGGAAGTTCTCCCCCTTTGGAAAGAGTAGGGTGTGAGAGTAGTGTATATACCTTGGCCCTCCCAAGGAAAATTCAAGTTCCATTATAGATGCTCTCTTCAGTGCTCTACCGCTTTACTTTTTACGCGCTCCACTTGGGCTCTTTTGTTTCACAGTGAAGTAGAAGTGAGTCTAAAGCCATTTATAAAAGAGACTGTCCATTACTATCACAAGTAATGTTTGCTGTTCCAGCCTTCAGATGCTACCATTTTGATATTCAGTGTTATTTTCCTCGCACGTTACCATGATAACAGTTTATCTTCCCTCCTTTTAGCTTTGTAGCTGCCCTTTTGGGAATTTTGAGATTTCTACATTGTGAGTAATTTCTGACCTTTGGGTTGTTGACCCTTAACGATACATTTTTTTAAAAAGGATAGGATAGAGGCTTGATATATCACTGTAAAAAGGAGGAAGAATTTGCTGTAGAAGAGAACTGAAGATTCTCAGTTGAGGTCTTTAGAAAGACTAAAATTAGAATTCAGTAGTCAGCACACAGCTTTTTCTTAAGTTACTGTAATACTGGCATTAACAGGTAATTGTTTCATTTTTATTTTTAATATTATAGCTGAAGAAATTAAAAAGCTACGTAAACAACTGGAAGAAATTCAAAAAGAAAATGGCCGATATATCGAATTACTGAAAGCAAATGACATATGCCTATATGATGACCCCACAATCCACTGGAAAGGAAATCTTAAAAACTCAAAGGTCTCTGTTGTTATTCCCAGTGATCAGGTTCAAAAAAATATCATTGTTTATTCCAATGGGAGTCAGCCTGGTGGAAATAGCCAGGGAACAGCTGTTCAGGGGATAACCTTTAATGTTGGTCATAATTTACAAAAGCAGACCGCCAACGTGGCGCCGGTTCAGAGGGCTTGCAATCTGGTGACTCCTGTGTCTATTTCTGGAGTTTACCCTCCTGAAAACAAGCCATGGCATCAGACCACAGTTTCTGCATTGGCTGCCAACCAGCCTGTTCCTCTTTGTCTTCCTGCTACCATTTCTGCTCAAAACATTCTCGAGCTTTCCACCTCCGAAAGCGAATCGAGTGTGCTTGGTGCCACCAGCGGCTCACTGATCGCTGTTCCCATTGGGCCCGAAGCCCACCAACATCGTTCCTTACACCCATGTCTGAATGATCAAAATTCTCCTGAAGATAAGAATGGGCAAGAGAGCCCCAAATTAGTGAGGAAAACAGCCCCTTGTGCCACAAGCATCCCCACCACCTCCTCGGCGACTGCTGCGAAAGTGCACCATGGAAGCAAGTCCTGCCTGAGCATACAGGATTTCAGAAATGATTTTCAAACCACCTTCGTCGTTTCAGTTACCACCACGGTCTGCTCCCAGCCTCCCAGGTCTGCGGGTGATTCCTGTCCAGCGAGCGTTAGCAAGGGCGCAGACTCGGCAGCTGTTACCGCGGTGGAGGCCCCCTCTGCCCCCGGAGGAGGAAAGACCACCACTCCTGTAAGCACTCTCTCTGCAACCCCTTTGGACAGTAGCTGGACGCTTTCTTGTTCTTTGCCTTCTTCAAGTGTTAGCGCTTCAGATTTAAAAAACATGAATAGCCTTACCCGCATTTCCTCAGCTGGAAACACACAGACGACGTGGACTACTTTGCAACTGGCAGGAAACACTGTTCAGCCCTTGAGCCAGACACCTTCTTCTGCTGTGACTCCAGTGGTAAATGAGTCTGGTCCCAGCCCTACCACAGCCAACCATGGGAGACACGTCGCTGCAGGCGTCAACTTGAATAATTCCTTTCCAGCAGATGGGCAGGCAGGTGAGCAGGTGGTTGTAACCTTGCCTTCTTGCCCGTCTTTACCTATGCAGCCACTGATTGCCCAACCACAAGTTAAATCTCAGCCTCCAAAAAATATCCTTCCTTTGAATTCAGCAATGCAGGTTATTCAGATGGCTCAGCCCGTTGGGTCGGCTGTTAATGCAGCTCCAGCGAATCAAAACGTTATCATTCTTCAGCCCCCCAGCACGACCCCTTGCCCAGCGGTGATGAGAGCAGAGGTTCCCAGCCAAACCGTAGGTCAACAGATAGTGATCATACAGGCAGCTAATCAGAACCCCTTGCCGCTCCTCTCGGCTCCACCTCCTGGGTCTGTTCGACTCCCTGTCAATGGAGCCAGTGCTCTAATAGGGTCTAATAATTCAGTGCAAAATGTTTCGACCCCACAAACTTTTGGAGGAAAACATCTTGTCCATATATTACCAAGACCTTCATCTTTAGCAACATCTAGTTCAACGCAAACTTTTTCTGTTACCATGTCAAACCAACAGCAGCCTCAAACCATTTCTTTAAATGGACAGCTCTTTGCTTTGCAGCCTGTGATGTCCTCATCAGGAACTACAAATCAAACCCCTATGCAAATTATCCAACCCACCACCAGCGAAGATCCAAATACCAACGTTGCCCTGAATACATTTGGAGCTTTGGCCAGCCTCAATCAAAGCATATCACAGATGGCTGGGCAAAGCTGTGTACAGTTGTCTATTAGCCAGCCTGCCAATCCTCCGACTGCTGCAAATAGTCAGAGCACCCCTGTTAACTGTGTTTCATTAACAACAACTGTAGCATCTCCCATGACAACTGATAATTCAGCCACACTACCCAGTTCTTACAGTCTAGTAACTACGCCCTCGGTGAATACCGTAGCTTGTTTACCTAACGTGAAGTCGAAAAGGTTGAATAAGAAGCCAGGTGCCAAGAAACACTTAGCAGCTAACAAGTCCGCGTGCCCCCTGAATCCAGTCCGAGACACGGGCAAGTTAGACTGCGCCAGCACTGAAGCCACAGCGGAACCATCATGTAATAACGATGGACTGCTGGAAAACCTTCCTGTTGGGTTACCATCTGTCACCGTGTCCCAGGCAAACAGCGAAAGTGTTTCTGGTGCACATTCTGTGGACGTTCTGAGTTCGGAATCAGTGATACCTGAATCTCTATCCAAATCTAAGTCAGCCGAAGAGACTAGCTCACCCTCCCAAGAATCCGTACCAAGTGAACATTTTGTCATGGCCCCAGCAAAATCCAAAGATTCTGCCCCCATTTTGCAACGAGAGACACCTCAGGATAAGCCAGCCACTAGTTTGGCATTGTCAGATGCGGCCAAATCCTGTGCTTCGGCCAATGTGTTGATTCCATCTCCAAATGATCCCCACATTTTGGTTTCTCAGGTTTCTGGTCTGTCATCTACCACTAGCACTGCCAGTACCGACTGTGTTTCTGAGGTAGAGGTCATTGCCGAACCTTGCAGGGCAGAGCAAGATTCGCCTGATAGGATGCAAACGACGGGTCTCTTAAAGGGACAGGGTTTGACTGTGCTGCTGTCTGGTCTCGCGAAAGAGAAAGACCCTCAGAAACTGTCTCTTTCAGTGCAGGTGGACCATCCTGACTTTTCTTTGGATAACTCTAAACTAGCTGATGCAGATGTTGATTTACATCCCAAACAGGAGCTCTTACTGATGAGCAGTGACGATAGAGACCCGGGGCCGCCTCACTCGTGCGTCCCCGATCCAGAGGTCATCAGCGGCTCCTTGCTGGTCAGCAGGCAGGCCGACTCCCCCATGTCAACCAGCTCTGGCAGCAGCCGTAGTTTCTCGGTGGCATCCATGCTTCCTGAAACGACTAGAGAGGATGTCACCAGCAGTGCAACGACCAATACGTGTGACAGCTGTACCTTTGTAGAGCAAACCGACATCGTCGCTCTTGCGGCAAGAGCTATTTTTGACCAGGACAGCCTTGAGAAGGGAAGAGCCGGCAGCCAGGCTGACATGAGGGAAGTTACTTCGAAGCCTGCTGACGCGTCACCTCTAGAGGGGGACCAGCCTTTCAAAACACAGGTATCTAAAGAAGGTGGCGCAGGACAGGCAGAGGCAACACCAAATGAATTTAATTCTCAGGATTCGATTGAAGCCACGGTGGATCGGCCCCTTGGGAAACCAAGTTGTTCTGTGGGATTGAAAACATCCAGTGCCTCTTTACAGGTTTCGACCTCGCAGCCACCAAGCATCACCAGTTTGAGCGTGAATAATCTCATCCACCAGAGCAGCATCAGCCATCCTCTGGTCAGCTGTGCTGGTTTGTCCCAAACCTCAGAGCAAACAACTGTCCCTGCAACGGTTAATCTGACGGTGGCATCTAGCTCCTACACCAGTCAACCTCCTGGACCAGCTCTGATGACCGAATATCCCCAGGAACAGCTCAACACCATAACCGGCACCATACCAAATCCACAGATCCAAGAGCCCCTCTTAAAGCCAAGTCAGGAAAGCCGCAAAGACTCTGCTAAGCGTGCTGTCCAAGATGACCTTTTATTGTCTTCAGCTAAACGTCAGAAGCATTGCCAGCCAGCCCCGCTGAGGCTTGAGGCTATGTCCCTGATGAGCCGAACTCCAGACAGCATTTCTGATCAGGCTCAGATGATGGTCACTCAGCTCCCTCCCAACTCTGCGAACTCTGTGGTGCCCATCAGCAATGCAGCACACGGAGACGGCCTCACCCGATTGTTTCCACCTAGTAACAATTTTGTGGCGCCCGCACTGAGGCAGACGGAAGTGCAGTGCAGTTCTCAGAATTCAGTCGCCGAGCAACAGCAGACCCAGGCCAGTCAACATCTCCAGGCCCTGCAGCAGCATGTTCCGGCCCAGGGGGTGTCCCACCTGCACAGTAATCACCTCTACTTAAAGCAGCAGCAGCAGCAGCAGCAGCAGCAGCAGCAGCAGCAGCAGCAAGCAGTACGAGAGAGACATCACTTGTATCAGCTGCAGCATCACGTACCTCACGCAGAGAGCTCTGTCCATTCTCAGCCCCATAACGTCCACCAACAGAGGACTCTGCAACAGGAAGTTCAGATGCAGAAAAAGCGGAATCTTGTTCAGGGCACTCAGGCCTCTCAGCTTGCCTTGCAACCAAAGCACCACGGAACTGACCAGCCCCGGCCCAAGAGCGGTCAGCCACACCCCCACCATCAGCAGATGCAGCAGCAGATGCAGCAACACTTTGGAAGTTCCCAGCCGGAGAAGAGTTGTGAAAACCCTTCAACCAGCCGGAACCACCATAACCATCCCCAGAACCACCTCGGTCAAGATATTCTGCACCAGCAGCCGGATGTTGGGAGCAGGCAGCAAGGTGCAGGGGTTTCTTCAGAACACGTATCCGGGCATAACCCGATGCAGAGGCTTCTGACATCAAGAGGCATGGAGCAGCAAATGGTGTCCCAACCAAGTATTGTGACGAGACCTTCAGACATGACCTGTACTCCACACAGGCCAGAGAGAAACAGAGTTTCAAGTTATTCTGCTGAGGCACTCATTGGAAAGACATCTTCTAATTCCGAGCAGAGAATGGGCATATCAATTCAGGGTTCCAGAGTTTCAGATCAGCTTGAAATGAGAAGCTATCTTGATGTTCCCAGGAATAAGAGCTTGGCCCTTCACAATATGCAGGGTCGCGTGGACCATCCCGTTGCCTCGGATATCCGCCTTTCTGACTGTCAGACGTTTAAACCAAGTGGAGCCAGTCAACAGCCGAGTAATTTTGAAGTACAGTCTTCAAGAAATAATGAAATAGGTAACCCTGTATCGTCCCTGAGGAGTATGCAGTCCCAGGCTTTTCGAATTAGTCAAAACCCTGGTCCACCACCAATCGACCGCCAAAAGAGATTACCTTATCCACCAGTTCAGAGTATCCCAGCAGGAAATGGCATCCCCCCGAGGGACAGCGAAAACACATGCCACCAGAGTTTCATGCAGAGCTTACTTGCCCCTCACCTTGGTGATCAGGTCCTTGGAAGCCAGAGACCGCTCTCAGAACATCAGAGGAGCACACAGTGTGGCCCATCCTCTGCAATTGAATATAATTGTCCCCCAGCTCATGAAAGTGTGCATATTAGAAGAGAGAGTGAGAGTCAGAACAGGGAAAGCTGTGACATGTCCCTAGGTGCAATCAACACCAGGAACAGCGCCTTGAATATTCCTTTCTCCAGTTCTTCTTCTTCAGGAGATATTCAAGGTCGAAACACAAGTCCCAATGTTTCTGTACAGAAGTCCAATCCCATGAGGATAACTGACAGTCATGGGACCAAGGGCCACATGAACCCTCCGGTCACAACCAACATGCATGGGGTTGCAAGGCCAGCTCTGCCCCATCCGTCCGTGTCTCACGGAAATGCTGAGCAAGGGCCTCCTGTACGTCCAACTAATTCTTCAGTTCCCCAGAGATCAAGGCATCCCTTGCAAGACAGCAGTGGTTCCAAAATTCGTCAGCCTGAAAGGAATCGTTCTGGAAACCAAAGACACAGTAATGTCTTTGATCCAAGTCTTCCCCATCTTCCTCTGTCTACTAGTGGCAGTATGATTCTTGGACGCCAGCAGCCCACTACAGAGAAGAGAGGAAGTATTGTTCGTTTCATGCCCGATAGCCCACAAGTACCTAACGATAATTCGGCGCCTGACCAGCATACACTATCACAAAATTTTGGTTTTCCTTTTATTCCTGAGGGTGGCATGAATCCACCAATAAATGCTAATACTTCTTTCATTCCACAGGTTACTCAGCCTAGTGCCACTCGAACGCCAGCTCTCATCCCTGTAGACCCCCAAAATACTCTACCCTCCTTCTATCCCCCGTACTCTCCTGCTCATCCTACACTGTCCAATGATATTTCCATCCCCTATTTTTCCAATCAGATGTTCTCAAATCCTAGCACCGAGAAAGTAAACAGCGGAAGCCTAAATAACCGATTTGGATCAATTCTGTCTCCTCCCAGACCTGTCGGTTTTGCTCAACCAAGTTTTCCTCTGCTCCCTGATATGCCGCCAATGCACATGACCAACTCTCACTTGTCCAACTTTAACATGACATCTTTGTTTCCAGAAATAGCTACAGCTCTTCCCGATGGCTCGGCAATGTCACCTTTGCTTACAATAGCAAACTCCTCTGCCTCTGACTCTTCCAAGCAGTCCTCAAACAGACCTGCCCACAACATAAGCCATATTTTAGGTCATGACTGCAGTTCAGCTGTTTAAATATTGACAGACTAAATGTGCATGTATCGGCTGAAACTACAGATGGTTTGTGTGCGCACGCACATGTAATGCACATGGAGAGGGAGAGCGTGTGTGTGTGTGTGTGTGTGTGTGTGTGTGTGTGTGTGTGTCTGGGTTTGTATAATCAATTTCCAGTTACCTTCTGAATGTAGGGAAGTCACGTCAGAGATGATGTGAATCATGGGTTGTCAAAAACAAATTTAACTGCACGGTGTGCTTTTTAAGTTTTCCGAGTGGAGTTAGATTTTCAAGTTTGATTTGTAATCTTATATTCCAGAAATGCTAATCAGCTGGAAGTTGGGGGAGATCCTTTTGGCATGTGCTGGGTGGCAGGAAAGAACCTAAATTTTAAACTTGATTGTTGATCATTTGTAAAATAGATACTTGAGATAGTTGAATTGCTCTCCAAAAATCCAGACACTTTGACACAATGCAATGGCTCATCACCTAATGCTTGGCTGATGTCAGCTTCTAGAACAGTTTCTTACCCATGGCAGGTGTTGAAGTAATATGAAATGAGTTTCAGTGGTTAAAGTCAAGCAGTTTGCAGATAATGAGTTCTTTAATCAGCCTTCATTCCCAAGGTTTGGTGTAGGTAGAGGCTTCTTTCTTATAACAGTTCATCAGTTATCTGAATTTAATGTCTTATTCTTCACATTAGAGAGCCATTTTATCTTTTAATGTGCCAAGATCCTAGAACACAAAGGTCTTCCTTACTTAGCCTTAAAAATAGCAATCTAAAAAGCAAAGTACATAGACGTTCTCCATTTTGTGCTAACATTTTGCATCAGGTCATAAGGATAAAAGCAGTTGTATTGTGGAGTTTTGCTTGTGTTCAGTTAAAAGATTGTTTCATCAATTGAATATTGTTTTAGTATTCTCTCTTCATTCTGTTCATTTGATCCTGAAATAATTTCTTTTATGTTTGTTTAATCATTAGGGACTGCTCAGTAAATAGTGTTTGGAATCTACATGATTATTTGAGCCTTACTTTTTAAATATTTCTGAGCACAGTCTTAAGCTCTATCAGTATTTTCACTTACTGATATTTATATTTAAAATATGGCATTGTATGTTACATTATTACCCTTCCTAGTAGAATTATAATGAAAAGATGAATTTGTTCATTATTTTTCCTGATGGTAGATGTGAAATGGTGCTTCAGAAAATTGTCTTTGTATATGTCCAGGTGTGTGTGTGTGTGTGTGTGCACGTGCGCATGTGTGTGTGTATACAGACATAGGTTTTAAAGTATAAACTGGTCCTTTAAAAATTGGCCTGCCATCTGGAAATTGAAATTGTGACCTGAGACCCGCTGAAGTATTGGAAAACTTGATGTCAGGGTTTTTAAAAGCCCCTTAGAAGTTAATTATGTACACACACACACACACACACACACACACACACACTAATATATTGAACTTTGAAAACTTAAAACCTATGAAAACAACTATATATACTCATATTCTCAAACCTATTATTTTTTGTTGTTGTTATATTCTGCCAAATAGGGGATGGAGTGGGAGAGAGACATATAAATGGTTCCCTCTGCTCTGTTAATAAAGTCAACCCAAGGACCAGCATTTTATTTTATTTTTTTCCTCCTTAAAAATGCCTCCTCAGGCTGGGTCAGAGCAGTTAACTCTGGCAAATACCTCTTGTGAAGACTCAGTAAAAGGGTCATGTGTGCCTCTTGAACTGTATTTACCAAACCTTCCTCTCTCTTCCTGCTGCCCACTGAAGCAGCCTCCTGGGGGCAAAATAAATAAATAAACAAACAAACAAACAAATAAATAAATAATTTAAAAAATAGAATTGTAAACAAGAAAAGCTGTATTTTCTCCTTCAGAATGGTCAAGGTGAAGAATAGGAGTTGCTTAAATAAGACAAATCAGACAACAGGTAAACACAATGTTAAAATTTATAATTGGGAAAAAAGTGAGATTCATGGCTTGTTTTTAAATTAATTACCTTAACTGAGTTTTAAGTTATAACATTCAGGTTTATCTCTGTACTTGAAAGGTCCAACCTGCCAATTTCAAGAAGGGTAGTGTTCAATATGTTGGGCTCTTCCTCCTCCCTCCCTCCCTTCCCTGTCGCTCTCTGTGTCTTTCACACACACACACAAACGCACATGCGCACAGTGCGGTGGCCATTGAGTTCTGAGGAACTGGGTACTGTTCGATATAATTAGAACTACGGTAACAGGCTAAGGAGATCAATTTGAACATTGCAGTAGAAAGGCCTCAAAGCCTGCTACTTTCAGCTGTTTCTCTGTTGCATTGATTTTCTTCTGCTCAGCCCTGTTCAGAGAGAGCACTTAACGTTTTTTCAGAGCTTTCATTCCAAGCACATAATACTTTGATCCCAAATGAGCCTCTAGCCTTAAGGAAAGCTTATTTGACCATCTGAAGAAAGATGTGACCATCTGCAAATGGTTTGGCTCCTGCTTACATGTAGCTCTCGTTATCTTACAGACGTGCGTGTATATTTAAGAGATTGTTGTATATATAGACTCAATTCTGAAAGTGTTCAGAGCATAGTAATCTTACTTGATTTAAAAGCACGGGTGTATGAGATTTACCAGCAGTATATTAAGTATTTGATATCAGAGTTACATGATTTGGGGGAGGAAATTTATTATTTAATATCTAGCAATCTCTGGATATAATTTTTGGCGAAAGTGTGGCAGGAAACAGTCAATTTTGGTTATAGTAAATTTAATGTCATTCTTGGCTTGGCTTGCTAATATAGGACTATAGAATGTAAAACCATTTCCATAAATAATTTTGTGATTTCTGGAAATACGCAAACATATACAAATGTATGAATCAAAATGAGAGTCATTAATTATTTCTCTCTTTTAGTGTTGTTGATCACATAGAATCAGAGAAACTGATTTCTCTAAAGATTTAACACAGTAACTTCTAATGAGGTGAAAAATTTCAGATTTCTCATTATGTATGAATCCTTATTGTGTCAATCATGGATAAAAGAAATCAAGTTTGATGTCTTTTTTTTTTTTTTTTGGTACATACCGGTGGTTTGGGGATATTTTATACCATTTCAGGAAATTTATTTTTGTTTATATTGTAAGACCTTTTGGAGGGACCAGGGATGGTACCTTTTTTCTAAGTAAGGAGTGATATTCCACAGTGATCATGCTTGTTAAAATTTAACATAATAGAACTGTGGAAAGAGATGAATGAGGAGGGAATATTCTTTTGTAGCATTTTCCAGTTCCATATCAGGGTGAACCACAATAAAGGTCAATTTTTTAAAATCAGCCTTTTTTTTTTGGTTTGTTTTCCTAATCAGCCTTCTGATTAAAATGTAAAATTATTTAAACACTTTAAAGAAAATTCATTTGCCTTGCTCTTGCCTTCTAACATTATCCATACCATAGAAAGGCTAAAATTTATGCTAAAAAAATGTGGAAACACATTTTAATGGGAATGAAATTTTAAAAATTTGGGAAAGGGTAAAGACTTACTAATCAGCATCTTCTTAGCTTTGCCCTTCCTCTGATCTGTAGGTACCTTGGCTCCTTTTTTCTTCCGTCTGCTCCGTGTCAAACAGGTGTTGGGGAGCCTGCTCATTTCCTTAGGATGATTACTCCTCTGCTTTGAAAGCTTTATTGGGTCCATCCATCTCTTGGATCATTGTGTGATATAGAGAGTTGTGCTCTTTTATCAGTGATTCCCAATTCCTGGCTTTGGGAACCACTATATCTCCTGTTCTATCAAGAGAACAGAATTTCTTGAAACAAAATTAGCTTAGAATTAATTTAAAATACTGAATGTGCCATACAGTTCTGTTCCTTGTTTTGATGCATTTCCCTTCTTCTCGTGGAGGAGTTTCAGAAAGCGCAAAGGTGGTACCAAGATCGGATGGCTTTGGGTTGATATCTTTAGGGATCTGGAAGTCGTAATTCTGTTGTGTGTATAAATTCTGCCTTTGCCCAGAGATAATTGCTTATGGCTGTATACATCCAGAAGGCAATAATAATAGCCAAATAAACTAGTGTGAAGTTAGTCTGTGAGTGATGATTTTATGATACCTATATGCAAATTAAAGTCAAAAAAATTAATTTCTTTTTGAAGTAACTTTTTGGCTAAATGCTCCAAAGAAAAGGGTCTTTTTTTTTTTTTGACTTAACCACATTCTCTCTGCATTCTCCCTTTCCTGTGTGAGCCAGACAGTGTTTTTACCAGAGTCTGTGGAGGACACCAAGTTTAGATGGAGGCAGTCCAGCGTGAGGACCTTCTTGGACACGGAGCTTCTAGTTCTGCCCACATGCCTCTATCCTGGTACTGCACTTGACTTGAAACTGTGCCTCTGGTCCGAAGACCAGCCACTGGAACATACTACTCACCCACCCCTCTGTTACATAGCAAAGGACGAGCCAGGATGGTACATGCTGTGTAATCAAACATGTAGAAGACAAGAACAGCTGATGTTTCTCACTGTTGCCTTATCATTCTCTGAGCCATCTTCGATGCCGATCTTGTAAAAAATGTACTGTTGAGAAGCAAAACTCCTTTTAAACTCTGAGCTTGTAGGTGGTGGTCACTCAACATCATTATTTCCATATTTGGACAAATCCTATCAACTGTAGGGCTCGGGTGCAGGCATGCTTTCAGATGCTTCATAAATACGAGCCAACTTGGGTTGAAAGTAGTGGATAAAATATTCAAATTGGTGTTATTTTGGATGATAATCTGCATCATCTGTCACCAGAGATCTCATGAGACACAGAGGAGAAATCTTGTAGTTTAACACTTTTAAAAACGATGATCATAAGTTGTGGGTTTTTTGCTTTTTGTTTTTCGGCTCAGTTGTGTGTACAGCTCTACACCATACTATGTTATAGGAACTTAGAGTTTTCTCCATCTCAGTTCTTCTTCACTTCTCTGGATCTCTTATCCCCAACCCTTAAGTCTTAAAACCATTCTCATTTGTGGGGTCATCGAGGCACTGGACTTGACTATATTGGTAACCTTTAAGGGAGTTGAACTATTGATCTTCCAAGAAGAAAGGGACCAGACAGTGTTGCTTAAAATGCTGCAGTTGTGTTACTGTGAAGAAAAGATTTGCTTCCATGTTCAGCAGGCCATATATATATATACACACACACACACACACATTTTGGTAAAAATAGGTGGAAAAATCTGAACATAGTTACCTTCACAAATTATTTATAGATACACTGGGTGAGAGGCTTACTGTAGGGCAGTCACCAGAAAAAAAACCTAACTGTAGTTTTTCAATAGTGTAATATTTGTATCTATTCCCATGCCAGCAATGTCTGCTGTGTACTGTGTCCTATTACTGTAAATCACCTGGTTTATAATTCTAATGGGAACTACTTTGTTTTGTAATGGAATCCAGAGCAGATATGTATAATACGATCAGGATTGTCCTACAGTTGTAAATAAGAATAGGTCCTGTTTATTTTGACATCTTTTTACAAATGCATTGTATTAGGGTGTGAATATTCTGAACCATGCTCTTGTTTAAAGTTTTGAAATTTTTATTGGTAAATGTAACATTTTAATGGTTGTAATAATTATTTGTATAGATATGAATATAGTATTTTATTTAAGAAAATAAACTTTGCATTTTTGCATTGTGAATTCTGTCTTTTCTGATCATTGCCTGTGCCGCCTCAAACCTGGTAGTCAAATGACTTGTCTTGTATACTGGTTTTCTATTCAAGTAATCTTCCAATTTTGCCAGAACGTCTGAAAATGATACCATGACACATTTCCCATAGGAAGTGTATTCTTGATCAAAGAGTCAATCTCAAATAAATTATAATTATGACCAGTGCCAACATTTGTACCTATTGTAAAAAGTAAAATTAGACTTTCAGATCTGGAAGAGTACTGAGAGATGATTCAGCTGAACTCCTCCTCGTGTATTTATAGTGGAGGAAACTGAAGCACAGAACTTTGGAACAAGAAATGGGTCTTTACAGCTCCCCACATCAACTTGGTTACATGTTTTTTTGAAGATACTATTTATTTGAGAGAGAGCACATGGAAGCAGGGGAAGGAAGGGAGTGGGGAAGGAGCAGAGGGAGAGGGACAAGCAGATTCACACTGAGTGCAGAGCTCAGTGCAGGGCTCAATCTCATGACCCCAAAATCACGACCCTGAGATAGGACTTGAGCCAAAATCAAGGGTCAGAAGCTTAACTGACTGAGCCACCCAGGCGCCCCCAACTTGGTTGCCTTTTACAAGCATGAAGTTGGGGGGGGGAAGCTAGTTGCAGGGGAGCTTGAATAGCATAAAGTGATAGAAGTTTAAATGCCTATGAATCAAACAATTTATTGTTTAGGGATACCTACAGATGTGATAAAAATTATAAATTAAGGAAACGATAAACCCAAAGTTCGGGATAATGGGTGCTTCTTAGGAAAGGAGGGAGGGGGATTGTATCAAGGAGGGGCACTTCAAAAGCACTGGTATGTTCCATTGAACTGAATAGTAGATACGCAGGTGTTTATCTCACTTACACTTGAAGTTTTGGTTTTATGAACGAATAAACTACATTCTAATATTAAAATGGATAAAATGAGGAGGTTAGAGATCATTTACTCCCATACCTCAACAAAGCTGTTCTTTTAAAGGTCTTTATAAATAAATAAATAAATAAATAAATAAATAAATAAATAAATATCTCACAAAGAAAACTTCGAGCTCAAGTTATTTTAGTGAAAAATTCTTCTGAATATTAAGTAAGAAATAACACTGATATACCCAAACTCATGAAACAGAGAAAGAGGGGTCACTTACAAACTTGTTTTAGGAAGTTAATATAACCTTGATACCAAACCTGTCACAACATTAGGGCAAAAGAAAAGTATGGGCCAATATTCTTAATGAACACAGATGTGAAAATTCTAAAGAAGATGTCAGCAAATTGCATCTAGTGATATAAGGAAAGAATTGTGAGTCATGACCTAACGGGATTCATTTCAGGAATATATGGTTAACATTTTAAGATCAATTTATGCACTCATTGTCTCAGAATAAAGGAGAAAAAAACATGTTAATTCAAACAGTTGATAAAATTCAGCATCCATTCATGATAAAAACTCTAAACAAAATAGGAAGAGAAGAGAACATTAGAAGTGATGAAGCATATCTACAACCTGAACAAAACAAAACACAAAACTACAGCTTGTATTATACTTAGTAACTTTCCCCTGAAGTTAGGAACAAGACAAGTATGATCATTATTTACCAATCCATTCAACATTTTATTGATGTTGCTGGCCAGTGTGTTACCGAGGAATAAAGTCACTCACCCAAAACTATACAATGTTGCTGGCAGAATAAAGGATACAAATACCAAATCATTTTGTTGTACACCTGAAGCTCACGTAATAGGTCAATTATATCTCAATTTAAAAAAAAATAGAAAGCTTATTATAAAGCTCTAACACTTAAAACAGTAGGATATTGGCACAAGGATAGATAGTAGACCAATGGGAAGGAATAGAAATCTCAAATAAATTACACATTATAGTCACATGATTGATGACAAAGTTGCCAGTTGGATTTCAGTGAGTAAAAGGTGGTATTTTCAATAAATGGGGCTGTAGCATTTGGATATCAGTATGGAGGGGGAAAAATCCTAGGCCTCCCTATTTCACTCTACATGCAAAATTTAATTTAAGTCGGGTCACAGACCTAAACGTAAAAGGTAGAACACTCAACTTCTAGAATAGTGGTTCTTAAAATGTAGTCCCCAGTACCCTGGCGCTCTGTGAACCCCTTTTAGGGAATCTGTGAGGTCAAAGTTATTATTTTTAAAGATTTTCTTTTCCTTTCTTCTTCTTTTTTTTTAAAAGATTCCATCTATTTGACAGAGAGACAGCAAGAGATGAAACGGAAGCAGGGGGGTGGGAGAGGGAGAAGCAGGCTTCCCACTGAGCAGGGAGCCAGATGCAGGCAGGGCTCCGTACCAGGACCCTGGGATCACGACCTGGGCCAAAGGCAGATGCTTAATGACTGAGCCATCCAGGTGCCTGTCAAAGTTATTTTTAGGATAGTGCTAAGATGCGACGCCATAACTGCTTTGGCATTCGCACTGATGGTGCAAAAGTGATGGTGAGTGAAACTGCTGGTGCTTTAGCACAAATCAAGGCAGTGGTACCACTACTGTGCTAACAGTCATTGCATTCCTTTAAAAAAATTTTTTTTATATGAGTATAGTTGACACATGATGTTACATTACTTTCAGGGGTACAACATAATGATTCAACTTCTTTTTATATTATGCTATAGTCGCCACAAGTGTAGCTACCCTCTGTCACCATACAAGGATATTTACAATACCATTGACTATATTCCCTGTGTTTTCCCTTTTGTCTCCAGCGCTTATTCACTCCATAACTGGAAGCCTGTATCTCTCACTCCCCTTCACCCATTTGCCCCTCCCCCTCCCCGCCTCTTCTCTGCAACCACCCGTTTGTTTCCGGTAGTTATACAACTGATTCTGTTTGTTTTGTTTTAGATTCCACATATGAGTGAAATCATATATTTATCTCTCTCTGACTTATCTCATTTAGCATAACGCCCTCTATGTCCATCTATGTTGTCACAAATGTCACAGCCTCATCTTTTTTACATGGATGAATCTCAGAGACATTCTATTGAATGACAGAAGCCAGATGAGAAGGCGCATATACTGCAGAATTCCACGTATATGAAGCTCAAGAACCGGCAACATTCGTCTATATGGAGAAAAGCCGGAACAGTGGTTGTGTCTGGGGCAGGGATCTGACTTGGATCAGGCACAAGGATGTGGGAACCGTTCTGTATCTCAGGGTGGGTGCTGGTTACATTGGTGCATATGCGCGCGCATGTGTACGTGTACGTGCGTTACGTAGCACAGTTTCCGTGCGTTACGTGATACAGTTTATACGTGCCTTAAAAAAAGGTTAAGAAAAAACTGTCTATGGAAGTCTGAACCGACGTTGGTTTTCTCTTTTTCAATTTCTTGAATCAGTAAAATCTAAAAGCTACTTTACTGTCGTCCTTTAGACAAAAGGCAGTGGCAGTATTTTGTATCCGGCTCCTGTTACCTGGCTGCGAGACTTTGGGCAAGAGGTATAACGTCTTTGCATCTTAGTTTATTCCTTGGAACATTATCTATCCTGCCTCACAGGGTTCACATGAGGAACAAAAGACCTATGATATTTGAAAGTGTTTTCACGCAGTTGCAGAGGAATATTTGAATGTAAAGAGGGCATTTACTTTCCAGGACCTTCCTCACTTCTATCTCCCCTACCCAGGACACTGAAATGCAGGGAACACTAGAATACAGTTTGTTGGTCAATGTCAACGGCCCCTCTGACCTCTTCATCTTTCTGTGAGGAATTAAGGCGGTAATGCTAACTTGCTGCCTACGTAAGTTCAGAAGTCTGGTAGGTTGGCTCACCGGTATCAATGTGCCATCCGTGTTCCCATGATCCAGTAAGCTCCAGATTTTAGGGAAGATAATGAAAACCCAGCCTTTAACTAAGTTTGGGCTGGGCAGGTCGGGTTTTGTTTTTGTACATTGTCTTAATCATATTCAGATCTGTGGTTTGGAAAGAGGCTGATGCCAAATTGTGATGGTGGAGAACTTGCCGCTTCAGGGAAGTTTTCTGGGAACTCATGATTCAATTAGGTTAAATCCCTTTTTTTTTTAATGCTGCTGAGTGGCAAATCTGCAAATTCACATTAAATATAAATTATATATATATATATATATATATATATATATATATATATATATATATATATAAGCTCAACAGACAGCTTAGGATGGGAGAGGAAAATTGGTTAGTATATCAGTGTTTCAAACTAAGTTATGTTCTTTTTTACTCTTATTTCAGGACACATTTAAAAACATTGATCACTACTATCATTGTACTTCTGGTGGAGAATTCTGATTCCCCATTCAATGCAGGCTCATTCCTCTGCCTCCGTTTGGTGAGATGAAACCACTCCCTTCTAGGATGGGAGAGCCGGGCCCTGTCCCCACGTCGGAAGATGGTTCAGCCACTGACAGGAGTGGTGAATTCTGCCTGATCTATTTGACCAGCATAGATCAATCTGAGAGGCAGCTTTGGAAGACTTTTTGACTTGGCAATTTTTTGAGTCTGTGAATGTTTTTTAGGAAACAGAAACCGACTGCATTCCTGTGCTTTCTCTCCGTCGTTAATTTTGTTTCTAACCCAGCAGGCTTCCAGTGGAGACCTGACACCTTATGCTACGTGTATTTTAATTTAAAATGGATCTTTGGACCTGTAGCCCTTTGCCAAGTACAATCTTTGAATTTATAAAATGGACTTTGGTTTTTAACATTACAAGCTCAGAGACTGAAGCAACAGCCCTCCCATGAATCCAGCTGTTCCAGTTTAAGTGAGCCAAAGTGATCCAAAGCCATGGTATTATCAGTTGGCTTTCCTAAGGCACGGTAGGTTTCATTGTTATTCAGGTTTATATAACAGACACACATTTTCTGAATTTTGCTGAAACCTCTTTTTGTGAAGGTGTTCAATAGTCACATAATTCTAGGCTCTATGGTTTGCACATAGAGACACATGAATTCATGAGAGTAGAGCCTTCCTTACAACACAATCCATCTTCCCTTTCTCTGGTCTCTTTACCCAAGCTACTCATTTCGGACTGTGAATCCATTTGCTTCATCTAGTCAACAGTGACTTGAGTGTTGGTTTCTCCATCTGGCAAACGTAGTAACAGTGCCTACTTCACAGGGAGGTGGGGTTCAGGATTAAAGACCGTAATGTACATAAAATCCTTGACACCTTAACTGGTGTCAAATGTTTGCTATTTTAATGATCAGTTCTGCCGACTCGAATGTTCTAGGGTTAGGGGTGGGAAGACAATGGTTTCCAACAGCAATGCCCCACTAAAAGGGCAGATGGAAAACCTCAGTCTCCTGCTTGTCCTCCAGCAGGGATGGATCATTGCAGTTCCTCAGAATTAGGCAGCTGGAGCTGTTTTTGCTTTCTCGAGGACAGATCGAGAGGATCCCCACTCCAGCTCTCTCTCTGGATCTCTGTTCTCTGCTAAGATTGAAATTGGGACTTTCATCTTCCTTATGAAAAATTGGAGGTGGTCAGTTCAAGCAGGAGAGATATTACATTGTATCAGCAGCAAGTTTAGGACTTCACGTCTGGGGATAAAAATTGCTGGTACTTATTTGAACTTTTTTCTACTCTGCATCTAACGATAACATTCTCAGAAGGCCACTCTCTTGTTGGAGTGCTCGACCCACTTAATTGACAAATTGTGAGGATGTGCTTCATGTCCATCTTCCCTTTTGGACCCCAGATCCTCTGATGGAAGAGACTGTGTGTTTTGCCCATTGCTGCGTCCAGCTCCTCACAGAGCCTGGCCCACGTACTTCTTGACTGACTATTAGCCAAAGCAGTATTTCAGATTCTATGTAAATGGACAGAGAAAAGGTGAGGAAGGAGAGGTTAAAAGAGAAATGGATCCCCTGAAAAGTAGGTTACTTTATCAGGTGTCCTATGTTGAGAGACAAACAGAATGAACCTCAGGTCTGAATTTGTCCTCTTCCCTACAGGGGCCTGTCAAAGACTGGGTACTGAGCCTTATGAAAGGTTTGGATAGACAACATAATAAAGGTCATAAAATGCAAATCAACTTTTTTCTGTGATGGCAATGTTATAGAGAGATTTTGAGTTATTTTGGATAACTCGATAGTCATTTAAAAATGACGTAGAGTCCTAATTCATAAAGAATGTGGGGAGCTGGGCCAGAGGAGGGCCCCAGGAGAAAACCATAGTGGGGTTGGGTGTCAGACTTCTCTTGTTCTTACTTGAAAATCTTCCACTGTTTGAATCTCTTATTTTCTAAATCAAAACTATAGTGCTGAACAAGTGATAAAACACCTAGACTTTAGCCCTTGACTGAGATGTGATATGACTTCAAGACTATTCTATGTTAAAATATGGTGGTTAATTATTTTTCATCTCCAGTGAAATGGGTAAATCTGAGATGACAGAAAATTTCAGGTAACAAAAAGGACATAGAATAGAGCCAAGGAATTTTTTAAAATGTGAAGTTCAGGGAAAATGATAAAATCTCCTACTCTAGGGTATTTAGGAAGAGGGAAGAGTCCACTTCCCTAAGGTTAGGCGAACAATGGGTAGTTCTGTGTGAGCAGCGGTAACCTCTTAGTCTTCCTTGTGTTTCAATAAGAACGGCAAGACCACACTTGAAGGAAAACTGTAAATAATCTGCCCTTGGAGCTCACAGGGTAGGGGTCTCTTCTCACAGAGGAGTCCTGTCCAAGCAAAACTATTACTATGGTCCTGATAGAAACTCATAGTGAAGGCTGATCTGTGAGTCCTACAAAGCTTATTTGAATTCATGCGTGTTAAGGACTAAGGTTTAGCAGGCACTTTACCTCCCTGGCAGTGGTGCTTTAATATTGAGGGGACAATAAAACCTAGTCACACAATATATCCTGTCTCCACCAAACAGCGTTAACAACCACCACAAAAAACCTACCACAAACTGGGCAGCATCATGCTAAACACGGCTTCTTTCTTACATTGCTTCAGGTGGGGGCAGATCGTATCCTTACTTAATGCTTTTCCTTAGTTTCACCAGCGACATTAGTCATTTCAAAACCTGAGTGAGCTTCTCCTGCTTCTTTCTGGGGCCAGTTCTGTTTCCCACAGGCAAAGCCCACCTTCATGCAGGCTGAACATCCAGGCTTTCTCTCTGGAGCATTTAGTGACTGGGTGTGGGGGGTGGGGAGGGTGGGGGGAATGTTTGCACAGGGCATTCCCTGAACGACAGTAGGAACAGCTACTTGAGAAAGGAGAAAATCCAGGTTTTCTTGGAGATTCCCGGGGCAGAGATGGCAATAATGAAGTGTGACACACAGAGCCAGATTTTCCACTTGGCTGTAGCTTTGGGAGTGATTTTTTCATCAGAGTTGGAGTAAGAGCATTAAGGGCCAGAGGCAGTGATGTGCAGCAGTAAAGGCAAGGGGCCCCAGGGCTGGGAGGTTTGATATCTCTGGACAGTATCTCTGAAGGCGAAGAGGCCCCCAACCCCTCAGGGCCTCCTGGAACCGAGGACAGGAAACGGAAGAGCAGGTTTCAATGCAGAACCCCTTCTCTAGGGGCCAGCCTGGTGAAGAGGCTGCCACTTGTGGGGTTCACGAGAGGCGGGGTGGGTGACACCCTCTTCTGTCCCAGCACTACCGTCGGGGCTCTGCACATCTCCACTTCTGTCTCCCTCACATAGCGGGCTCAGTGATAGGAGAGGATCAGAGAGTTCCAGCGACTTGCTCCAGGTCACATAGTGAGCATGTGAACATATTTGGTCTAAAATCAGACTCCAGAATCTTTCTCAGACTCCAGTGTTCTTTCCATGAATAATGTTTATCTTTGTTTCTCCCATTCTCTCAAGCTTTACAAAGAGACACTATCTCCTAGAAGGAGAAACATTTGGATGTTGTTGGACTTGCTGACACATGCATTTGGTGACCCCACAGAACATTCTGGTGGCTGCTTGGAGCTCTCAAGGAAGCAGCTGCCACTTTCTCTGCCCCCGGGGAGCTGGCTGGTGAGCTCCTTCAGTCACGGAAAGTCCCTTCCCCAGATAGACTCTGGTTTTCCACCGACTTCTCCCGCTGCTAAAATAAACCCGGGCTAATCCCTCAACCACGCAACGTCAACAGGTGGGCTTGCCTCTCCAGCATTCGTCAGAGATGTGAAGAGGTCATTTTTTCTGCGCACAGCTTTGCTCCTCTGGCCGCCACATCTCTGTCCTGATCCCGCTGACCTGCTCTGATTACTTCTGTGCTTGCTCTGCCAAAAGCCTCTTCACAGTGGCTGTTTTCTCCGGTTACCCTGCTGCTGAACTTGGCTTTCAGAGTTACCTTCGCTTCTCTTTAAAGAGCAATGTCCATGGGCGTAGGCGCAAGCTGTGGGCCGGGCGGTGGGGGGGCGTTTGGCCATGAAAAGCTCCGGTCGCCCCCCTCTGCCCCCCCCATTCCTATCAACCCCACGGATGCTGTCGGATGACCTCCTCATGTCCTCCGGCCGAGACACTGGCACTGTAGAAAGAATTAGCAACAAGGATGTGTAGGATTGATGACTCTAAGAGCAGGCTTGGTCTGGGTTTTTAGTCCTGCTGCGGAGAAGAGAACTGACCGCAGTGTGTGAGTTCACAGCACAATACAGACACGATGGGAAAACCGTCAAGAACAGGGCAGCCCCACCTGTTGCAGAGCTCCCGCCCATTCCCTCGGACACTTCCCCAAACAAGCAACTGCACGGGTAATGCATCTCACAATTTATTCACTTGGGGCCACAGGGCCACTTGAACAGACTTTGTCCACACTTCCTTGGTGCATCTTTTTTTTTTTTTTGATTTGAAACCATCAGTGCATTAAAATAAAAGAATTAGGTCAAATACACCATAGTTAAACAGACTTGAAATTTGTTTTAGATGTTAGAGTAACACCACTATTTAATAGGTGGCCTTCATACGGCCTCTGGAAGCCAACAGTTTTTAAGGAATAAAGAATAGAAAAGCAAATATGAATTTGGGGGCATTTTAGAAAAAAATCACAAAAAGTTTCATTAAAAGCATCTTTGTGTTGTTAAACTTTTCAAACTTCCAAAATGTGATTTCTGGCCATTATGCAAATATTTTAGAGATGGAATAATTTTTTTTAAAGGACAGCAGAGGGGACAGGTGACTTCAGTTTCATAGGCAAATATATATGGTGTACATATTCGTATGTCTATTTTCTGATTACATCTTACTTCAGGGAATGAGGTGCTTGGTCCAAATGGGGCTCATCAGGGACAGAATTGCCAGATGGTGTGTTGAGACGTGGGAGGCTGAGCTCTGCAACATCTTGTTGGGAGAGAATGAGAATCAGGTGCAACCAAAAGACAGTCCTCAATCAGCTTGCTCTTTGCAACTCAGGAGGATGAGTAAAATGTGTTCATGCCGAGAGTTACTTCTAGAGAACTCCAGGGAGAAAATCTGGAGCCCCTGATCTGCAGAAAGTGACAGGTAGGGGGTTTGGTTGGTGGTGGAAGACCCCCAGTGCAGTGCCCCTGGTTAGAGTGATGATTTATTCCCCACAGGTGATGTGGGCACAGAATTGAGCTGTCTGCATTAGAGGCACGAGGAAGCAATTTCGCCTTTGCTGCATTTGCCCCAGGAGCTGGAAGAGTTTTTCCTGTTTCCCCTTCTGCCTTGGCGCTGGTGGGGTAACAGAGCCTTCCCAAGAAAGCGGAGCCTGAGTTGTGGGGTAACACACAGCGGTGAGATGAAGACACTGAGAAGTAGGTAAGCACCCAAGCCTTGGTCCCAGAGACCTGTGAGGACAAGTGTGTGACAAAGCCCAATCCAGAGCCCTTCTAACGGGGTCAGGAACCTGGGGGATACATATAGCATTCCTTCCAAGGAGGTGATTAGCTGGTCCTATTAAAACAACTATCTCAGTTGGGTAGGGGGTTGGGTTCAGCCCTCCACCAAACTCTGAGGCTTCTCCGTCATCCCTGGACCTCGGAGGAGTGAGCTGGTGCTCTGGGATGTCTAGAGCTGCAGATGTGGAGGTGCAGAGGGGTCACCTCAAGAGTCTGAGTAGGACACCCGAGCTGCTGGCCTCTCTGGGCCTGGAGACAGCTGGACAAAGACGGCGGTGTCGCTCTGCCCTAGCTGGCAAATCTCGGGTGAGGGGTCCCGAGACAGTGAGTTGACTTGGATGCAGCTTTTGTCCACGTGTAGCTCAGGGCTGCACACGGAAGGGGATGGGAGTCCCTCGACTCTTCAGGGCTTGTTTCTGGTCACAGCTGTGGCTTCCCCTCTGCCTCCCTTCTCGCAGGCTGGAGTCTCCCTCCAGTCCCCTCCTTCCTGTGGGAACGCGCGCAGAGCTGACTTGACAGAGGGGGAGTGGAGCATTTGGCAGTGGTGACTTTGCTGCAGTCCCTGTATTTTCATGAAACAGCACCAAGATCGACTGCTCCCTCTCCCTCTCTTAAAGCTGCAGGCTCAGAAGACAGGGATCTGGTCTCTCCGGACCACATCCAGGTCATCATCCAGGGTTAATAAAACCTGGAACGAGAGGGGCGGAGAGATGACGAGGATGCACAGTCACAGCTGGGGTAAGCCCCTACCTTTTCTCTGAGACTCACACAAGCTGGCGCCAGCAGCGCCCTTACTTGCCTCTCTGTCCCCTACCGCTTTGTGCAACGCAGCGCTCTCTACAGGCCATTATTAGTATTACACGTATTAATTCAAATGTTTATCAAGGGTCTATCACGTGCTATTCTAAATGCCAGAGAGGGGCGCCTAGGTGGCTCAGTTGTTGGGGGTCTGCCTTTGGCTCAGGTTATGATCCCCAGGTCCTGGGATGAAGCCCCACATCGGGCTCCCTGCTCAGCGGGGAGTCCGCTTCTCTCTCTCCTACTCCCCTTGCTTATGTTCCCTCTCTTATTCTATCTATCTCAAATAAATAAATACAATCTTTAAAAAAAATAATAAATGCCAGAGATATAGTTTGGAACACAAGAGACAAAACTCCCTACCCTTCTGGAGCTTACATTTGAGAGACAGTTTCAGACATGAAGCAAATATGTGAGTACAGTATAACATGTTAGTGAGGTGTGCTAAGGTGTACTAGGTGTAAAAAAAAAACAGTAATGAAAGTTAGGCTACGGAGGGAACACAGTAACTGTGGGGTGAGGAAAGGTAAAAAAGGTCTGATAGGGTGGCCAGGGAAGTCATCACTTACAAGAGACATTCGGCTTATGATGTAGAGGAAAGGAAGTCTTGTTGCAGAGTATTGCTATACAAGAAATGCACTCCCCTCTATTTTTAGTTCCCTCTGCCACCACTCTCTTCACGTGGAAACTTTCACTCCACTTTTGTTGTCTCTGTCTCTCTAATGACAGTGTTTATCAGAAATAAATATCACGAGGAACGAGGTTTATGCGGATTGTTGAACTTCCCCCAGATGACCACCAGGGGGCAGCCCCGCTCCACTCGCGAGGCCGTGCGGGGGCCCCGCGCGCAGCCCAGGCAGTGCCGGGGGCACAGGTCTCGCAGGCCGCGTTGTTATGCCAGTTGAATCCGTGTCCAGGCACCCGGACTTTTAATCTGGAAACGTGTCTAAATAAGGATGAAAGGATGTCAGGAGTGATCATCCCAGGTTGTTAGACTATGCACAGCTTCTGGAAAGGTGTCTGGGCCACAAGAGAGGAGGGATTCCAGGAGAGGTCTGGGACAGACTGGTGAGAAGCAGCAGGGGCCTGGGCTGCTCTCCTGAGCGCTCTAGGAGTTTGTAAAATATTTGTAAGATATTCAGTGAGACTGGAAGAGGAGGAGGAATAGCACAAGGTGGAATAATCTAACGTTACCCAAATGTGAGTGAATGCCAACAGTGATTCCTGTTGCTCTTCAGGGCATGTGAGTTCTACCAACCAATTCAGTCTGGACATTGTGTCATTTAAGAAAAATCATTTTGTCACTCTGTCTTAAAATACTGGGGAGTAAAAGGAAAACGAAAATAAAGCTCTAAGTGAAGGAGCAGAAATAAACTAGTCTGTATACTGAATTACAATGGGGAATTGGAAAGGGTAGTTTGAGAGAAATACAAAAGGGTAAGGAAGAGGGGATAAAAGAAAAAAGGTATAGGTTGTGAAGAAAGAAGAAATTAACAAAAAGGTATTTTTAGGGGTGCCAGGGTGGCTCAGTTAAACGTCTGCCTTCTGCTCAGGTCATGATCTCAGGATCCTGGGATCCAGTCCTGAGTAGGGCTCCCTGCCCAGCAGGGAGTCTGCTTCTCCTTCTCCCTCTGCCTCTCCCCCTGCTCCATTTCTCTCTCGCTCACTCTCTCTCTCTGTCAAATAAATGAACAATATCTTAAAAAAAAAAGTTTATTTCTTAAAAAAAAAAAAGTATTTATCAACTCACCAAGAATGAGAAGAACAGAGCAGTGGCAGAGAGGAAGTGCCAGATGTCATGGTCATCAAAGAAATCCAACAGGACACACTCCCGGTTCTTCTCCCGGGATTCGGCTGGGGTACCCTGGAGGATGTGGGTGAGCATTCCCACAGTTCAGCTGTTTAGAAGGCTGAACATCCAGAAAGCTACAAAAAGCCTACTGGATGCCTGGCTCCAAAAGCGAGCTTCCAAGAAGACAGGCATCCACACAAAAACGTGTACACCATGCTCATCACGGCTGCATTCGCGAGAGTCAAAGAATGGGAACAATCCAAGTGTCTGCCGACTGATGGGACGGGAGAAGTGCCGTCTCCATACAGGGAGTGTTATTCAGCAATAAAAAGAGGTGGCTACGGATACATGCTACCTCATGGATGAATGCCTGCGCCAGACTCAAAGGCACATGTTCTGTGATCCATGGGTGTGACATATCCAGGACAGGCAGAGCTCTAGAGACACTGCTTGCCTGTGGCTACGGCGTGAGGGAGAAATGGGGAGCGACAGCTAATGGGCCCAGCCCTGCTTTCTGGGGTGATGAAAATGTTCTGAAACTGGCTGTGGTGGTATAGAGAGCTGAGGCTTCCTCTCTGCTACTGGATCCGGTCCTGGTTTCCTGGGCCTCAGCTCTCCTCTCCGCGCCGCGGACTTACGAACCCCAGCGGCTGGGTATCTGTCTCTGGATGCGGGTTACGGAGGAACACACATGCTTCAAGGGTTTTACGCAAGTTCAACATCCCCTGGGGGCGGGGGGAGGATCGTCACGTGACACGTAATGAAGATCGGTTCTGCCACGTCTAGAGGGCCCACACGAGGTGCCGCCCTGACCCCGGGACGGCATGCCATTTAGGCGTGTGTGCAAAACACCATCTCCCTTAGAGAAAGCTTTCATTTCAGACACAAACAGCCACAAGGACATGGAGAGAGGGCCAAGAAAACGGCCCTCTTACCTCCCAGCTGCTGAGATTCTGGAAGAAAAAGTACAGCGAGGCGGCCCACATCACAGCAGTGGCCACGATGCAGAAGAGCGGGATCGGCAGGAGCTTCTCGGAGCTTCGAAGCTGCGGGTGGGAAGCAGATGCCGCCACGCTGGGGTACTGCACGTGCAGGCCCCAGGGCTGCAGGGGCAGGGGGGACCCCCAGCTCCCACTCTTACCTTCATGATGATGTAAAAGGCCAGGTAGAGCAGCAGGTTACAGATGAAGATCCCCAGCATGTAGGAAGCAAAGTCCCTGGGCCGATAGACCAGTCCAAAGAGCGCGCTGAGTGGAAGGAGGAATGGCTTTGTAGGCATCAAGGTGGATTTGTAACTTTCTTGGCTTCTTCACTCCCCACATGTATTTTGGGGAGGAGAGGGATTAAAAAACCTTTAACCTCCGTAAATGACTACATCTCCTTCAGACCTGGCATTTTTGATGATTGTAAGAGTCCCACAAGTAGAGGTACAACAATCATCTTTCCTCTCGAGGCATCCTGCAGCTTTTCATCATTCTAAAGAACACTGCAACAAATGACTGAATACCTTCAGACACAGTGTGCTTTTCTTTCTTCTTTCTTTCTCTTTCTCTTGCATTTAAGATTGATTCATTAGACTAGATTACTAGAAGTAGTATTATCTCAAAAATTGGCTTGACACGCATTATCAAATTTTTGCTCGCTGTCTATGGCTTTTAAATTAATACTGAAGTTTATTTTGGTTGGGCTTTAGCATTAGCCTTTAGCATGTTCCACATTTCTATTCAGTTACAATAAAACTCTATTATAGGATCCTTCCTATGTCCTTGTTTTGAAAAGCTTGTTGTTAATAAATATAGACTCATACACACACATAGTTGGATTTCTATCCTCTCCACGCTGCTTCACTAATTTGTTTCTAGTTTCTTATTTTGGGTCACTGTTGTTATTTTAGAATATGTCAGATTATCTGATTAGGCTACACTGCACTATCCAGTATGGTGTTACATGTGGCCATTTACATCTAAATTAATGAAAACTAAATAAAATTGAAAATTCAGTACCTCAGTCATATCAGCCACATTACAAATGTTCAGTAACCATATTTGGCTAATAGCTACGATATGGGACAATGCCATGTAGAACATTTATATCATTCCAGAAAGTTCTGTTGGATAAAACTGGACTAGTCACTACACTCCCCTGCCCTTCGTTCCTTTCATTAATCTTCTTTTGTGGAGACCTTTGGAAATTTTGCACTAAGTAGGCACATAATTTCAGAATAAAATCCTATTAACTTAATTCCAATTTTAAGTTGAAATTTATGCATTAACTTGAGAAGTAATATCTTTAAAACAGTTGATCTTCTCACCCGGGGCACGACATCTCTCTTCGTTCAGTTAAATTTTCCTTTATGTCTCCTAATAAGGTAATTAAGTTTTCTGGAGAAAGGGTCCTCTTGTCTCTCAAAGTTTATTCCTAAGTATTTGAAGTGTAAAGCTGTTATTAATGGACTCTCTTTTGTTCACTTTGTATTCCAACCAACTTTGTTCTATACAGGAAATTTCCTCCTCCCAGAATTTGAATTCTTCAATATACCAATATGCTTTTTACTCACATTCACCCATTATTACCATTTGCCACAATTTGGTTTCTCTCTCTCTCGTTCTGTGTGTATGGACTTAGGTGTGTGTGTATATACACATACACACACACCCCCATTCTTCATGACCGTATGAGAGTGATTCCTTTTAAAAATGACATAGTAAGTCATTCCATGTCTTGTAATGTCCATACGAAACTGAAGATGGAGGAGCAAAGAGGAAGGTAACCCCCACCAGGTTATCACAGTGTTGGTGTATCATCACACCTCATTCATCCCTGCAGGCCTCGATGCCCAAAGAGCTCCTGTGTAAGAAAAGAGAGGCCATTCACCTTGTCTTGTGAGCAGATTATGGGTTTGGTTTTGGTTATAGGTGAGGCAGGGACAAGCCAGGTGATTGTCAGCACTGGGGACATGGTTTTCAGTTGCTCATTATCAAGCAATTGGTCCCTTTCCTCCTACCAGCACCCAGCACCCTGTCTTTCAGTCACCAGGACTGTGGAGTCTGCCCTCAAAGAGTGGTCAGGAAGAGTACCAAGGTGAGAACTGCCAAGAATCACCCACCTTAACATATCTCTACATAAAGGAGGGGTCCTACCCAGGTGTAGACCTTACCTGGAGGTAATCCCTGGGTGACAACATTATGGGAAGATTTTTCCAGAAGTATATACCCCCAAATAAGTTTCAAATTCTCATGACCAGATTCTGGCATCCCTTAAAGGTATACCTCTTCTTCCATTCCTTTCATGTCTTAAAGGGGGGCAGGGGTAGGGAGTCATCTTTCTATCAAAGGTGGCTGACTTTTCTAGCACATGTGCCAAGAGCCACAAATAAAAGCAATTAAATTTACTGATTTTTTAAAGGGATTAATAAAATCTCTCACTTATTCACATTTTAAAGTTGTGAACAGGTTGTATAAAATAGTTACAGATAGAAAATAGGTGTCTGTTGTACTGTTCTATTTTGAAGCTATTTGAAGAAAAAAGGCCAAGGTGATAATGAAGGGAAAGGGGAAGAAGGATATTGGTGTGGTAGGAAGATTGAGACCTACAGGGAGANCCCCCCCCTGCCCCCCCCCCCCCCGCAAACACACACTTAGTAAGAAAGGGAAATGTCTACTGGGTAGTGTTTATGGAGAGTTCTACAAGAACTTAAAACTGAGCTTCATTTGCGCATCTACTGATCTAGTCTCTATCATCTAACTATCTATGTAATATATCCATGCTGCTGACAAATTTGATGTTGGTCTTGTTGAACAAATGAGCTCAATGCATCAATGCATTGAACTCAATGCCTGAAGAGAGGCCACTGTTGGTACACAGGCTTCTTAATGCATTCTTTGCAGGAGGAAAAATACCTTTCTTTCAAGTCCCTCGAGCAAGCACAGTCCTACACTCACCTTAGTTTCATATTTCTTTATAAAAATGACAGCCAAGGAAAGCGAAACCACGGTGTTATAGACATCAAGAAAGAGAAAAGACGTGTCTTCCTAAGACTACTTACAAGGACCAGTTAACCAGATTCCCCACGATGAGCAACACCATTCTGTCCTGGTAAGAAAACATCAAATGAGAGGCTGCACACATTGCTTTTCTTTTAACCTACCACCTGGGAAGCATCAATTACAGGAAAACAATTGCCCGGGGGAAGAGCTTCCATGGTTCTAAGAGAGCTGCACCAATGGTCGGACCCTAATCCCCCATAAGAACCAATGGCAAGGCCTGGGACTGAGCAGATGGACTTTGTCGAAGAAGATGTGGTGAGTAAACAGGACTCTTACTGTTTCCCTCCAGTGTCGAGGGTAGCTGGGCACCCGGGGCCCACTTCTCAGTGAGCAGGTCGGTGGTGTGTGCAGCTGACTCGGTAGTTAAAAGCATTAAGCTGCTGGTCTTCCCCAGCATTGTGTTACTTTGTGGGCCATGAGGTGGCTCTTGGGACGCGCCTGGGAGGTGCTGGTTTCCTACCCATTACTCTGGCTCCAAGGAGGCCCTGAAGTTCCCAGACTCCTGGTCTCTGAACACACAGCCTCAACACTGAAGACACTGGTAGTGGGGAAAATAGGAAGGGTCCACCTCAGAGGAAAAGGACTCTGATAGGGATTCATTCACAATCTGGTCCTGCACCTTTGCGTACAACTTAAAACTTTTAGGTGGTTTCCGATTATACTTTAATTTGCATGGCCGCGTCGACTGTTTAAAAGTGGTGATTCTCTGTCTTTGTGGGTGATCCATCCAGTTTGGAGGAAATATCTTCATTTAAAAAAGTGAATCCACATATTAGAAAGGCTAAAAACATTGGCCCCACCCAATGTCGTGAGGATGTGGAGCAATAGGAAGGCTCATTCATTGCTGTTGGTAATGCAAAATAGTATAGCCACTTTGGAAGACAGTTTGACAGGGTCTTAGAAAACTAAATATAGTTTTGCCATATGATCCTGAAACTGCCCTCCTAGGTATTTGTCCAGAGGAGTTTAAAACATAGGCCCACACAAAAACCTGCACACGATTTTTCTTTTTTTTAAGTAGGCTCCATGCCCAGTGTAGAGCTCAATGTGGGGCTTGAACGCACGACCGGTGAGATCAAGACCTGAGCCGAGATCAAGAGTCAGATGCTCAACCGACTGAGCCACCCAGGCACCCTGCACACAAATTTTTATAGCAGCATTATTTGTAATGGCCAAATTACAAATTGCCCTTTGGCAGGTGAATAGATAAGCAAAATGTAGTAATCCATCGAGACCATGGAGTGGTATTCGGTGCTAAAAAGTAATGAGCTACCGAGCCACGAAAAGACACGGAGACATCTTAAATACCTATTTATAAGTGAAAGAAGCTAAACTGAAAAGGCTAAATTCTATATTTTTCCAACTATATAATGTTCAGGCAAAGGCAAGACTGTGGAGACAGTAGAAAGATCAGTGGTTTACAGGCATTAGAGGCGAGAGGGAGTGGGAAGAACAGGTGGAGCCCAGAGGATTTTTAGGGCAGGGAAACTACTTTGTGTGATACTAAAATGGTGAATCCTCTTGTTACAAATTTGTCAAAACTCAAAGAATGTACAATGGCAAGAGTGAACTGTAAACTACGGACTTGGAATGATTATGATGTCCTCATGTAGGCTCACTGACTCTAATGAACGTACAGCTCTGGTTGGGGGTATTGATAGTGGGGGAGGCTGTGTATGGATGGGGGAAGGGATCGATGGGAAATCTCTGTATTTTTGGCTGGATTTCCTTGTGATCCTAAAAAGTGGCTCTAAAAAAATAGGCTATTAGGAAAAAAAAAAAAAGCCTGCATCACTTAATGTAAGCAAGCAAGCAAACAAAACAGTAATTGTTCTTCCCGGCTCACAGCTAAAGCACACTTAACTGCCCAAAGACTTGTAGATCCTGCTGGATTTTTAAGTTCTCACGGGAATAAAACCCTTCAGCCTCAATTCCCTCAATTTTTATTTTATTTTATTTTATTTTTTTCAAAGTCAAAAGGATTGTATTTTATTCTGATTTTATAATTAATTCATGCATTGTTAAACATTCAGAGTTTTATTTTGGAGTTTTTTGTTTTTTTGGTTTTTTTTTTAATTTAATTTTTTCAGTGATCCAAGATTCATTGTTTATCCACCACACCCAGTGCTCCATGCAATACGTGCAGTCCTTACTACCCACCACCAGACACACCCATCCCCCCACCGTCCTCCCCTTCTTTCAATTTTTAGTGCCTATAGCTCCTGCCCAAGCTCTAGAGGCCTGGAATATTCTCATATTCCTTTACGTAAACATCCTTGGATTGTACACTATTAGCATGTACTTAGGGAACTCTGGTGTGCCAGGCCCAAACAGCATCACCAGTTCTGGTCACAGCACCCTGTAAAGGGTGGGGCAGTGACTCAAGGGACATACGTGGCCCTCCTAAGGTCACTGGCCAGCGAGCCAAGATAGAGCAGGGACCAGGGCCCTCACTGAAAACAATGATTGTGAATTTTTAGGATTTGTGTTTCAGCCACTAAGAAATAACCACAATTTTGAAAGAATATTGTTGCCCACTGTAAAAAAAAATCAAACAATGTATAAAAATCAAACAAATGTATAATGTGGAAAGAGTAAGCTCTTACTGAAAGCAACTGGAATGACAGGTGCCCAGGTTTGCCTGGGACAGGCCTGGTTTGTGCCTGCTGTCTGGGTACAATTACCGAGTAAGTGGCTCTTTCCTTTCCCCGAGTGAAATAATCATACTTCTTTGGATGATTTTATACCCGGATGCCCTGCCTTGATCCTTCCCCACAGCAATTGTCACTGTTTAGTAGTTGTCTATGTATACACATATGTTCTCTTTATACACTAGCACCGTTTCATGTATAAAAATAGATCCATCCCAGCTTGCTTTTTCATGAGCGAGAAGAGTAAGTAACATGCTTCTTCCCCCTAACTGGACCTCAGCCACCCTGGGCCATCTGGTTCTCCTGATTTAGAGAACCTGAGTGTCTGCCCCGAGCCTGCCCCTCCTCCTGTTCCCCTACTCTCTGGGAGAAGGCCAAGGTACACAGGAGCCCACACGTACCATATACAGCGGCCCGCTACACTGCTGGACGAAGTCCGTGTAGAACACCATCGCAGCCCGTCGGAAAATCCCCAAGTCTGCCGATGACACAATCGCATGGGAAGGCTGAGTCAGAGGTCATACAAAATACTCCCCTATGGCCCAGGCTTTGAGGGCCAAGATGATGTCGCCTTCACCTTATGCTCTGCACACCGAATAGGTCAGCAATAAATGTTGGCCTTAAAAAACAGTGCCTGCGGCCCCCAGGCTGTCCCATGAGGCAAGCGAGATCTCGGCATCACCCTGCAGAGAGGCAAGTGAGGGGGACACAGTAACAAGTGCTCACCAATAGTCTGGGTGGCTGGCCAGCCCTTCCATGGGCTCCTTGGGCTAAGATTCCTTTTGTTTATAGTTTACTCCAATGCTGTTTCCTTCAGAGCAGAGATGTGATGGGACCCCTCAAGCTACCTTAAAACATCTGCTCTCTCTAGAGAATGGGGAATCTTAGCTTGCAAAAATTCGAATCTGTATTTCTCCATGTGGTTATGAGTAAGTAAGAACCGAACCCCGGGGTACTGAAGTCTACGAAGCAGGTTCAGAAAGCCTAAACTTGTGCAGAAGCCAGAATCAAAGGGATGTAAGTTAAGATGGTGAGAAAAAGATAGGAAAGAATTTTTAAATGCAATCCTTCAAAAGCAGAGGCTGGGTGTTACGATTGTTGTATGAACAGAGTGAGGGTCACAGGTGGAGCCGTCTTTCTGCACACCGTCTACCCTGCAGACATCACAGGAAGGCTGGGGTCTGCTCAAAGCCAGCATTTCCATGAGGGTGGACCCCAGCTCTGTTGTGAATGCTGTTCCCCTTCATGTCTACCCCTGGGGTCAATGGAATCAGACTTCACTAGATCGCAGATACTGAGGGATGGAGGAGGGAGGGGTGGGTCCATGCAATAGCCCAGAAGAGGCACGGGGCAGGCTGGGTTGGAGCGCATCCCTGCCCCTGAGCCCCTCTCGGCCCCCTTTCCCCCACTGATCTTGCTCAGCCTGGAAGGGGGGTTCGGGGAGCAGAGCTGGCGGGACAGCCTGGCAGATTGCTTTGTTAAGAAAACAACCAAGAACCCTGGGAAGGGTGGCTGAACGTTACCTGTATCAGACCCGTCTGAATCAGTGGAAAGCAGAGAAGAAATGAGAAAAGAAAATGACATAAGAAGGTAGCCAAACAGGTAAACTCTTGGTCATTTTATTTTTCCTCTCAAAGCGATGACTTTCATTTTATTTTCCAATTAAAAAAAAATAACGTTTGCTCATCATGGAGAGCATGGAATCTTTCTGCCTGGCTCAAACATTCCCAAGTCTACTCTTCCTCAGAGGGAAGCAGACGTCTGTCTCTCCCCATCTCCTTTGGGCACTGTATGCAATGTGCAATCTGTGTTCTCTCAAGAGCAATCCCCTGGCTCTGGTAGCATAGTCAGGATCTGGGCAAGTAGCTCTCAGCTTTTCTGTCCTCCTTAGGACATGGTCTGCCCCATCGCTGCTGCCTTTCTCTGTTCACGTTCACTTTCACGTGTGGCCTCAGGGCCACAGAGAAGGGTGTAGGTCATTCTAGAAATCAGAGGCAGCTTATACAATGGGCAGTGAGGCTGGTGTTGGCTGAGCCACGGTCCATGAGCCCAACTTCCTATCTTTGGACTAAATTTAGTTGTGACCATTGTCACCATAGAACAGCACATTTTCCTTTAGATGCTGGTAAATCTGTGACCACTTGAGGAAGACTCCCTGAGTAGAGAAATTGAACATACTCAGTGATGCTATGCACTGACTGTCCTCCACTGACCGTGGCCACACCTCTGTCCTGCACCGTGCCCCCTGGGAGGCTGACCACAGGATCTGCTCACTCTCCACGGATTTGGACAATGGGAAACCCTGGCAGGAGACTGAATGGGCTCAGGAAAGAGAGTGAGCTCGGAGTATTCATCTACCTGGTGCCTTCCCTGTGAGGTTGCCTCAGACTGGCCCATGTCTGTCATCTAAAGGTCACTGCTCCTTTCAGAGTGACTTCCTCTCCTTCCATGTTTTGGTAACCACTCCCTCCCCCGTCCTTCGGGCTTTCCTGCTCCTGACCCAGGTTGCTGGGCTACCCCATTCACTCTTCTCTACCTCGACCTTGTCTAATGAATGGTCCCTTTGTGATTAAATCCTCCATCTTTGTGTGTGACATCTTTTTCCTGTTGAGATGCTCCAGATGATCACATGGTCATAATATGACACATTACATTTCTCCTTTTTAAGAAGGTAAACTAATACAGTATGGCAAAACCGTATGGGGCAAAAGTAGTATAAATATACTAAAAGCTCCCTTATGTATTATTAATGGCCACTACTGTCACATAATATCTATATTCAAGTTTATTTTGCCAACCCTGGGAGAGCCCGGGAGCAGCCAGAACAACTGTGCTTCAAATTATTTTCCTTTTCAAAGTTGACTTTATATGACTTCACTCACCTTTGAGTCTGGAGGTTGGGGCATGACCAGAGCCCAAACCAAATGCTCTACACAACCAGTTAGTGATGCTTCCACTGGGCAACTTGAAGATAAACTAGCTATGTTAACACCAAAGGCAAATCCACTGACTGAGCCCAAGGGGAAAACTACACTGCCAGAATTGTTTTGTTCAGCTTTCTAATCCTAAAGCTGCTTGTTTATGTAGAATCACTCTTAGACCTGGCCATATTTTAAAGGTCCTCACTCCCCAGTGAGTGAGCGGTCTGCCGGGCAAGGGAGATACTCCTCCTCCTTCTGGGCCACATTCTGAATTCCCAGAGCCCCAAATTCCCTGTCCAGATGGACTCGAGTCAGCTCACAGAGACTGCATAGCCCTCTTCCTCCATTGACCTACCAGAGGGCAGATGGCACTGCTAGAGTGGGCACCTCTAGGGACAAGGAGTGGCCAACTGGATGTTGGGCAAGAATGTCAACGTACATACTGGTGAGACTCCTTAAGATGCAGGACAGAGCCAGAGTGGAAAGAAAAGACAGATAGGGGCTGGAGACCAGCTTTCCTAATCAGCTATGTTCTGGAGTGTTCTTGAGGAGCTGACAATTTTAAATTTGAGCCTGGACCTTCTAGGTTGTAATGAAGGCATATTATATTTATCAGTTTGTTGGTCTCCCTCCCTCCCTTCCTTCCTTCCTTCCTCCCATCCTTCTTTTCATGTATTTAATAGATTTTTTTATACTTCAAAATTTTTACGCATATGATTTTGTGGACTTTTATTTCCAATCTTGCTTTGGGCTCTGCAAATATTAGGGATGGGCCTATGTTTATAAGTAATTATGTTTCTTGAAAGATACAGATGAATATTTAAGTCTGACTTCCTGGCCCTTAAAAGGACTGGGGAAATGCAATGCTCTACGATGACTCAAATCCGTTCCCACATATAATGACTGACAGCAGCAGATCAGAAACTGATTTCCACATTGTTGTGGGGGGTTCAGCAGGTGTCCTGCCTGTTAAGAATGGTAGTCTCAAAATATTCGTTCCAGTCCCAGAATTTAAAAACAATATAGAATTCATTCTTGATAACCATTTAGCCTGCTCAGAGAAATGCTCCTTTTAGATGCTACAAACTGAAAACGATTTCTCTAGGTGGAACGAGTGGCGTGATGGGAACACCATTCTTCAAACATACTTTCAGAGTTCGTTGAGTTACAAAGCACTGGGACTTAGAGCTGGAGGTCTGCCTCAGTCTGAGGTAGGGCAAGCTTAGCTCTCAGCTGAAAAGAGAACAAGTGGCAACAGCTCATGCTCATCCTATACTGGAGAAGTTATTAAACACACAACTCAGAGAACGTGTTCCTGATGACCACCAACACTTTCGTTTAGGGTGAGCAAAGACAATTATCTTGAGGTACATTCATCAGTGTGTTTAGTATAAGGTAACAGATGACTCACCTATCTTGAAACGGCCCATGTAGTAGATTTGGGTGCTGAGGGCCAGGGATGCCAGGATATGGATCGCAGAGAAGATGACCCAGAACCACAGGTCATTTTTTCCAAACACCTAGGAGTAAAGATGGAAGTTGCTTTCATCGGGGGTGTGCCCCCACAGAACTCACGAAATGCGTGTGGAGTCAAACCCCAGCTGTGCATGCATTAGGGTGTTCCCCTGCCCCCCCCCTTCTGTGAGCTCACGGGTACCTTACTGCATGAAAACGAATGGCTACCTGGCCAAGCGACAATGGGAGAGGGAAGAAACGGGGGAGGCACCGCGCAGCAACCGTGAAGGGGCAACAGGTCTAGAGCTGGGAACGAGTGCACCCAACCCACACGTGTCCCTGCACATTCCACGAGGGGCGTCCCGTCAGTCTGTCTCTCCAATCAGCTCGTTCGTCTCTACGCCGATCTCACGAGAGGCAGGTCCCCGCTCGGCAGCGAAACTCTGCAGGGCTTGCTCTACGGGTGCCCCTTACATTTTTAGACATAACTAGTTCAGTAAGTCCGTGAAATAGCGTGAACTGACCCCCGCCGGCAGTCTGTCAGAAGCAAGGATGGTGCTTCATTCAAACCTGTCCCGCCCGAGGTCCAGCGAGGCGCGCCCCCTGGGAAAGCGGGGCTGAAGGCGGGGGGCGGGGCGGGGGGCGCACGCACCACTCCGAGGACGGTGAGCGTGATGACCGCCGCGAAGGAGGCGTAGGCAGTGTAGGCGCTGGCGTTGATGTCTGGGTGGCGGGTCTGGTAGAGCTTCAGCATGCAGAGGCCGGCGATCATGTACATGAAGGAGATGTCTGCGGGCACACAGGAGGGGCCGAAACCATCAGGATCCGGTCAGGGGGCGACGGACAGCTCCTCTGGAGCTTGGAACCCCCCCGCCTTCAGGCCCTGGGGTATTTGTTGCCCTCAGACTGTGTGGAGACCTCCAACGGGACAGCCTCCGCGGGCACGTTCTCTAGCCAGACCCCACTCACCCCACTTCTGAACCCCTCCGAGGCTGCTGCTCGTTCACGGAAGCAAAGGACCCGAGGACCTGGTAGGTAACTGACCATCCCCACTTGCAGGGGAGTTTGGGTTTCAGTGCTGCTGTTCAGCAGTTGTAACGGGAGTCCATACCGCTGACAGGGCGCGGGGACAATAAAAAAATCCTAGATGGCTGTGGAAGGTCCTTATCAGCGTCCTGAAACAGAACCACACTGATTGGGCTCATACACAGCTTCGCAGCCGAGGGGTGGAAAACAGCTAGGAATTAAATGTGGCGTAGCCGCGTGAGAAGTAAGCAAATGCAAATTCAAACAACAAGGCAACGTCCCTATTACTCAACGTAGCGAAACATTTCAATATCGGACAATAACACATTCATGCTGATAGAGGGGAACGGGAACCCTCAGGCAGCTGGTGGGAGTAGGAATTAATACTCTGCGGAAACTGGGAACTTTTTGGCAAAACGGAAGGTGCATAAGCCCGGTGACTCTAAAATTCTGGGTCTAGGTGTCCCAGGGAACTGTCCCACGAGGGCACAAGGACAACTCCGTGAGGGTGTTCACTGCACACTGCGTGCAGTGTCTGCGTGGTGTTCCATAGATGCAGTGTTCATATATTTTTTGAAGATTTTATTTATTTATTTGACAGAGAGAGAGCACAAGTAGGCAGAGCGGCAGGCAGAAGGAGAGGGAGAAGCAGGCTCTCCGCGGAGCAGGGAGCCCGATGCGGGGCTCGATCTCAGGACTCTAGGATCATGACCTGAGCCACCCAGGTGCCCCTTCATATTTTTATTACAGAAGATGACAGTCCTTAAAAATGAATGAACTGGATGTCCTTGATTCAATTATTGATAAATCTTGAAAACATATTATTGGATGAAAAAAAGTTACAGAACATAGTGTGATAACTAAATATTAATTTACTACAATTGTAGTAAAAGTATAAAAACAAACTGGACTGATAAATATCAAGTTAGTCACAGCTGTTGCATCTGGGGAAGGGTGGGGAATAAGTTGGGAAAGCAGTTCTAAGAACCTCAGACTTTATCACGGCATTTTATTTCTTAAAAACTAGATTTAAGGCAAGTATTTTTAAAATGTTGGCATTTGTTCCGAGTGGCGACTGATAGGGTTCTCTACAGTTTTCTTTCTTTTTTTTTTAAAGATTTTATTTATTTATTTGATTCAGAGAGAGAGGTCACAATAGGCAGAGAGGCAGGCAGAGAGAAAGGGGGAAGCAGGCTCCCTGCTGAGCAGAGAGCCCGANTTTTTTTAAAGATTTTATTTATTTATTTGATTCAGAGAGAGAGGTCACAATAGGCAGAGAGGCAGGCAGAGAGAAAGGGGGAAGCAGGCTCCCTGCTGAGCAGAGAGCCCGATGTGGGGCTTGATCCCAGGACCCTGAGATCATGACCTGAGCCTAAGGGAGAGGCTTTAACCCACTGAGCCACCCAAGCGCCCCTCTACAGTTTTTTCTATTAAAAATGTTTCTAATTAAACAAAATTAAAAGTGACAGAATTTCTGTGGTGTTCTGGATTCACAGACGGAGGCTAGAACACAAACATAAAAATGACTGGTTTTAAAATTCCTATCCTTGAGTGTGGGGGTCACTGTTAATTGCCTACTACTAACATCAGCTTTCCCCTCCTCCTTCCCGACAGCATATCTGTACTAACTCAATATCTTGCCCCATTTTCAATTCAGAAATGCATGCCTTTCCTATTTGTTTCAACAAAGCTAACTCCAACCCCTGCTTCCACGGATGGGTCTCATCGGTCTAGAGGTAATGCCCTTCCTTTGCCACCGTGATTGGTGTACCATCCCATGCTTGAGCTAACCAGCACCTAGGGAATAATTCTGGAATGGGCTCGTGACTATTTAAACTACTGAGGTGTGGAAGAACGTTATCTGGGGTTTTTTGGCAAAGAAGTTTCCTCACTTTTAAATGAAGTCTTCTGGAAACCAGCTTGCTGCGTCCACCAAACATCATGAAGTAGAGACAGGAAGCCAGGACCAGCTGTAGCTATTTTTGCTATCATGAGATTCCTAAAAGCTTGAGGATAAAATCAGCCTACAGGCCAAGCCCAACCCAACGGATTGCAAGAGAAATGGAGCCACAGTCACCTGATAAATCCATTGCAAGCATTTCCCACCTTTGGACTTCCAGAAGGCGACCTGATAATTGTCCTTATTATTTAATCCAGTTGAATTGGGCTTTCTATTATTTTCAACCCAAAGCCGTCTAATTGCTAAGCTAAGCCAAATTATACTAAGGGAAACTTCCTGATGTCTGTTGGTGGATTCTATCTGCTCTGTTGCCTAATGCTTGGCCTGTTGCCCACCTGCAGATATAACCATGGGATCATCATCCAACGTTGAGCCTTTTCTATTCTGAACGGTGGTCAGAAAAGATGGTATGACACATGGAAACTATGTCCTATTAGAAGGTGCCCTCAAATCACTTTAGCTCACATAAAATATCATTTAATTCTTGCATGCATTTGGGGAGGGTCCCAGGACAAGACCCCCATAACTCAAATCTGTGTGATTGATGGAAATTCTAATTACCAAATTGAAAGTTGGAGTAATTAGGGCAGACGTGGTAACAAGCGCTGAGCACTCCTTCCATCATCAGTGCGATGCCCATTGCATAGAAAACACCAAAGTGTTTAGGAATCCCATACTCCTGAAAGAGGAGAAAGCATGGTCAGTGGAAAGACACCAACTGGTGATATAGCCATACGCTCTGGAAACCCAAGTTTCTGGCCTCCCGTTATTCTTTTCATGTAATCCATCACCACACCCTCTAGCCAGTTGTCCCTCCCCTTTGCAGATACCATTCGGAGCCATGACCCTTCCTGATTTGGCCGCCCTCTCCTCACCATGGCAAAGATGTCCTTGGCTTCCAGGGCTCTGCGATGGAGAATGTCCCGGCGCAAGACAATCAGCAAGAAGAGGAAGCCCAGGAGCACGTGGCCCAGGTTACTGAGAATGTTGTTGAAGGCACTAAGGGATGAGAGGGAAACCATGAGAGAGTCCAGGCGATCCAAGAGATTCGGAGAATGAATGCACGCATGAATGAGTGAGTAAGACCTCTCAGCATTCCATGTTTTCTGCCCAGATTTTTCATCAGATTTCGCAACTGGCAAATCATCAGAGATCACCTCTAACCTTACTCCTTTATTTTGGGCTGCCTAGCCTGTGATAATGTGTCTGTCTGTTTCTCCCTTGGGATGCCTGATTGGCTTCCCTAACACCCACCCAGTCCTCTCTTATCCTGATGGCACAGGCATGGAATGAATCCTGGGAGACAGCTGCTTCAGGGATGGGCAGCTTGGCCAAGAGTTTCAGCTACGCAGTGGGAGGGAATTCTCATGGCCAGACCCATGCTATGTGTGTCAGTATTCAGCTCTGTAACTGTGAAGTGTCAGCTTGGTCATAGCCAGCTGTTTTATTTCAGGAAACTGAGGCTGTTTTAGTTCTGAAGCAAGAATCCTGGCTCCCAGCTGCCAGACAAATGCTCTTTCCACTTCCCCATGTTCTGGTGGGCAGCTTCGGAGGCAGCAGGCCCAGGTTCGAGTCCTGACACAACTAACAGTTGAAGAACCTCCCACAAGTCCTTACCTTTCTAAGCTTTAGCATCTTCATCTGAAAATGGGAGTAATGATAATCCTATCTATTTTGTGAGGTTGTTCAGTGGATTAACGTATGAGCAACTCATGTGCATGGATGAATGTCATTACAGCTAGGACCTGATCTTTTCAAAACATTCCTGCCCTCTCCTCAGCTGGTTATTCTTAAGAATCTCTCCCGAGCCCCCTATACAGAAACGAGAGGAGCACATCTCATCTCAAAACTTCTAGATTTTATCCCTCTTCACCCTTGACTTGGGTAGCTTTCCTTGGTTGTTTTTAGTATTTTTAAAAACTGACATCGCATCACCCAGAAAGGAATCTCTAAGTGCCTCACTCCGGGCAACTGGAGGGCAGGGCTCACCTCAGGACTCCCAGGGGGTGAGCACAGAGGAAGTTGTAGTAGCAGATGTCCTGATTGCCAGTGACGTTCGCCACCTGCAACATCGAGAGTGAGAAGAGGAGATGCATGCAGTGTTTCTCCATCTGCCGAGCCTAGCCTGAGATCACAGTAGGCAGGCACTGCTCACAGCAATTTACCATATAACCAATGTTCCTTCTCAGCAGGGGATGGGTCATCGACTGCCCCTTCACATAGCACAGGCTTATTAGGACTTTCATGCTATGTTCTATTTTCTAGATGCACGTTGGGAGGGTACGGAGCCGTCCCATCCTGTGCACGGAAGTGATAACCACAGGGCAAGTCGACACGAGGGGTATGTGTTCAGTTTTCTGTATTTATCACCATCTCTAACATTAAGAACCTTCCCAGACCATAGCACAGCTCTGTCTTCTGACAGGGCCCTGAGGTAGTCAGAATATGGAGATTATAAGCAGTGGTGCTCAGACCTCATAAGAGTCCTAACCCTTATTGCATATTAGGTAGGGAACTGGCTAAATATTATTAGACCACTGGCTTTCAAACCTGGCTGCACATTAGAGTCACAGGGGGTTTAATCAATACGGGTGCCTGGTTCTACTCTCAAAGACTTGGGTCTAATTTGCTAGAGGGTACAGCCTGGACACGGGGATCTAAAAGCTCCGCAGGTGATTTTGATGCACAGCTGTTTGGGAGACACTGCATTAGGAACACTCTCAACCTCATCCTTTCAAAGTAGGCTTTCCGGGTGTAATAAATTCTGGAGAAGGTCATTATGGGATCTGGACCCTAAGGTTCTATGAAGGAGCAATGAGGATTCTCAAGCTGCTTTAATTATTATCTTTGTTTATTTGTTTTTACTTTATTTTTGTTCTTATTTTATATTTTTTTAAATTTGAATATCTTACTAGTTTTGCAAAGCTGTTTTTAGTTTTATTAAAAAAATGCCCTCAATAAGAGGGCACAGGCTAATTACACACCAGGTTTCTTTGTTTTGGTCTGGAACTTTATTTACTCTGTTCATTACCCCTTGATAATCAGGAGTTCAGCCTGGTAAATTACAGATATAGTTGATAGATACTATGACTGAATGAAAGTAAGGTGATACCATTGATTGGGTGACAGAATAATACAAGAGGTCCCAAGCCCTTCTGTGATAAAACAGTTGGGAACTAGATATAAAGGTCCATCAAAAGGTGAAGCAACGGACAAGTCCAGTTGGAACTGAAATGGGAAATTCATACTTGGACTGAGCTCAAGTGATATATACCTTTCTCTGTAAGTCATAGCAAAGATCTCTCTCCCTGCAGTATGAAAGCTGTGATTCTGGGATTCTGGGTGGCACTTACTGTCTGGTAGGTGATGACCAGCTGGATCACAGGCAATGCATAAAACACAGCAATGGTGACAATGTTCCTAAGCAGGCAGAAAGAACCGGAACTAGTTGTTTCCAAATTAACAATGGAATCTTTACTCAATTTTTTAAAAAATAATCCTTCTGCCCCGTAACTCCCTAGTTCATTTGTAAAAGTAGTTAGAAACCGATTATAGAGTTCCTGTCTCTGTAGCATCCCACTACTACCGTCATTGGTAAAACTATAAATAACACTTCCTTCTGCTTTACCCAAATTGTGGATGAGGGCCTCTTTCTTTAGAATGGTGTCTGATTTAAAGTGATCAGAGTGTAAGTAATGGGAGATGGATCACATGAAGGGATGTGGCTCTCTAAGATATCTCTTAGTTCCAAAATGGTGGTCCCACTCTGAAAGTCCATGGGGCTCCCTCTGCCCCTGCTTTCCTGGAATATCTGTACCCAAGTAAAATGACATCCCTCTAGAGAAAAGAACGGAAGAGCTGTTGCAGCATCAGCTTGGGGTTTCTGAGCGGCGGGGTGGGGGGTGCGAGGGTGTCACCGGCAGGCAGCTCAGCCTCTCGGTTTGGAGAGAAGCTGCATCTAGGTGCTTGACCACCACAGGTCTGTTTATCACCGGCTGGGGTACCATCTCCTCTCAGGGTGCTTTCCAGCTACTCTGAGATGCTGTAGCCCTCTAGTCCCTGAAATCACTGGCTCTTCTAAGAGCCGGGCCGGGTGAGAAGGTGGAATACACGTTGAGAACATAAAGGGCCCAGTGTAGTGTGTCTCGTGGGAGGTAGTGATGTGTTATTGTTATGTTGTCTTTCTGGAAATGGAGTTGGTGTGCTCCCTAAACATATGGGATTCTACTGCCATTCTCATTTTTAATTTGTATGTTGTTTTTTTTCTTAACAAGTGGTAATTTTTTTTTAAAGATTTTATTTATTTGACAGAGAGTGAGAACATGCAGGGGGCGCGGCTGGCAGGGGGAGAAGCAGACTTGATCCCAGGACCCTGGGATCGTGACCTGAGCTAAAGGCAGACACTTAACTGACTGAGCTACCCAGGTGCCCCAATGTTGTTTGCTTGTTAATTTAGGGCTGGTTGCCTTTTACAGTTTTTTGNACTTGATCCCAGGACCCTGGGATCGTGACCTGAGCTAAAGGCAGACACTTAACTGACTGAGCCACCCAGGTGCCCCAACGTTGTTTGCTTGTTAATTTAGGGCTGGTTGCCTTTTACAGTTTTTTGTTTTGTTTTGTTTTCTTAAAGAATGTGGCACGAATTCTCGAAACATCTATACTTTTGCCTCATTAAATGGAAACTGGTGTCATAAGTGATTGTGGCTTTTACTAAGAAAACTTTCATTTTACTCAAGGGAACTGTGGTCCCAGTAGTCATCTACTTACCAAAAATAAATCTTGTATTTTTTGCTGACAATTCTCCGGTCCTTCCTGGACAGATCCGACAGGTAAAGGAACATCTAGGATACCAAATAAAAAGAGAGTGCAAAACTGTACTTGGCTTTTTTGGCAGAAGATACAAAGGAGAACTACAAAATTTCAGTCCAATTCCTTGCTAGGGATTAAAATGATTTAATAAAATTTTTCTTGGGCGCCTGGGTGGCTCAGTGGGTTAAAGCCTCTGCTTTCGGCTCAGGTCATGATCTCAGGGTCCTGGGATCGAGGCCCGCATCGGGCTCTCTGCTCAGCAGGGAGCCTGCTTCCCCCCTCTCTCTGCCTGCCTCTCTGCCTCCTTGTGATCTCTCTCCCTCTGTGAAATAAATAAATAAAATCTTAAAAAAAAATAAAAAATAAATAAATAAAATTTTTCTTTCAATTTTTTCCCCACAATACCTCAATACAAATCCTAGTATTTTCTCCGAAATAGTAATAATTGGCTGATGCGGAAAATCTATTGGGAGTCTTGGATGCTTCATATATCTCAGGAACAGGTTTTCCGTTTTCAGAGATGTCCACTGTGTGGTTCTCGAATGACGGGATTGAAACTGGGCGATCTGCTTTCATCTCCCTTACTGACTACAACACAATATAGTAAATATACACTGGAAAGAAATGAGCTTTATTCCTGAAGGATGACATGTGCAGAACCTGGGAGTTTTCCCAGGTATACCCCTCAGTGAATCTTTTCTTCCATCCGCTGGATCTCTTCTGCCCTCATGGTTCTGTCAGCCACTTCAGACCCTGAGTGCTGTTGTTGCTTAAAGTTTTATTTACTCAAGTAATCTCTACATCCAATGTGGGGCTTGAACTTACAACCCAGCGATCAAGAGTCCCATGCCCTTCCGACTGAGCCAGCTAGGCGCCCCCAGACCCTGAAGACCCTGAATAAAGTGCTCTGTTCTCCTAAATGTTCTCACTTCCTTCCTCCAGAAAGAGATGCTAATTAGTGGAGTATTGCTTTTAGTCTGTACTTCTGTTTTATCTCAAAAGCCCTCGGGGAAGTTTGGTTATCCCTTGCAAGGAAAAAAATAGAGGAAACTGAGGCTTGCTGAAGGTGTATTTGACTGTTGAACTTTCTGCCCTCACCCAGTAAGTTTGGTCAGGAAGAGGTACCTTGGTCCGGATGACATTCTTGTCACTCTCAATGTCTGGCATGGTGTCGAAGTCACTCTCCTCCACGGAGCTGTCTGTGTCTGACTGGCACGTCTGGCCACCATCCGAGGAGGACATCTGCCTCCCAGGACTGGAGCCTGACTCCTCTGAAACAGAGAAAACTCAGCTGCCTTCCAGAGCGAGGAAGGACCCCTGCAGCTCATTCCTCTCTGCAAAAAAACAAAGTGCTGACTCATTCTTGAAAATGTTGTGTTGGTAAAAATGAGCTCCTTCCCCACAACACATGTTCTTTCTCTCAATTCCTCCTCAATGGACTTCTAATTGTCCTCTTCTCCTATTTTTTTATATTTGCATTGTCTATGTCTAGGGACAAATACATATTAAGAGCATAAAGGCAGCTGCTCTGATAAGGTATTTGGATGCAAAAAATAAGATTATGCTTATATGTCATGTTCCGTATTTTAAAATATGAACATAAATATATAAACATATACGTGCACAGCTATGTATAGCATCTTCCACATATCCGTGTAAGCACACATATATCCAGCTGCTATACATTGCTCGTGGATAAAGTATCTGTACACCGAAATCCCCCACATGCTGCATCTATGATTGTAGAATGAGAACAGCACTCTCGGGAAGAAGAATCCTTGTGTTCCCGTCAATGTTTCCCGGAGCAGAAGGGAGTTTGTGCAGCTTGATGAGCACATGAGCTAAGCCTACCTTCTGCTTTATTTCTTTGGTTCAGAGTTAAACACACACACACACGCGCACGCGCGCACATACACGCACACCACAACAAAACCCTGTTCTTGCAGAGTCAGAAATCAGTAACCTACATGAAACCCACATGCTTCTCCAAGCTACAGCACACCTGAACAGAAAAGGACTCTCAGCCCCTTTGCCCAGACATTTTAAGTGAACCATTCATAGACCCACAGGAATTCTGTCTCTTTCAGGCCACGCAATGAACACGGGGGGGTTGCCATGGGAATGACTAGGTTCAGTAGTGATGTTAGCCAGAATGAACGATTGTTAGGCTATGGCCATGTTCACCTGCAGCAGAGCCTTAGTCTTCTGATCGCCCTTACTCCACTGAAACCTGAGAATGAAACAGCTTGTCAATTGATGTCGGGATCCCTGACTTCAACTCTGACATGCTGTTCATGCCCCAAACCCAGGCTGGGTTTGAAAGCATCCCCACGGGGATCTTAGGGGTTGATGGCAACCACAGTAGGAAATTCTGCTCACGTGTGGCTGGCACAGAAGAACAGAACTGGAGAGAGTTAGAGCCAGAAGGAGCCTTCCAGATCACCCAACTGATTCATCTTGTAAAGAAAAGACAATCTTACATGATGACTGCCTCGCTCACTCTCACAGTCAATAGTGGCTGGAGGGCCCTTTGTATCCTATTCTCTGGAGAATGAGGAAATACTTCAATGAATGGACTCATTGTAGGAAATACCTATTGCCCCATAATTGCTTCCTTCAGGGGTGCCCGCAGCAATGGGATGGGACACCGCCATGTTTCCAGAACCTGTTGGAAAGAAACACAAAGAGGCCGACACTTTACGTCCAGTTTTCGAAACAGAACAGCACAACTCTTAGTAGTTTGAATCATCAGGTCACAATATTTTAAACTTGATTTTCTTTTTACTCTAATACAAGACTCACTAAACTTGACCTGTGGGTCAAATCTAGCCTGCCACCTGTTTTTGTCCTGCTCTTGAAGTAAAAATGGTTTTAAATTTTTTAAATTGTTGGGGAAAGAAATCCAAAGAAGTTTTCATGACAGGTAAAAATTATATGAAATTCAAATTTCAGTATTCACATATAAAGTTCTATGGAAACATAGCCACAGTCATTTGGGTTCATCTATGGAGAGTCCTTTGGCCACAGTGGCAGAGTTGAGAAGTTGTGACAGAGACGTCTGACATATTCGCTCTTTGGCATTTTACAGAGAAAAAAACCTTCTGGTTCCTGCCTGAAGGAATTGCCGAATCCCAAGAACAAAGGCGTACAGGTCTTGAAATCATTTTGAGGGAGGCCACCACGGAACAGAAACATAGAAATAGACTTCTCTGATGAAAGCACTGTAATTTGGAGGTTTTTTAAATAGCATTTAGCAGTACCCTATCTGCAGGATGAGCCCAGATAGGGAGGACATTACTGCACTCCTCGGAACAACCAATGATGACAACTGAGCTGGGGATGTGGAAGAATCTGAGATATTTTGAGAGAGATTTCTGGATCTGTTGCCAAATGTTTGTTGGCAGGGAGAGAAAAATCGAGTAAGATAATGTTCCTCAAACTTTCCTTTGAGGTTCTCCTCATACCAGCCCAGGGAGCAACCCCGTTCCTGAGTCAGGGGGTGCTACCTGGAGCCAGGCCACCACGAGCATCGGGGGAAAATATCTCCCGACTGTCTCCTTGGTTATGAGGCAAGATGCTCTTCATTGAGTTTATCCACCTCTGAGTATTAGGCTGAGGATTGTGGCTGAGAGGAGAAGCCACAAATAAACAGCATATCTAGGCTGTCTCTCTGACTCTGACTTAAGGCTACAATGTTTCCAGGAGCCACCCTGTTCTGTGGAGAAGCAGGAGCGTATTTCTTCACTGCCTCCTGAGCTTTGTCAAAGTTCTGGGATGTTGTCAGGCTGGCAGGAATATCAATATTGTATCTTTCTTCTGATGTTGCTTCTATCACATTACAGTCAAAAAAAAGTCTGTGAGTTCACTGGTCAGTCTGGTATACTGTTGCAGGGAAATATATTTTCAGTGAAGACTTGCAACTGAGGATAGGCGATAATATCCTCACTGTAAATATCTTTCCACTTCTTCATAGAAAATACACTTTGTTATAGCTTACATCCGTGCTCTAGTACGGAACATGCAGAGTGGAAACAAAAGCCTCCAAGAGTTCATCACTTACACACCCAACTCTCCTCATCCAGCTCATAAACTTCCTCCCACTGGTGGGTAGTAAAAACATGACACACAAGCCAATTTGTAGGCTTTATCATGCTTTTTAAATTTTTGTTTTTGTTTCTGTTTTTTTGTTTTTTAACTCTTGGTGTATCCATTCCTTTTCTTCGTGAAGAAAAAGAATTAAATCCTGAGTTCAAAATATTTACCCAGGTGATGAAAGATGGCCCTGGAGACTCCATTTGCTTCCTCCTTTTGGCAGCTTAGCCAAGAGTGGGCTCAGCTGGACAGTAAGGCCTTTGGCCAACACAGTGTTCCTGGTGGGCAAAGCTTTTCCCAGGCCCTCAGAATGCAGACTCCCTGGCACTGTCCCCAGGCCTGGGGATTCCTTGATCTATTTCTTATCACTTCAAGAAAGTAGATGTTCCTTGGCCCTTCTTGGGCTCACCCGTAAATATGTAACATGGTGTCAACACCTTCTATGCTTTTCATCCAACTTCAAGGCAAAGAAGCAGGTTATTTGCAGACTCTTAAGTATGAGATATTAAATTTTTTGTACACAGTAGCATTGTCATGCGGAGATGATGTGTACAATTTGATGGGCTCTTTTTTTTTTTTAAGATTTTATTTATTTATTTGACAGAGAGAGATTACAAGTAGGCAGAGAGAGAGGAGGAAGCAGGCTCCCTGCGGAGCAGAGAGCCCGATGCGGGCCTCGATCCCAGGACCCTGAGATCATGACCTGAGCCGAAGGCAGAGGCTTTAACCCACTGAGCCACCCAGGCGCCCCTTGATGGGCTCTTTGACCTAGGACAGATTTGGCTATAGTTAGAGCACAGAGCTTTGCTGCTGTGACTGCTGACCATAACGAGTCCCACTTACTATTCCCACCCCCACTAGTACTGCTACCGTAACTCATGCTCCCGTTGCTGTTACTACTGCTGTACTTGCTGCTGCTGCTGCTGCTACTACTAACTACTACTGCTACTACTAACTACTACTAACTACTACTACTACTACTACTACTACTACTACTGGCTAGTATTTACTGATAACAGTGTATGTCAGACACCCTTTTAAGTTCTTTACAAGAATTTACTCTTTTAATTTTTCAACAGCCCTGTGAGGTGTGAACGATGATCACCTTTTAAAATAACAAAAGGGAGGCATTTGAGAAATCAAGTAATTTGCCCAGAATTCAATGGATAGTGGATAGAGAGTGGTTCATTGTATTGGTTTCAGTTAAAACTTATCTTCTTCTTCTTTTTTGGGTGGGGAGAGAGAGAGTGTATGTGAGTGTGAGCAGGCGGAGGGTCAGAGGGAGAAGGGAAGGGAGAATCTTAAGCAGGCTCCACACCTAGCATGGAGCCCATGTCGGGGCTGGATCTCATGACCTGAGCCGAAACCAAGAGTCAGATACTTAACTGACTGAGCCACCCAGGTGCCCCAAAACTTATCTTCTTCTTCTTCATCTTCTTCTTTTTTTAAAGATTTTATTCATTTATTTGAGAGAGAGAGAGTGGGGGGGGAGGGGGAGAGAGAGAGGGAGAAGCAGCCTGATGTGGGGTTCAATCCCAGGACCCTGGGATCATGATCTGAGCGGAAGGCAGACGCTTAACCACCTGAGCCACCCAGGTGCCCCCAAAACTTATCTTCATAATTGAAAAATAATACAGGGATTTTCTTCAAGATATGAATATCTGGCAGCAAGGGTGTTACTTTCGCGGAGTGCCCAAGAATATCTTTTAAAAGAGACAAGGAGGTTGAGACTTATTTGCATCTCCACTGTAGTAAGCTGATACTTTAAAGAAACATCTAAGCACAACATTTGCTTTTTAGGTGGTCTGCTGCTGCTTGCTCATGATGCTCTATTGGGTCGTGCTAGTGTCTTCGTTCTGTCTAGTTCACTGCGGGGAGTCTCACAGAAACCATGGTGATGGGCTCATCCCAGGTGATGTAGTCTTTTACATTTCCCTCAGTGTCTTTCACATTCTTCCCTTTCAAGCTTAAGCTCCCTCTTTTTAAAAATTTCTATTCCAGTGTAATTAACATACTAGTGTTATACTAGTTCCAGGTGTCCAACATGAATCGACAATTCTATACATAACTCAGTGCTTATCATAAGTGTACTCTTAAGCCCCACCACCTATTTCTCCCATCCCCCCACCTACCTCCCCCGGCAACCACCAGTTTATTTTCTGTATTTAAAAGCCTGTTTTTTTAAATTCATCTTTTTTTCTTTGTTCATTTGCTTTGTTTCTTAAATTCCACAGAGTGAAATCATATGGTATTTGTCTTTCTCTGACTGACTTATTTCACTTAGTATTATACCCTCTAGATCCATCCATGTTGTTGCAAAGGGCGAGATTTCATTCTTTTTTATGGCCGAATAGTATTCTTTTTCTTTTTAAAGACTTATTTATTTATTTTAAAGAGAGAGTGTTTTGAGGGGAGGAAGAAAGAGGAGGAGCAAGAGAGAATCCTGAGGCAGACTCCCCACTGAGCACGGAGCCCGATATGAGGCTCAGTCTCAACACTCTAAGATCATGACCTGAGCAGAAGCCAAGAGTTGGCCACTTAAAGGACTGAGCCACGCAGGCGTCCCTGAGTAATATTCTATTACACACACACACACACACACACACACACACACACACACACACATACACACACCCACAGCTGCTTCATTCATTCATCTACCTATATAGACTCTTGGGCTGCTTCCATAATTTGGTCATTATAAATAATGCTGCAAGAAACATAGGGGCACATATATCTTTTTGAATTAGTATTTTCATTTTCTTTGGGCAAATACCCTGTAGAAATTTCTGGATATATGGTAATTCTACTTTTCAATTTTTTTTTAAAGATTTTATTTATTCATTTGACATAGAGAGAGAGATTACAAGTAGGCAGAGAGGCAGGCAGAGAGAGAAGAGAGAGGAGGAAGCAGGCTCCCCGCTGAGCAGAGAGCCCGATGTGGGCCTCGATCCCAGGACCCTGGGATCATGACCTGTGCCGAAGGCAGCGGCTTTAACCCACTGAGCCACCCAGGCGCCCTACTTTTCAATTTTTTGAGGAAACTCCATACTGTTTTCCACAGCGACTGCACCAGTTCACATTCCCACCAACAGTGCATGACGGTTCTTTTTTGTCCACATCATTACCAACACTTGCTGTTTCTTGTGTTTTTGATTTTAGCCATTCTGACAGTTATGAAGGCATCTTATTGTGGTTTTAATTTGCATTTCCCTGATGATGACTGATGTTGAACATTTTTTCATGTGTCTGTTGGCCTTTGGATTTCTTCTTTGGAGAAATGTCTGTTTATGTCTTCTACCCATTTTTAAATTGGATTATTTGTGTGGTTTTTTTGGTGTTGAGTTATATAGGTTCGTTATATATTTTGTATATAATCCCTTATTGGATAAATCATTTGCAAATATCTTCTCCCATTCAGTAAGTTGTCTTTTTGTTTTGTTGTTGGTTTCCTTTGGTGTGCAGAAATTTTTATTTTGGTGTAGTCCCAATAGTTGATTTTTGCTTTTGTTTCCTTTGCCTGAGGAGACATATCTAATGTTGCTAAGGCCAATGTCAAAGAGATTACAGACTATGTTTTCTTCTACAAGTTTTATGGATTTAGGTCTTTAATCTATTTTGAGTTTATTTTTGTGTATGGTGTAAGACAGTGGTCCAGTTTCATTCTTTTGCATATAGCTGTCCAGTTTTCCCAGCACCATTTGGTGAAGAGACTGTCTTTTTCCTTTTTCTATGTGTCTGTTTTGTGCCAGTACCATACTGTTTTGATCACTACAGATTTGTAGTTTATCTTGAAATCTGGGATTGTGATACCTCCAGTTTTGTTCATCTTTTTTAAGATTGCTTTGGCTATTTGGGGCCTCTTGTGCCCTATACACATTTTAGAATTATTTGTTCTAGTTCTGTGAAAAATGCTATATTTTGATAGGGATTAAATCTGTAGCTTTAAGCTCCCTCTTTTTAACCATCAACCTATGTCCTTTAATAACGATGTAATTAAAAAAATATTAAATGTGTGAATAGTAAGTGAAGAATGACTCTGAAATCATAACACCCAGAATTTTGGGCATTTTGGTGTTCCAAATCAGACGGTTCATGAGAAGCCGTCTGCTATGAGAAGTAGAAATCTGCCTAGGAAAAAGCTTGAGTCTGGTTACGGTAGGAGGTTGAAATGGTTTGTGGGAAGCAATGTTTTTGTGGGTGTAAACAAAGGAGAAAAAGACACAAAAGCTAAAATCAAAGCAAGGGAGCAAACAAAAACAATCATTGCTTTGTGAGGTGAAACTTCATTAAAAAGCAAAAGCCAGCTATGTGGGTCTGTTCAGACTTGGGTGTGGTAATGACTTCGATACTCAGCTCTGGCTTATAATTGAGTGGGGAGGTGGTTTTGATGTAGTCACTGTTTTCACCATGAGGCACCTGCCACGCCAGTGTGGTTCTGTGAGGGAAAAGAGCATCAGGATTTTCACGGGCAATACAATTGCCTGTACAAAAAGATGCATTAACACTGTGGACTTCTATAGGCACAGTCTAAATCTGAGATTGGCCAACATTGTATAACAGTATCCTATTAATTTTTCTAACGTCTAAGGCCTTCACTGAATGCAAAAAAACAAAGTGTTATCTCCCAAACTTCAAATATATTTGCTGCTCCGGAAGGGGAGTTAAATATTTTTATTTAACTCTATATGGTATTTAGAAAGCATTAAACACAATATCAGTTTATAGGACAGACCAACATGTTCTGGCTGGGAATAAGTAAACATATAAAGTTGTGAATGAGCTCATCTTAATGAAGAAACTTGTTCTGGCTTTTTTTTTTTTTTTTTTTTTTTTTTTTTTTTGGGCCCCACCCCTGTCCCCTTTNCCATCTGTTTACTTTGCTAACATTGAATAAGATATGCTCACATGCTGGCTTTTTATGTTAAATGCTCAGTGTGAGGAGAAAAACCTCATTTTGAGCACGTTTGGCTCTTTCAGATGCTTCAGATTTATAATCGTCCTGCGTTCTTCTGTCTCTGGACTCAGGGGGTTGGAAGCTGAAGAGGGAGTCAGAAATGATGCGAACTCACTGCCAAGAAATTTCGGTTTTATGCCAATAGGCTACCTATCCCAAAGTTTCAAAAGTTGGGGAGAGAGTTCCAGTCCAAGACGGCAACGTGGGAAGACACGGAGCTCACCTCCTCCACGGACACACCAAACCTACACCTATTTATAGAGCCATTCCTCCTGAAGAACTGAGGGCTGACTGAGCAGCTTCTGCACAGCTAAAGGCAGAACAGCAGGAAAAACAAAGAGGAGCTATCGAAGGGCCCTGTAGGAACTGCGGTGGGAGGGATAGTTCTGAGGGACCGGGAGCAGATTTGTCTGCCTTGCAGCACAGACAAAAGCCCTGGTTTAAAAGGGCAACTAGAATAGAAAAGATCCAGCCTTAGAACTCCTCCAACGGGGGGGGGGGGGNGAACTCTCTCCGCTGGGAGGAGCTGGCAAGGGCCTCAGGTTAACCGTCCCCCTCCACCTGGATAGTGCACAGGGGCGCGGGGGCCTCTGGGCCTCAGAGCTGGCCTGCCTCCTCAGTGCACGTTAGTTTTAGAGCTTCTCTCTTCAGAAAGATAAATAAGCCTTAAATATAAACAGGGATGGCTGGTTGGCTCAGTTGGTTAAGTATCTGCCTTCAGCTCAGGTCATGATCCCAGGACCCTGGGATGGGATCACAGGTCAGGTTCCCTGCACAGCGGCGAGTCTGCTTCTCCCTCTTCCTCTGCCTGTGGCTCCCCCTGCTGGCGTGCTCTCTGACAAATAAATAATATATTATATATATTTATTAAATATATATATTTATCTTTAATATATATCTTTATATGTATTTATCGCATATATATAGACAGTATATGTGAAGCCTTTCTACTCTATTAAAATTTGCCACCAATGTTAAGCTTATCTATAAAGAGAATGTTTGTGAGAAGAAAAAAAAAATACAGGCATCCCGAGTCCGCTGTGACAAGCTAGGTAAAATCTCCTCTGTTTTGGCCTTCCTTTTAACCTATCCATACTCCATGACCACACTTCCAGATTTCAGCATGAAGAGGAAGATGTTTAAGTAATGCTCACCTGGTCATTTTCTCATTACTCCAACCCCCTGCCATCTTCCTCCCACCATCCTACTGGGCTGAGTGAAGTGGGCTTCTTCTCTCTTGCAAGAGTTTAACCTGCCTCATCTTCCTGTTGTGGTAGCATTTGTTCTCTCCCTTTCAGATGTCTAGGGCCACACTGATTTGGGTGGACCCCAAGTTTAACGGGATCCTCCTTCCCTTTCAGACAGTGCTCCTAGCATTTGCTCTGGCTACCAGTGCCTCTGCTATTCCCTGTAGCTCTGATCTCCACTGATCTTCCTGTAGCCCCCACAGCCACACAGATTCTGGCCCTTAGCAGAGAAAGGCATTTCTGTATCCTTGTTTCTCGGCAAGGCAAAGTTTCCTCCCCTGAATGTCTCACCTTAGCTTTCAGATAGATAGTGTTCCTCACTTGCTTCTGTCTCTTGCTCCAGGCTGGTTTCTCGATGCTTGTTTTGATGTGCTTAAAAGACTGCCTAACTAGTTCTTTCCTAGGGTAGAGTGTGTTTTCTCTGCTCTTGTCTTCAGCATCTAGGTCTTGTCTCACTTGCTGTCATGTGCTATCTTTCCGATATAGCCTGTCTGCATAAAAAAGGCTCCTGATCTTTCCCTATTTCAAAGCCCTTTGTGGTGAACTATCCTATTCCCTACTTCCTAACTAAGCTGGGATTTTGTTCATGTATACTCACCTGGTCTGGTGTTTAAGTCAGATATTCTCAATTGGTGGGGGGGCGGGGCGGGTAGAGGTAGGGGGGCCATTTTGCACTCAAGAGGACATTTGGCAATATCTGGAAACATTTTTAGTTGTCACGAGGAGGGAATGTGCTACTGATTTCTAGTAGGTAGAGGTGAAGAATGCAGTTAAACACCCTATAGTGCACAGGACAGCCCCTAACAACAAAGAATTATCTGGCCTGGAATGTCAACAATGTTGAGTTTGAGAAACAGGTCTTAGAGGAAGATGATCTCATCCTAGTTCTGTAAGTAGGCTTGACTGATCTGTAGGTAAATCTACTCCTTTGCAGTGACTGATTTAACAATAAGTAAATGATCCACTCTACAACAGTGAAATATGAGAAGTTACTGGGTGCTTCTGAAAAAGTCCTTCCTTTTGGATATTGTCAGGTGAGGGTGTCAACCTAATCTACCTCACACCAGCACTGAAAGTAAAGCAGAGTCAAGGGAAGGTAGAGAAAAGGACCAGGGCCATCAGACTCAGTCAACCCTGAAGCCCACCCTTCTGTTCAACTTGCAAGGAGAGGAGCCTTTTTATTGTTTAAGCATGTTTTGAGCTCTGTTTTGTTGTTATTTGCAACCACATGCATCCTAACTGATGCATCTTTACTCTTTCTTCCTCCCTCCCCACCTTCCTCCCTTCACCCCTTCTTCCCTCCCTTCTCCCCCTCCCTCTTTCCCTCCCTCTCTCTCTCTTTCTCCCTCCCTTTCTCCCTTCCTCCCTTCCTCTTTCTCTCCTTTTTTTCCTTTATCTCTCTCTCTCTCTCTTTCTTTCTTTCTCTCTCTCTTCTTTCTTTCTTTCTTTCTCTCTTTCTCTCCTTCTCCCCTTCCTTCCTTCCTTCCTTCCATTCACTCATTTCTGCTTGCCACCTGAAGGGTGCCTGTAGCTCTTAGCTGATTTTCAGAGCCTTCTTGATCTTGGACAATGATCTGGCTAAAGTCTCAGCTCTGTCCACTTACACTTAACTGTTCAGGAAAGTCTTCTGAACACAGAAATTCCTTCTGTTATCGTTACAATAATAAAATATCTTTACTCATACAATAAAAATAACAGACCATCCTTTCACAGAGCACCAATGGGATCTGACTAATCAGGCTTTCTAAGTTCAGCTGAGACCTAAAGTAGGAGCAAAACTTCGAGAACACTAGAAGAAAACGGATGCGATCCAGAGAGAAGACAAATTCGTTTACACATTCTATGAATACAAGGGAAAGTAGGACTTCAGATTTTAAAGACACTAGAGCAGGTGTCCTTTCACAGTCTTTCATACTGCCAGTTGAATGTTATCCAAACCAATTGCCTGGGTGTCTGGAAAAATAAACATGCTGACATTGAGGAAGACAAAAAATCAAAGGAAGGCAGGAAGAGCAGCCCTTCAGCAGAGTGAGAAATGTTCCCGCTGGTGGGTAGGGGATCAGTTTGTGTCTTTCTAATATTCTGTGGGCTCATTTAAGTACAAAAAAAACAGAGAACTAAACATCTGCTGTGTGTGACTTAAAAATCAAGTCTCATTTCATCCTTCCTTTTTCAAATAAGCACTCTGTGCCAAAGAACTTATGAACACTGAGTAACTCACTGATTTAGACTTTTCAAAAATGAAGACATTTACAAAAGCTATAAACTTCCAGTTATAAGGTAAATGAGTCCTGGGGATATAAGATGCTGCCTGGTGACTGTAGTTAGTGCTACTTATTTGAAGAGAGTAGATCTTAAAAGTTCTCATCACAAGAAAAAAAAACTGTAACTACGTGTGGTGATGGACGTTAACCAGACTCATGGTGCTGATTGTTTTGCAATATATACAAATATCAAATCATTGAGTTGTATACACGAAACTTACACAGTGTTACTTGTCAATTATTTCTCAATTAAAAAAAATGAGGACAGTTAAATTTTTTAAAGATTTGTTAAAAAGATCAGGTAATTGAATTCCTTTGTTCATACTATCAGAGTGGAAGAAAGGGCATCTTATGATGGTCAAATAATCAATCACTCTGGATTTCCCAAAGTTATTATACTCTTTATTATACTAATTAGTCTCAAATATTTTAGATTTTTAGCTACTTGAACAAAAAACCCTGTATCTCAATTTGGGAAAAGTGAACTCTGTATTAGAGTTGACACAATAAATTCTTAATTATTGTTCACAAGTCAGTTTGGGGATAACAATTTACATCCTAGAAAAGATTCAACTTTTAAAAAAAGATGAATGGCTGATAAGTGGGCTATGGGTAACTGCAAGGTATACTCCGAGCAAAGGTTTTTAGCATGAGCTCCATAACTCAGTAATTATCAACTATAAAAACTGGTTCTTACTAGCTCTGCTTTCTCTAGAAAGACTGCAGATTAGATTACTCTGTCGAATAGGAACCAAGGAAGGGTTTGGAAATTACGAAGGGCAGAGAGACAAAAGAAGTACCAAATGTGATGTTGCCACATACTTGATATCATTTAGTTTGAAACCAGGGATTTTTCTTACCGTCACTGGAACCAAAGCTTCCATCAATGGATTTTCTTTGAAACCTGTAAACAAACACACACACATACTTCTAAGATAGGGAAAACCTCAGCATTTTACATTTGTTCCCCATAGACTTTGTTGCAGATTTGCTAGGATCTCTTAATAATGAATCTTTACATGTGGAGAAACTGGCACTCTGATATGTTGCTGGCCGGACTGTGGTGTAGCCATTTTGGAAAACTCTTTTGCAGTTCTTCAGAAAGTTAAACATAGACTTATCATACGGCCCAATTCCACTCCTAGGCGTGTATCTACGTGCATAAATTCATTAATTTATTTTCAGATTCCTTTACTTTCAGATAATTCACACGCCATAAAGTTCACCCTTTAATGTGCACATTTCAATGAATTTTATTTTTTATTTTTTTTCAATGAATTTTAATATGTTCACAAAAATGTGCAACTAGGGATGCCTGAGTGGCTCATTCGGTTAACCATCTGCCTTCAGCTCAGGTCATGATCCCAGGGTCCTGGGATCGAGTCCTGTATCCAGCTCCCTGCTCAGTGGGAAGCCTTCTTCTCCCTCTCCCTCTGCTTGCTGCTCCCTCTACTTGTGCTCTCTCTCCCTCTCTAGTAAATAAATAAATAAATAAATAAATAAATAAATAAATAAATAAAATCTTAAAAACAAAAACAAAAACAAAAAAACCCGCCAAACTGTGCAACTATCACTATTATCTAATTCCAGAACATTTTCATCACCTCCCCCCCAAATTAAAGCCTCTTAGTAGTCACTCTCCAATACCCACTTCTGTACATTTCAGACAACTAATAATCTACTTTCTGTCTCTATATATTTGCCTCTTCTGGAAGTTTCATGTAAACCATACTATATGTCTTTTTTTGACTGGTTTCATTCATTAAGCATAATGCTTTCAGGGTTCATCTATGCGTAGCATGAATCCACACGTCAGTCTTTTATGATTGAATAATACTCCTTTGCATGGATACACCATGTTTAATTTATTTGTTTACACTCAATGGACACTTGGTTGTTTCCATGTTTTGGCTATCAGGAATAACACTGCTATGAACATTTGTGTACACGTTTTTGTGTGGATATATGTGTTAAGTTCTCTTGGGTTAAACCTAGGTATGGAAGTGCTGGTATGAGGTAACTATTTTTTTTTCTGACTTTTCCACAGTAGCATTTTAACAGGAACTATTTTGCATTTCTACTAGCATTGTGTAAGGTTTCAATTTTTCCACAACTTTACCAACTCTTGTTTTCCATTAAAAAATATTTTAGCCATTCTAGTGGATAAAGGAGTGACACCTCATTGCTGTTTTGATTTGCATTTCCCTGATGGCTAATGATGTTAAACATCTTTTCATGTGTTTTTTTGGCCACTTGTATATCTTCTTTGGAGAAATATCTATTCAAACCCTTTGCCCACTTTATTTTTCTTTGTATCATTGGCTTGTAAGAATTATTTATATAGTGTGGATACTAGATCCTCACAGATATATGAGTTGCAAACATTTTCTCCCGTGTTGTGTGTTGTGTTTTCACTTCCTTGACAGGTTCTTTTTTTTTTTTTTTTTTTTTTTTTTTTTTAAAGATTTTATTTATTTATTTCACAGAGGGAGAGAGATCACAAGGAGGCAGAGAGGCAGGCAGAGGGGGGGGGAAGCAGGCTCCCCGCTGAGCAGGGAACCCGATGCGGGCCTCGATCCCAGGACCCTGAGATCATGACCTGAGCCGAAAGCAGAGGCTTTAACCCACTGAGCCACCCAGGCGCCCCCTTGACAGGTTCTTTAAAAGTGCAGAAGTTTGGAGGTTCCTGAGTGGCACAGTCAGTAAAGCGCCTGACTCTTGGTTTCAGCTCAGGTCATGATCTCAGGATTGAGAGATGGAGCCCTGTGTTGAGCTCCGAGCTCAGTGGGAAGTCTGCTTGAGATTCTCGCTCCCTCTCCCTCTGCCGTTGCTGCTCCCATTCTCTCTCTCTCTAAAATAAAATAAATAAATATTTAAAAAAAAAAAAAAGCACAGGAGTGCCTGGGTGGTTCAGTCAGTTAAGTGTCTGCCTTCGGCTCAGCTCATGATCCCAGGATTCTGGGATAGAGTCCTGCATCGGGCTCTCTGCTGAGCAGGGAGTCTGCTTCTCTCTCTCCCTCTGCCTGTTGCTCCCCCTGCTTGTGTTCCTCTCTCTAATAAATAAATTCTTTTTAAAATTTTTTTAAAAAGCACAAAAGTTTTAATTTTGATGAGGTCTAATTTATCCATTTTTTTTTTGTTACTTATGCTTCTGGTGCCCTATATAAGAAACTATTGCTTAATCCAAGGTCACAAAATATTTACACCTAAGTTTTCTTCTAAGAGTTTTATAGATTTAGCTCTTATATTTAGATCTTTGATCTGACTTAATTTTTTAAAAGATTTTATTTTTTTTAAGTTTCTTTTTTTTTTTTAAGATTTTATTTATTTATTTGACAGAGAGAAAGAGAACAGGTAGGCTTGTTCTCTGGCAGGCAGAGGCAGAGGGAGGCTCTCTGCTGAGCCCCATGTGGGGCTCAATCCCAGGGCCCTGGGATCATGACCTGAGCTGAAGGTAGCTGCTTTAATTGACTGAGCCACCCAGGGGCCCCAAACATTTTATTTTTTAAGTAATCTCTACACCCAATGTGGGCCTTGAACTCATGACCCACAGATCAAGAGTCATATGCTCTGCTGATTGAGCCAGCCAGGCACCCCTTGAGTTAATTTTTTCCTATGGTGTAAGGTAGGGGTAAAACTTTGTTCTTTTTTTTTTTAATATTTTATTTATTTGACTGAGAGAGAGAGAGAGAGAGAGAGCACAAGCAGGGGGAGCAACAGAGGGAGAGGGAGAAGCAGACTCCCCGCTGAGCAAGGAGTCCGATGCGGGGCTCAATCCCAGGACCCTGGGACCATGACCCCAAGCCAAAGGCAGACGCTTAATGACTGAGCCACCCATGGGCCCCAAAACTTTGTTCTTTTTCAGGTTGGTACCCAGTTGTCTCAACATTTGTTGAAAAGAATATCCTTTCTCCGTTGAATTATCTTGGTCAAAAATAGGATCATAGATGTAAGGGTTTGAGATGTAAGAACTCTCAGTTCTATTTCATTGATTTATATGTCTTCCCATATGTCAGTGCCAGAGTTTTGATTATGTAGCTTTGTAGTAAGTTTTGATATCAGGAAGTGTAATGCCTCTAATTTTTTTTTTATGACTATTTTACATATTCTGGGTTCCTTGCATTTCCCTGTGAATCTTAAGGTCAGTTTGTCAGTTTCTGTAAGAAAGTCAGCTGGGACTTTGATAGGGATTGTTTCGAATCTGTAGATCAATTTGGGGAGTATTGCCCAATGTGTTTTAGTTTCTGTTGCTGCTGTAACAAATTATTACAGACTTAGTGGCTTAGAATGATACCAATTTATTATCTTACAGTTCTGGATGTCAGAATTCCAAAATGTGTCTTAATGTGGCTAATATCAAGGTAGCAAGCAGGGGTGTATCCCTTTCAGACTCTTCTGGGGGATTACCCTTTCCCTTGCCCTGTCTAGCTCCTAGAGGCCACCTGTATGCCTTCATTCCTTGACTCATAGCCCCTTCCTCTACTGTCAAAGTGCCCTGCTCTAATCTCTGCTTCCATCATCACATCTCCTCTTTCTGCCCTTGACCCATTTGCCTCCCTCTTACAAGGACCCTTGTGATTAGATTGTACCCACATGGGTAATCCAGAACAATCTCCATAATTTTATCACATCTGTAAAATCTCTTTTTGCCATGTAAAGTAACAGGTTCACAAGTTCTGGATATTAGGATGTGGACATCTTTTGGGGGCCGTGATTTTACTATACCATCTTAGTAATATTCAGTCTTCCAAACCATGAACATGGTATATCTTTCCATTTATTTAGGTCCTCTTTAATTTGTTTCAAGGACATTTTGTCATTTTCAGTGTACAAATCTTATATTTAATTTGCTAAATTTATTAAGTATTTTATTATTTTGAAAAATATTTATTTATTTTGGAGAGAGAGCATGAGCAGGGGAGGGACAGAGGGAGAGAGAATCCTCGAGCAGACTCCCTGCTGAGTGTGGACTGCCACCCCCACCCCATGTGGGGCTCGATCCCAGATCATGACCTGAGCCAAAACCAAGAGTCAGACACTCGACCAACTGAGTCACCCAGTTGCCCCAAGTATTTTATTATTTCCAGTACTATTGAAAATGGAATTGTTTTCTTAATTTCATGCTTGGATTGTTCATTGCTAGTATATAGAAATACAATTGATCTTTGTATATCGATTTTATATCCTATAATCTTAGTGAACTCAGTTTCTTTTTGGAGGTGATGAAAATTAAACAGTGGTGATAGTTGTTGCAACCGTGAATATACTAAAAACCAGTGAATGGTATACTTTAAAAGGGCAAATTTTATGATCTGAGAAATATGTCTCAGTAAAGCTATTACCAAAAAAGCCAGGTATATCATTTGGGAATGTCTGTCAAACACCGAAATGTGAATTACTGTCTTCTCACAAAATGAGCCTCTCTTTTGGGTGTGAGGTTAGAGTCAGGGAGGAGGAAAGTTAGGGGCTAGACATGCTTATGCTTTTGGTACATGCTTTTATTTACTTCCAGACAGCAACTCTAGAAGTTGCACACTCCCGATCCTGGTATATTTGGTGGAAGAACTTCTCTTTATACCTCTTTTGTTCCTAGACACAGCAAAATCCTCCCTGCATCAGGACCTTTGCTATTGTTCTCTGTCTGGGCCTCTCTCTCCCCACATCCTCACGTGGCTTCTTGCTATTTAAGTCTTGCTTCTGAGAGATCTTCCTTGCTGAACAAATCAAATCTAAAGTATCTTCCCCAATCCATTCTCTATCACACTACAGTGTTTTTTTTTCCTCTTGTCACTCACTGAAATTATTTGCTTTATTAATTGCTTGCTTATGTGTTTTTCCTCTGTACAATATAAGCTGTTAGAGCAGGGATCTAGACTGTCTGGTTCGCCACTGCATCCCTAAACTCTGGGACAGAGCCTGGCACATAGGAAATGATAACTAAATATTTGTTGAATGAACAAAACATAGTATTAAGGAGAACAGTTACAATTTGACCCAACTGTTCTAGCTGGCAAATGAGGCTTTGGAAAAGTCCTTTTTTTTAAAAAAAATTAAATTTAAAATTTTAATTCCAGTATAGTTAACATACAGTATTATTATTAATTTTAGGTGTACACTATAGTCATTCAACAATTCTATACATTACCCAGTGCTCATCATGTCATCATGGTAAGTGTACTCTTTAATCCTTCACCTGTTTCACTACCCCCCACCCCCCACCTTCCCTCTGGTAACCATCAGTTTGTTCTCTACAGTTAAGAGTCTATTTCTTGGTTTGCATCCCCCCGTCCCCGCCTTTGCTCATTTGTTTTGTTTCTTAGATTCCACACATGAGTGAAGTCATATGATCTTTGTCTTTCTCTGACTTATTTCACTTAGCATACTACTCTTTAATTAATGCTACTGCACTTTTTGGTAAATACCCAGTAGTGAGATTACTGGATCATAGGGTAGTTCTACTTTTAACTTTTTGAGGAACCTCCATACTGTTTTCCACAGTGACTGCACCAGTTTGCATTCCCACCAACAGTGCACGAGGGGTCTTTTTCTCCATATCCTCGCCAACACTTGAAGTCCCTTTTTAAAACAATCCTAGTGATATTAACTGGCAAGCAATTATACAGACTCATAAAAGATGATGTGTTTGTACTAACAGGCTTTATTCACATTTGCCATAGGTTTTGGAGCTGACAAAATTCTTCAGTAGAGGCGTTAAACGATTTAGAAAGCTAGGCTGAGGCAGACAGTATCCCGTGAGCAAAGGAGACAATAGGAAATGAGAACTAGGCCAGATTGATTACAAAATGGCGACACCTCCTCTTGTATTCAGCTCCTTAAATCAAAAGGTGGAGTGTGTATCTTCAACTCTTGAATCTAGGCTGGCTGCATGACTTGTTTTTACTAATAGAAAGGAGAAGTGATACCATGCCAGCGCTGAATCTTAAGGAGGCCTCACACTCTTCTGCCATCTCTTGGAGATACAATAAGCCAGGGCCTGCCTGCTGGAATTGGAGAGATCAAGTGCAGCTGAGGCTGGTCTAGAAGGAGCGAGCTCTTGCTGACCCGCCAGGTGATTGCACTCTACGACCACACCCAACTGAGATCTCTGAGCCTGGTCTGGATGAGCAGCAGCATCTGGCTGACCTAGAGATTTGTAAGTAAACTTAAATATTTATTGCTGTATGCCATTGGAGTTTTTATGGTTGATTTTTATGCAGTATTACTGTGGCCATCGATAACCAATGTAAGAATCAAGGGAAGGGTGAATACTCTCAGGATTGTGCAGCTTGAACTCATTGTCTGGCAGGGCGGTTGGGAGAAATGAATAAGAGAACATGTATCCAGTGTTTGGCCAGGGGCTGCACATTTATTGTAGTGACTCCTTAAATACTTGTTGAATGGATTGTGGCTGGGAATGGGAGGGGAATGGGGTTTAGGTTCAAGTCAGTACAGCTAATACTTTGGATTCTTAGCTCCCTGAGTGTGGGAGCCATGTCTCTTATTCATGTTTCGCCTGACTTTAGCATGTGGTGCAAACCCCAGATGTATTAACAGTAAAGTACAGGGAGCTCATCAAGCAAATGGCCTTATGCTCCAGGACTGGGTTCATTTGGTTTTGTGGAAAACTTCGTTGTTTCTGCTTAGTTCAATGAGGGAAGAGTTCTGTTAGCATTTTCCCTCAGTCTATCCTCTTATTAAGATGCCAGATAGTTCTTATGTCTCCAGATTTCTATTTTCAGTTTCTCTATATTTGGAAAGAATCTATGCTTGTGCAATTGACTGTAGCAAAATAATCTGGCAGCCAGAGGTTTCAACAGAGCCTTATACCACAACTTGCACAAACTGTGCTTGCTTCTGTAGGCTGAATGACAACTTTCAGGAGATTGATATCCAGCTCTTAATTTTTTGTCTGTTTGCATATTTATTATGCATGCTAGTTAACCAAAGAGGTAAAAGTCCTATCTTCTAAAATTTAAATCATCGGGCGTAGAGACAGTCTTCCTAAGAGAGGCAGAAGAGATGAACTTCTTTTTGCATGAGCTTGGAGCTCATCTCAGTCAAAATGGAGAGCTTTTTGGGTCATTTTCCAATCGCACCCATACTAGGGTGCTTGACTTTTTGGCTTGGCCTCCCTGATCAGGACTGTCCTCCCTTACATGACCTGACCACTCTAGACCCGTCTTGACCAGCCTGCCAGGCTCTGGAACCAGGCTGCCTGGAAGTCCAGACAAATTCCAGCTCCCTCATTTATTGGCTATGAATTTTTGGTTCAATTGCTTCACCTCTCTGTGCCTCAATTTCCTTAACCTTCAAGTGGTGATAATACTAGTACTTGTTGTAGGGCATTAGATGACATAATCTGCTCAGAGGGCTCAGGAGTGTGTCTATTAAATGTCAGCCATTGTGATCTAGTAAATTAAGTAGGCTGGTAATCAGTTAACATATATACTTTCTGGATATATTTGCCTACACTGAGGTTTTTGTTTTTAACTTTTATTAGAAAATAACTTTGAATTTAGAGAGAAGTGGTAAAAATAAGAATAAAATACAGGACACCCATATACCCTTTATTTAGATTCACTTATTGTTAGCATGATAACCCCATTTGCTTTATCATTCTGCATGTGTATAATATATATGTGTGTGTGTATATATACACAGACATAAAAATATGTTTTTTCTTTTCCTTTTTAAAGATTTTATTTATTTATTTGAGAAAAAGAGATAATGAGAGAGAACGAGCATGAGAGGGGGAAGGTCTGAGGGAGAAGCAGATGCCCTGCTGAGCAGGGAACCTGATGTGGGACTCGATACCGGGACTCCAGGATCATGACCCTAGCTGAAGGCAGTTGCTCAACCAACTGAGCCACCCAGGTGCCCCCCCAAATGTATATATTCATATGTTTATATATATAATTTATTTATTTATATATTTAAAATTATATATAAATATTTACAATTTATATATACAAAAATATATATATATTTTTGAACCATTTGAAAGTAAGTTACTTATATCATGAACTGTTATTCCTAAGTATTTCCATTTTTTTAAAATAAGCTCTGTGCCCAACATGGGGTTCAAACTTATGACCCCGAGATCAAGAGTCACATGCTCTACTGACTGAGCCATCCAGGTACCCTCAATACTTCCAAAGAATAAAGTTATTCTGATATTCTCTTACTTAACCACAGTATTGTCAAATTCAGCAAATTTAACATTAATATGATACTCTTATCTAATCTATCTATATTACAATTTTGTTAACTGATCCAATAATGTCCTTTATAGCATACTCTTTTTCTAGCAAAAGATCCAATCTGAGACCAGGTGTTGCCTTTAGTTGCCCATATCTCTTTTGTCTCCTTCAATCTAGACCATTTCCATGGCCTTCCTTTGTCTTTGTCTTTGAAGACACATTCTAATTTGTCATTTTGAATTGGTTCAATTTTCCTTCATGATTTCATACAAAATATGCATTTCTGGCTGGAATATTGCATACATGGATCTATCTCCTCAGAGCATCCCACGTGGAGGTACATAACATCCATCTCCCCTTGCTCACATTAATTTTGATCACCCAGCCAATCCTAGTCTTGAGTTTCCATTGTATAGTTACTATGTTTCCCTTACAACTAGGAAGCAAATCATGGGGATACATTTTATGGTAGTGTAGGACCTTGATTCTCATCAGATTTCCCTCAGTTTAGTATCCACTGATGATTCTTAATCTATGCAAAATGATGATTTTCCAAATCCAGTACTCTCTCCATATTTTCCAGTCAGCTTTTGGCATTCTGATGTAGGCAAGAGTCCTCCCTTACACTGTCAGCATTTGCTAATGGCTCCCTTTCCTAATGCATGCCTGTTTTAGTGACTTAGGATTTGTATCTGGAGGTATTTAGGTCCTCCCTCCCTCCCTCCCTCCCTCCCTTCCTTCCTTCCTTCCTTCCTTCCTTCCTTCCTTCCTTCCTTCCTTCCTTCCTTCCTTCCTTCTTTCCTTCTTTCCTTTATCAGTTTGGATTCATGGATTTCTATTTTTCTCAATGGTTTATAACTGTATTATTCTTAATTATTTTGATGCTCTAATTGTGGCAGATACGGCCAGTGGTAGTCCCAGGGTTTTAAAATTCAGTTTCTCAACTGAAAATCTTTGTAAAGGTCACAGAAGAGAGTTATTGTTTGAATCGGAGATAAACCTCTATCACTGAGACAGCTCTATTACTGTGGTAGCTATGAAGTTTTTCTATTGATGCTGTGAACTTGCCCAGTAGTCTGAAAACTCTGTGCTGAAAACTCCATGCTTTGTTTTCTTTACATGTACAAGATGGGAAAGAACATTTGTTTATTGTAGGCCTTCTGCCATTCTTTTGTAGTTGTTTCCCAGAGACCACAACAAAGTATGGAATTCTCAGAGTTTGGGCCTGCTCAGAGATGTAAGGAGAAACTGGGGCCCTTTGTATTATGGGGTCCAAACTCTTGGGAAGGGAAATTGTCTTGTTCAAATTACAGTATAATCATCTCCTTTTTTCTCTCCAGGGACATTTTACTGGAAAATTGATGCTGCAGTAGTAAGAAAGCAGCAAAACACATCACTACTGCTATTTATTATACCTCAAGATTTATTTCAGGCATTAATTTATTCATTGATGGAATATTTAAAACTATTAATGGAATATTTAATATGTTTCTCCATATTAGGAAGAACTCATCATTTCCTCCAGTCCATAGGATTTATAGGATTTTCTGGTCCAAAAAATACCCATACTGTCTTTCTGTTGAGTTTTTATTAACTATGAAAAAAACTAATGCTCTATCAGGACTTACTCTGTGTAGGACATTGACATAAACACTGCAGTTATACAATTCTAGGAGGGAAATTATGATCTCATTTTGATGAGTGGGAAACTGAAGCACAAAAAGGTTAAGTAACTAGGCCAAGGTCACACAGTTGGTGGTTGAGGTAGAGTTGAATCTGGTCAATACGACTCTAAAGCCTAATGCTCTAATCCCTATGCAGAGGCAGGAAAAGGGGGTTAACATTTCTTGATACTCTTGACCTACCTGATATAATGAACAAACGCAATAAGCAGGCATCCCAAGTAGAAGGAGAAGAAGATGAGGGAACTGAGAAGGATGGCTTTCGCATAAACAGATCCTGAGGGAAGAGAAACAACTTTGGTCAGCGTGTCTTCAGGAGAAAAACATCCCTCCCCATGTTTGGGATGGGACTGCTTCAAGGGCCCATCTCCATCACACCCATTCTGAAATCCTAATATATTTCCATTCAAAGGCAGCAAAGCTGCTGGAGGTCACCCAGACATTATCCACAAATGGCCACCTTTCACAGTCACGAGTTCCCAGTGGAAGCTAGGAAAGGACATCTTGTATACAACTTCACAATTGATTCCCTCTTTTCCTGGAAGAGATTTAACAGAATGCTTTGACTCTCTCGTCTATCTCTAAGGTAAATATCACTTTTCTTATGAGGCTTTTCTGGAAGGATGACATTAGCATCAATGCATATGATTGACCACCTGACATAGAAATCTTTCTTCATCAAATCCTAGAGCCAATACTGACCTTTAATGGAAGGAACAATGGTCACTTTAAGGTTCTTTGTTCGTTGTAGATTCCAGGTTTGGTTCTCCTTTTCTGGTAAAAAAAGAACAAGGCACAATAGATCGGATACTTGGTTCTTGGCCTCTCATCTGAACGGTTGTTCAAAAACTGTCCACAATGAGCTCTGGTTGCTGAATTTTCTTGTAGCAAGAACTAGAGGAAAACCTAACCCCCAAAGCTGCAGACCATCTAATACCTCTTTGGGCCGAACTTTCAATTTGACCTTTTCTTGGGTGCATTTTAGTAGAATTGAAGTAATGATACTGTAGCCCCCCTTCTCGGGTGAAGAAGGCTCGACTCATCCTTTGCTGTCCATGTGGCTTAATAGACCACAGGCATCTGAAGAAAACAGCTACAAAAATAAAAGCTGTCTCATCTTTTGGTTTGCATTATTCCAGCCAGTGAAAATTTGTTTTTTGTTATATAGTCATAAAAGGACTTATAGTTTACCAAAGAACAATGGACTCTGGCAAAACTCTAGGCTATATAATTAAGAGATTAAATAATACATAAGCAGAAATTTCACCTAATTGGCAAGGGAACCACGTTAAACTCAGTAGCGTACACCCTCTGTGTTAATCACATGTGGCTCATCAGCTGCTTGGGGTCTGTTTTTTCACTCAATAGCCTATGCCATTCCCACAGTGGTTCCTAGGTAGTTACCTATAACCATCTGTACTGTGCCTAAGGGCTCACACAATCCTTGTCATTGGGATAAACTGTCCCACTTTGCTTTCTTACCATCTTGCCAGGTATAATTTTGGCAACTGAAACTGAGAACTCTGAATTTTCCTTGTACATCCTTGTGGAAATGATAACTACTGATAAATAGAATGGCTCCATTGCCAACTTGATCTCAGAAAGTGGACCTGGATATGCTGCATAAAATCATTATTTCATAATAACAAGTATCTGTTGAGTAAAAGGCCAACTGAGTGAATATACCTCACGTGGTCTGAGGGAGCAGAAGACCTGGAAAAGATGTAGTCCACTAAGTGACATTTTGTAGTATCAACAATAGCTTTTTCATGTATCATTTTCATACATCGTTTTCATTTAGATTTATCTAAATTTAGATTTTAGATAAATTAGATTTAGATAAATTTAGATTAGATAAATCAGATTTAGATTTTCCTATCTCTCCAACTGCCTTGCAAGTTACTGCTGATAACCCTCAGTAAGAACTGGAGATGGTAGCAAGGAGCCACTGTGAGCTTTTGCCTTCTTTTCTATTCCATTTCATTAGGTTTTTCTAAGTGGCAAGCATTCCTCACTATCTCTTACCCTGGATAAAGAAAGATCCTCCACAGGCATAATCTTCAGGCTTTATCACAAATACCACGAAGAACTGCTCGCCTGGAAAATCCTTCTTCTGCATAAGACATAACAACTTGTGATAACAAGAAAGGATTGCAAAAGGGGAGAAAGTCGATGGTGGTGAGGGTGGGGCCAGGAAGAGAGGAAAGAGAAAAAATGTGAAGTTCGCCCCTGCCCCCTAATTTCTTAGAAAGAACCTTCAGATACCCATGATTTACTCCAGACTTTATCCACAATAAAATAATTGTTACATACAAAAAATTCAAGTAAATAGATACACTATTCTAATTTCACTCTACCTTGTGTCCATTTAGGTGCTTAGAACGGTAATATGTCCCTTGTAGAAAATATGTCAACAGCCTTTGTTTAATAACGAATACTTGTATATTCTGTTTTTAAAATTAGCATACTTTAGAGTGTTTTAGGTTCACTCTATTAAGTTTTTATTATTTAAAAATCTAATGATAAGTGCACCTGGGTGGCTCAGTTGGTTAAGCATCTGCTTTCAGCTCAAGTTATGATCTCAGGGTCCTGGGATCGAGCCCTGTGTCTGGCTCCCTGCTCAGCATGGAGTTTGCTCCTCCCTCTCCCTTTCCCCTTCCCCCCTGCTCATGCTTGCTCTCTCTCTCTCTCTCTCTCTCTCTCTCTCAAATAAATAAATAAATAAATAAATAAAATCTTTAAAAAAAATCTAATGATAAAATGATAAATGACTTTTCTAAAATTAAATAATTAAGGTTAGAGGTGCAAAGGTTTAAGTGAGGAGACCTGACTTTCTCTAAGTGTGTTTAACTTTAACTTTAACTTTCTCTAAGTGTGTTTCTCTGCATCCCAGTCCCCTCACTCATGAGTGAACAAAAACAGCTACTTGGAGTATCAAAACTGAGGCACTAGGAAGTTAAAGCTTAATAGAACTTTTTACATATGATAGCTAAATTATAACTAACCTCTCTTCATTCCTTGTTATTCCTTGTTAAATGGCATCACCTTACCCTGGAGAACAGACCAAACTGTGAGTAACTTAAGTAAACACCATGCTAAAGGCAGGGACAGGCTCTCTTTGAAAAATCTACTGACATGATATATATTTATTTTTGCTATAAAACTGGTATTGAAATAATAATTTAAGGACAAATGACAAAAGGGCAAACTGCTATACACATGTGGTCTATATTCCTTTGAACCTATCCTTTCTGTCCAGAATGGAAGTCCTTTTCTGGTTACTGTTATAGGTATATACAGTATTACAATAGGTTCAATTCCTTTAAATAGATCAAGCTTCACACTAAACTGGCATCCCCCCATGAGGAGACTGACATCTTACCTTACCTCTCCAAGCCGTCTGTCAGATATGTGTCCCACTGCATCATGGATTCCCAAGACTTCCCAAAGGGAATGGGGCAGACTAGCATTGTCTGCCATGGCCTGGGCTTTGACTTCAGGAGTAGTGATCTTTGTTTTATTTTACGTTATTTTTTTTTAACTTTTATTTTATTTTATTTATTTGAGAAAGAGAGAGAGAGTACACACGGAGGGGTTGGGGAAGAGTAGAGAGAGAGGGAGAAGGAACAGACTTCCCGCTGAGCAGGGAGTCTGATGTGGGGCTTGATCCCAGGACCCCGAAATCATGACCTGAGCCAAAGACGTACGCTCAACTGACTGAACCATCTGGTGCCCCACAATCTTTATTCTAAAACTGTTCATACAGGAACGAGATCCAAGGCACACAGTGAGTGATGATACCTTCCGGATGCTGGTCCAACAGGTAACCTGACCATAAACTGTGTATTGTCATTGACAATAGTGGCCACAGAAGTGATGTCTCACCTGTAATGTGATGGCAGCTTTCTTGGTCATGGACTGATAGACACCATTAAATTCCACATTGTGGTCGAGATCATATACTGGGCACTGTAATGTGCATGAAGGATAAAAAAGAAAGCTTCACTAAGGCCGTACTACACATACCACACATTCTGTCTGGATCACAGAGCAAGGGGTTCCTCACTAAGCCAGAAACCAGGAAACGTTTTCTCCAAGAAAAGTCATGAAACAGTCCTCCTAAAACTTGGTGGCTTGTCTTCTGACGTCCTCTAAAGGTCACTTTATATCGAAGAGAACTGAAAAGCCTGTCTTAAAGGGTGTAATCCTTTTCCCATTTGTTATTAACACATTATGAGACAGAAAGGGCCTATGGTTACAGTAAAAATTTTAAAACCTAGAATAAGCGGCAGGTTTCTATGTTTCTTGTGCAGCCCACGATTTGGACTTCTGTATTCTTTGTCATGATCCTCCCTCTCTTCCTTCTTTCCTTTGTTTATTTTGGTGAGGAGGCAAGTATCCTCTATCTCTCCAAATCGGTGTCTCCAAACAGATTATCCACTTGTGTGCACAAGAGCACAAGATACTGTTTTTTATTATTTAGCAGTTTTGCAGGAGATACAGAGTAAGAGGATGCCGTGGTCCCCACCCTCCCCTTTCATTTATTCTGGGACAATATAATGCTCCATATTGAAAGGTTGACAAGTTACTAAGACTCACCATGATATTCTGGACTGAGACAACAGAACATGGATAAGCCATTTCAGACCTGACTTTAATAATAACTGAGTCCACATCTTCAGGAAATTTGTATAGAAAATACTGAGAATAAGAAAAAGAAAGAAATTGATTTGTTAATATTAAAGGATGTTTACAGTTATGAACTCAAACTGGTTTTACACGAATAGGATTATTTCCTCTCACATTAGCCACAAAGTTCAGATACAAATCTCCATTAATTCAGTCAGCCATTCATCTGACATATATTGAGCAACTGTTGTGTGCAGGGCTCTGGGCTCTGTGCCAGATGTTAGGCATACAGTAGGGAACAAACCAAGGTAGCCATTTCAGACAATGTCGTCATTTCATTTGCCAGTGTTTCTTTCTCAACTCAACTTTCCTGCACTTCATTCCACTTTCTGTTTAAGAAGATCCCCCCAACCCCTAGAACTAGGGTTAGTCAAGATGTAACGTGAGACGATATTTACTTCTGTGTTATCATTTTGAAATAGGAGGCTCCACTTTGAAAAGCAGATAAGCCTGTTCTTCAAGATTCTCAACATTCTTCCTTTAGGCAAGAATTAGACTGACCTTGCCCCTAGACTTCTTGCTAAAAGAATCTGTTTCCTGGCTGGAATATAGTGAGATGATATTTCCATTTGAAGATCAAGCAGTACTTCTAGCCCCCTGAAATATGTTCACAATTTTGAACAGGTGGAGATATCTTTAAAATTATTTCTCAGGTATCATCAGAATCAGGAAGCGTTTATAATAGAAAGAAGTTATACCATTTACCTAGATGGGATTATGAATCCACTGTTTATTAATGCTGAGTTTTAAACAGGTTGCTCATAAATGAAGAAAGGAGACTCCTGTCCAATAATTATAAATGTGGTAACTGGTTGAGAAACTTGACATAGATATTTTGAGGACACCAACCAAAACAAGCCCAACATCCTAGGACTCTAATAAATCTATCGGTTTAAAGGAAAGACAAAACATGTTAAAACTTAATTTTGTATTCCAACCTCCTCTTTACCAACCTTACACTGAGAACCAGAACAATAAAAATAGAATGTTGCTCAATAATCCAAAGCCTTCTGATGGGGAAAAAAAATAACGTCAAGATTAAGGAGTGTCACTAATTAGGCTGCTGTTTGGAAGTCTGTTCGTGCCTTGTAACAGATGGCAACACTCCCAAGTACCCACTTCATTTTGACCTTTCATTTTGGAGCTTGATTCAAATACATATAATACAGGGCTCTTCCAAAGGTAAATGCTCTAGCATTCTCAAGGGGTATTTTTGGTTCTTAGGGAAGCCAAACTTTGTAACTCAAGAGGATTACAGCGATCACCATTAGCAATAATGAGTATCATGTATATTCCTATATATTATAGGAGTTGGTTTGTGCAAAAAATTAGCCACTAAAGCTTTATCTATATGCCAAAATATTATAAATATTCTTTATCTCTAAATTACCATCAACCCCAAATAAATGTTTTGACCCTTGCCTGGATAAGATACTTTTATCAGAAAGAAACTAATGACAAGTACCCAAAACAATGGTTGGAATTCAGGCTAGAAATCACCATCTTGAGTCCTCATTACCTACCCAGTTTCTGTAACCTGCTTCTATCTGGTAATCAAGATTCTGTGAGAAGGTACAATAGTTTGCGTGAGTTTATATAAACAGAAAAATCTGTCCTGCAGCTGAAGAGGATACAAAATGGGAACAGTTAATAGTAAGGTCAAACTCTCATAGATATCAAAGAAATTCTGTCTTATTAGTTTGTTCTAAGGATGTTTTACTCTAGTTTGAGATTTATATGCAAACTACTTACACTGTTATATTTACATACCTTTTTAAAAATAAAAGGAAGCCATCATATATAGTCATCACTGATTTTCTACAAACTGAAAGTACAAGCTAGCATTCAGTCAGTTACCATATTTAGTATAGTGCTGTATAGAACTATTAGACTAGACTCTTTCTGTAGCTGGGGCGTAAGTTTTTTCCTCCCTCTTTAGATATCTCCCATTGCACCTAACCACTAGTGCTTTCAAATATTTATTTTTTAATTTTAAAATCAGTTAATTAACATATAGTATATTATATGTAATTAACATATTACCATGAGTAACTAACATATAGTGTATCAGCTTCCGAGGTAGAGTTTAGTGATTCATCAGTTACATGTAACACCCAGTGCTCATTACATCACATGGGCTCCTTAATGCCCACCACCCGGTTACTCCATCCCCCCACTCCGTTCCCCTCCAGCAACCCTCAGTTTGTTTCCTAGAGTTAAAAGACTCTTATGGTTTATCTCCCTCCCTGATTTCAAATATTTCATGAATTAAGTGGCCAGGAAATGAGGGCAAGAGATTGTGGCCCTGTAGTCATGGGAAATTAAGCTCTGAAAAGATGTGTGGGAGTTGGCTCGCACAGGTTTGGAGAGCTGACTGCACACATCTCTTCCTGACTCTGTATTCAAGGACATCATGCTGGCAGCTTGAGATTAGCCAGAATAGAGGTATTTTCACCACAGAAATGGGCAACTGCTACAAATCAGGAGTTTCTCTCTGGGAACTGTTTGCTAAATATTTACCAGCACATAAATGCCTATAATAGATTTACACCAATATTCATGGATCATGTTAATCTCAGTTTTAGCATATCCAAAACAAAAAATTAAGTAGCCGTGTATGACCTAAGCTGTATTACAGCCTACAGAAGATTTACAAAAAAATATCAGGACATTAAATAAATCTGTTATAAACTTGCTATTGCATAGACTTCACTCTTTCGGAAGCTATGAAAGAGAAAAGGAGCTAGAAGTGTCAATAGAAAAGCAGCTTAAATGGAAGTTTTCAAGTATTCTGTTTAAGATTATGGCTTAATGGAGAGTATAACATAAATATCTAATTCTTCTCATGTCAGCATTCCTGGTCTCTCTTTATGACAAGAATAACCAATTTATTCTACCTGTAACACTGTAGAAATTAAGGTCTGTCTTGTTTTTAGTATTAATTGTCTTGGTCAATTAATTGTGTACCTGTACTGTGTTTGGCCTTCCACTCCTTGGCCCCCCAGCTCCCATTTTGATTACAAGGTCCATGAGGGCAGAAGTTCCAACTCTTTCTTCTTCACCTCATATCCCCAGCACCTAGTACAGTTTAATACTGTCCGTGGTGCATAACAGGCATGCAATTTGCTAGAAGTCGAGCCAAGGAACATCTGCCAACAGATGTCATGCCTCCCATTTCACACCAATTAAGGGATAAGATTAAAGGTTGTGTCTAAAATTCCAGTAACATGAACAACATGCCAAAAATGCAAATATATCTCAAATTGTAAAAAGTCTAGGGCAATACCACATGCTGACTCTTACCTATTACCATGGCTTTTTGGAGGATATTGTCAATACATTGAATCATGATAACCTTGAAACCCTTCACTTACCTGAGGTTGAGAGGGGCTGGCAGTGAAGTGAAAGGCAACATTTGTCCTGAGAAATGAAAGTGGGAGAGAGGAAAGGGGGAAAAGTGAGACAGAAGCTAGATTAGCAAGCAAAAATGATTTATGTAAAGAAAACCATCTGAAAGTCAGTGCAAGGAAAACCTTACCCTTTGTGAAAGGAGTTCCAGTCCCATCAAACAGACAAAATAAACTGCATGAAGGTTTGGTTTCAACTCTCAAGAATGATCAAATTGGGGAGGGGTCAATTTTATGTGTTTATATACCCATGACATCATACCTATAAAAGCAATTACTTGTTTACTTTTGCAGACACTTTTGCCTTTGGATTCTCTTAAGGTTTTACAATCAAGCACAGGGTTTAGGTGTCAGAAGGGGGCTGAAAGAGAGGGGAAAGGAAGGCTTGAGGTCCTTTGGGATAATGTAGGTTGCACTTCAAAATAAGTTGGTTGTATCCATGACAAAAGATCATTATTTTAAACATGGTGAATATATCTCACCATGGGGGAGGCCCTGGGGCTAGAAGCATACTCTTCCTGCCCCCAAGCACTTCTCCAGCTGCCTGCCACACCAGCTAAAATTCCTTTCCAAGACTGTGTCCTCTTCAGGTTACACATTGCCTTCTGAGGTCATCCTCTACAATGCAAATACCACCAAGAGAATATAATGAAGCAGTTTTCTCTCCAGTTGGTAATTTACTGTGAACTATTTTTTAAAAGTATTTTATTTATTTATTTAACAGAGAGAGAGAGAGAGAGAGAGAGAAAGCACAAGTAGGCAGAGCAGCAGGCAGAGGGAGAGGGAGAAGTGGCTTCCCACTGAGCAGGGAGCCTGATGTGGGGCTCGATCCCAGGACCCTGGGATCATGACCTAAGCCACCCAGGCGCCCCTTACTGTGAACTATTTTATTAGATGTTTTTATTCTTCCGTGAAAGACAGCAGCAGTCCGGCACCGAGGAGAGGAGAGTGTGAGGAGCATGTGGGAAGCATACCCTTGTAGCAGAGAGGGCTGGCTGGCATGAATACACACGAAACAGATTAAGCTGGAACACAGAAAGACAAATCGGCCTTCTCTATAGTTTTGTAAGAGCTGTTTTTGGCCTTTTGGGCTTTCTGGCTCCTGCCTCGTCTTTAGCTGTGAAGATCACTCACACAAGCCCACTGCATTCTCAGTGCTGGCCCCTGGAGACTAATCTTACCCTCCCTCTCCCCCAGTCTGGCCTGCATTTTGGGGAACCTGAACCTGAACTTGTCTTGGGGCCCCTTAGCAGCTTCATCTCTTGGTGCTCTCTAAAGAGTCTTTCTCTCCACTACTAATTTTCCTTTTATAAAAGTTAGAACAGTTTTTAAAAACTTTACAGAAGATTCCTTTATAAAGGACATGTCAAAACATTTAACAAGAAGTTTATAATTGGAGACGTTGTTTAGAAGTCATAAAACTTGAGCGCTACTTCTAAATTTAATGACCAACAATTTTAAGCTGTTGGCAGACTGGGTGCAGAATTTAGCAATGGGTGCAATTTTTTATGTAGCTACTTCCAACAGAAATCAGAGTCAAGGACTGCTTCTGTTGAAGAGCAGTTGAAAACTTGTGACCCAAAGTCAGCCAAAGAAGGCAAAGTCAGTGTCAAATGCAGTTGTGTGTTGACTCCTGATCAGAGGAGTCTGATCCATGATCAGAGTCAGGACCCCCATGCTCCGTGTGGCTGTGGGGGAGGGGGGAGGGGTTCCCTCTCAGCAGTGTGGCGTCATCTGCTGTTACCGGGGCAACACAGGGCCTCAATTCTCTTCAGTTGCCAGGTCAGGGGGAAGAAAACGACACTGATTTTCTTGGCTAGCAACAGACAGGAGATTTCCAGATGCAACCCGTTTTCTTTGGCCAGAAGTTTCTTTTGTATACTTCCCTATCATTTGAATTCCAGTTGTAACACTGAATATATAGGCATCAATATGATTTTTCCCCTTCTTTTTTGTTTTCCTCACCCGTATAACACGTACAAACTTCAAACCCATTGTTTTCTTTAAGACTATTGCATTTAAGTCCTCTCTTTCTCTCAGAATCAACAGTGTAGGCAAAATAAACATTGTGTCTGTTGCAGCTGAAACATGTTGCTTCCTTTCCCGGGGGGTGGGGGGGGGCTGCCACAGGTTGAGGAAGGTTTATTTTACTGAGAGTCACTAACAAACAGAACAAAGCCAGCTGAGACTCCTGCACACCTTTAGGGAAAAAAACATAACATGTTCAACCTATTTGTTTAAACAAATTAAGCACAGGAAACAAATATTTATTCGACAAATAAGAAAAACTCAAAAGCTGACTTTGTTCCCTTGTTTTGCTTAGTTTGAGGGAGAGGGGAAAAGAAAAGGACCAGATGGTGTCCAGAGAGGAGAGTGTGCAGATAAGGGAGACAGGAGAAGAAGAGTGAGAGGAGAAATCCATACAGAAGAATAATAAAACAGAAGAACAAGGAAGGGGGTCGGGGGTCGGGAAGAGAGGCAGGGACAAAAGCTAAGTTGTTCTTGGGGTGAGTACCAGAGAAGACTGTGAGATTGCTGGCATCTTCTTCATCCTGTGATATCCAGCCCCTGGCACAGAGCCTAGTGTGTGTGCAAAGCCCCCACTTTGTTTGTTGAAGGAAATTATGCCTTATTATTCACTTGGACTATGGACTTCGGAATGTCATTCCCTGTTATCTCCTTACTGCCATCTGTTATGAACTCCCTTCACTCACCCCAACCCTTCCATCAGCCCTCTGGTCATGCGTAACCTTCCACCTCATTGCTCTGGTCTGAGTATAAACTCTGTATGCATGCACTACATCCCACCCTTTCTTGCCTTCTCTCGGACCCTGCTTCTACAAAATTCAATGGTCCTATAAATTTTATACACCCTTGGCTTATAAATACACACTAATATCAACCACTTTCAAAATAAATAACAAAAAATCCACCCCAGCAAAATGGTCCCCCTTTTCCTGTATTTCGCTCCTTTGATGTCTTTCTCTACTTTCCTTCTCCTTCACAAACCAGCTTTTTTTTTTTTTTTTTTTA
>LNAC01000059.1:3298605-3436043 GCA_002007465.1 Ailurus styani
ACCACATCTTCTTTATCCATTCATCTGTTGATGGACATCTAGGTTCTTTCCATAGTTTGGCTATTGTGGACATTGCTGCTATAAACATTTGGGTGCATGTGCCCCTGAGGATCACTACCTTTGTATCTTTAGGGTAAATACCCAGTAGTGCTATTGCTGGGTCATACGGTAGCTCTATTTTCAACTTTTTGAGGAACCTCCATAGTGATAAACCAGCTTCTTAAAATCGTATTCTGCTTTCATCCCTCATTCATCCTTTCCTCTCTCCACTGCTGTCTGGATTCTTTCCCCACCATCTCCCTGAAGTTGCCTTTGCTGAGGGTAATAGTTACCTCCTAATTGCTAAATCTAGTGACTTCATCCTTTACTTTACCTCTCTGTGACATTTGACTCTGACGACCACTCCCTCTGTCTGGAAACTCTTTCCTCCCTTGGACTCTGTGACACGTGCTTCCCTGGGTTTTCTCCCCCACATCTGCTATGCCTACTCAGCTTCTTTTGATAGCTCCTGTTTCTCAGACCATCCCTTACATAAGAATGTTACCCCCTATGCTTGACCCTCACATTTTCCTTAGCCATGTACATTATATATATATATCCAATTGCCATAAAAATCATATATATATTCAATTGCCACAAAACTCACAAAAAACATCAGTGAATCTCAAGTCTCCATGTCCAGCCCAGGGCTAGCCCTTGAGCTCCCATCATGGAAAAGTGATCACCTTCTGAGCTTCTGCACTTGGTTGTCCCTCAAACACCTCAGACTCCACAGGATCGAAATGGAATGTGCTGTCATTTTCCTGACCCCGACCGACTATGGCTCTTTGCTAGTAAACCTCACCAGACTTCTGACATCATTGTTGGAATCATCGTGGACTCCCTTTTTATCAACTTCCCCCATATGATTGATCACCAAGTCTTACTGACTCTATTAGTGAATAAGTAACCCAGTGTGCCTGACTCACCTGAAGTACCATCTTTGTGCAATATAGCATTCGGTAAGAAAAAAAATTGGAAAAGTAATGGAAATCATCATTGTAGTCTATCCTCAAATACCAAAGGGTGATTACATAGTGTAATTTACACTATTATGTATAATCACTATTTTGTGATTACAGAGTGCCATTTTACATGGCAAAATGGTCTAAAAGCCTCTTCACTGACCCATTTCCTCAAAAAATCTACTACTTTTCACAGCATGGTAGCTGTGCCATCTCACTCAAAAGTCTCTCAGAACAAAGACTCAGATCCCTACTTAGAAGGCTGGAGAAGTACTCATGTAGGACTGTATTTTTTATTCTCCCACACGTATTTTTGTGAATTTGTGGATTACCCCTATGTATATTACTTGACTCTTTTTCTGCCTTATAACTTTGTTGCTGCTATTATATGTTCAGTTCCTAATCATTGTCTATTCTTCTTGATTCAAATAACTTTTCATTTGCTTGTATCTACCCTCTCCTCTCTCCCACTCATCTTCCATGCAACTACTAAATTCATCTCTAAAAATCAGATTTGCTTATTTTATTCTGTTACCTAAAAGCTTTAGTGGCTCCCATAACCTGAAAGGTGGAGTTTAAACTCCCTAGTGCAGGAGCACCTGCATGGCTCAGTCACTTAAAAGTCTGACTCTTGGTTTTGGCTCAGATTATGATCTTGGGATCATAAGACTGAGCACTGTGTGGGGCTCCATGTTCAGTGTGGAATCTGCTTGGAGTTTTTCTCTTTCTCCCTCTGTTCCCTCTACCATCGCTTGCACATACATGCACACTCTAAAATAAAGAAATAAAATCTTAAAAACAACAACAACAACTCTCTAGCACAGCATACAAGATCTCAAAGATCAAGGATTGGGTACTATTACCTATTTCTCTGCACTCTCTCCTGTTATTCCACCTCGGGCACTGTGTGGACCAGCCTCCCTGAAGCACTTAAACTCAGTCTGCTATCTGTAATCCAGACCTTTCTTCTGAGCATTGTGCTGGTGTTTAGCCAACCTTCTCCCCAACATCTGCACTTCAAGTTCGGCATGTCCCAAAGTGAACTTACCATCTCTTCCTTCCTTCCTCAACCTTCTCATTGTCTGAATGGCACCACCATCTACAAGGGAGGAGGCCATCTTTGACTCCCATTTCCCTTACTCCTCATATCCAATCAAGTTTTGTCAGTTCCGTCTCTAAATTTTTCAATTCATCTCATTATTACTTTGACCACTGCGTCATTCCTTCTAATTTCTCTGCCTCCAGTCTTGTCCCCTTCAAATCCTCCACACAACTATGACAACTTAGACAACTACCTAACCTTCTTCACAAGCTCCTCCCACCCCGTGATCAGGTGCCGGCCTCTCCCTACAGCCTCTGGCTCTGCCCTGTCTGCAACTTCACACTCCACTTCACAGAACGCTAGGTCACTGGAATTTGGGAAAATGAGTGGTGGCAAAGTTGTGTGTGTGTGTGTCTGTGTGTGTGTGTGTGTGTGTGTGTGTGTGTGTGTGTAGGTGGGTGAGGGATAGTTAGATGGCAGGGAGTAATGCTTTAAGGCAGAATTTTATTTTTAAGACTTGATTGACATAAATAAGTGTTTCATGGAATTGAGAAACATATTTAGGGCAATATAAAAATTCGGAGGACAGTTTTAAACACAAGGTAGAAATAACATATTATAGTGGGAAGAGCTCGGAACTGAGAGTTAGAAGGAGAATCTAGTCCTGATTTTACCCTTTCCTAGCTGTGTGTTTAGATAAGTCACTTAACCTCTCTGGGCATCTATTTGCCCATCTGTAAAATGAGTGGATTCAATTTCCAAAGTTCCTTTCATTCTTAAAATTTATGCTTCTAGAAAAAAAAATCCTGAAACATGTTTCATATACCTTCTAGTCAAAACATACAATAGAAACATACAACAAAACATACAACAGAAACTGCCATGTTAGGACTTTTGAGTTGATTTTTCAGTGTTTCTTTTGGATCTCACCATGGTCCCCAGTTCTTGACCATTACCACCATCCTCTGGATTTCTGAATTGCCAGCAAGGTTGGTGTAGGACAATCCAGAGCCAAGGAGGAAGAGATGCCTATATTTCAGTTCCCAGTTATCTTCTCGGGCTTATCTTATTCTTTTCAAAGCCCTAGTATAGTGTGCATTTTGAAATGCTCTGAAAGTCTGGTTGCTGAGGTCAAGTCACGTTACAAGAGGTGGAGACAGAAAACAATGTGAGGGAATAGATTTGCAGTTCCACCAGCAAGTATATCATTCATTAACACTTGCACAGAGTTGTGACCTTATGATTTCAGTTTCACAGAATTCAGTTCTCCAAACAGTCTAATCAACCTCCCAGGAAAACCAGCTTAAGAATTCAAGTATACCACCACCAGGTGACAGTGACAGGTCAAAGACACAGAGACCAATCAGTCAATGTGAGGCTTCTCGGAAGTTTAAACTGCACTCTGTTCAAGGAATGTACTGCCACCTCCTTCAAATGTATCATCATGAATTCCCCTATTATTTAATATCATAAATAGACCAGTATTAAAATAATTAAATGTAAGCACCATATTTAGAAATTGCTTAGAGGCAGTGGTTCTCAACTCTGGATACACATTAGAATCACCTGGGAAACTAAAAATATATATTCTAATGCTCAAACCTCCCTCCTACAAACTCTCACTTAATTGATCAGGGTGGATTTTATCTACCAGAGAAACTTTTTCCACCTTTTCCCTCCACCAGGGATGGGAGTAAGGGGTTTTTTGCTCTTGAAATTATTGTGTCACCTTTTCTACACCAAGATTAATAGAGGGACTTGGAAAAAATGTTGTGACTACTTCTCCATCCTAGCCATTCATTCATCCATTTGTCCATCCATCTGTTGGATACACATTGTCAAGAACTGGAGAGAAGACCAAGATAAATATTTGATTCCTATTAGCAATTCCACTGGCTATCAACTTCATTATAAACTGCTTTAGAAAATTTAAGGTGAACTTTAAAATAGAACAAAACCATCTGATCAGAAAAATAAGTTGTAAAAAGTAATACATACTCTTTTTAAATATTCTGATTTTAACACATTAATCTTTCTACTGAAGTGTAACAAACATATAGAAAAAATGCAAGTCATAAGTATATTTTTGAATGAATTCACCAGGTAAACAACCATACATTTCCTCTTTCCTCTCCAAAGTTATCACTATCTTGACTCATAACATTGCAGAACAGTTTTGCCTGTTTTTAAACTTCATATAAGTGGAATCAAACAGTTACGTATTCCTTTCGTCTGGCTGCCTTTGCTTAACATTGTGTTTGTGAGATTTATCCATATTGCCAGGTACATCAATAGTTTGTTCCTTTTTATTGTTGTGTAGTATTCCATTGGATGAGTAGGACAATTATATATTTAGGAGATGGATTTATAGTAAGTAGGAGTGAAATCGCATTGTCAGGCTTTTCAAATTATAGAAATTGGTAGGTGTAGTGAAACCTCATTATAGTTTTAATTTGTGTTTCTGATAGCTAGTAAGATTGTGTGGGGGGGATCATTTTGGATACCTTCTTTGGTAAAGTGTTCAAATATCTTGCCTTTTTTCCCCCCAGTGGGCTTGCCTTATGAGTTTTTTAAAAAACAGGTATAAAAATAATACTAGTCATTTCAAATAATTGACTTGTGGTTTCGGTGATTTTTTCCATTGTTGATTTGTTCTCCATTTCGTTGTTTTATATTCTTATTTCATTACTTCCTTTAACTTTCTTTGGGTTTTACTTTCTAACTTCTAGGAACAGACACTTACCACATTGATTTTTAGCCTGTCTTCCTTTCTAACATATACACTTGAAGCTATGCATTTTCCTCTAAGCAGTGCTTAGTTGTACCCCAGAAGTTTGGATATATCATATTTTCATTATTGTTTGTTTAGAAAATTTTCTAATTTTCATGGTAATTACTTTTTTGACTCATAAGTTATTTAGAAGTAGAGTACTTAATTTCTAAACATTTGGGGATTTTATAGACATCATTTTGTAGTTGATTTCTATCTTAAATCTCTGTAGAGGATTTCAGTTCTTTTAAATTTATCAAGATATGCATTAAAGCTTAGCAACTTTGGTAAAGGTTGCATGTGCACTTGAAAAGGTTAGGCATTCTATCATTTTGAGATACAGTTTCCTAAATATAATAATTAGTTCAAGCTTGTTGATCATGTTCATCTGCTCTATCTTAAATGGCCGGGTAGTAAATATTTTAGGCTTCTGGGCCATAATGTCTTCATACCAACTACTCACCTTTACCTTTGTAGTATGAAAGCAGCTGGAGACAATATGTAAATGAATAGGAAGGGCTGTGTTCCTATAAGACTCCAGTTATAGAACCCAGTGGCCAGTCTGTGGACAATAGTTCACCAGTGCCTGTTCTATCTAATTACCATATATATATATGTTTTGGTCTATTTTTCCTGTTAGCTATAGAGAAATCTCCACAAAGATTGTGAGTTAGTCCAATTCTACTTTCATTCTGAAACTTTTGCTTTGTATATTATGAAGTGATGTTACTAGGTGCATACAAATTTAGAATTTACGTTTGTTTTCCTGGTGAATGCTTTTTAAAGAAATATGAACTGTCCCTCTAGCTCTAATAATGCTTCTTGCATTAAGGCATATCTTGTATAATATGATTTATATATACTACATCAACTTTCTTTTGGTTAGTATTAGTACAGTTCTTTTACTATCCTTTTATTTACATTTATATATTCTTTTATTTAAGGTTGTACTCTTTTAGGCAACACCTACTTAGTTTCCTTTTTTCTAAATCCCATTGACATTATTAGTCTTTTTCTTGGCATAATTGAGTCTATTTATATTTTATAGATTTTTTTTCATTGGGTAAATATAAACAGATTCCCTTTCTGAGACACTTCACTCTATTCCAAAGTTCTAGTGAGAGGTGTGGATCACAGGATTGTTTTCTCAACTTTTGCTCCTGAGAGCTCCTCATTTTTTTCCTCAGAAAACTTATTTGTTCCAGTGAAGCTGAGTCTGGGCCTATGGGCACACAGACTTGGGCACACAAACTTGTGCACACCTGGGGGCCAGTCTGCACTCTCAGCAGTACCTAGACTCATAGGTGTCGGATTTTTGCTTAAAAGAAGTCAGAGCCACAGAAGGGTGGGTAATCATGGGGACAGCAGCCAAGAGCTTACCTGTTTTTTCTCATTGATTTGTAGGAGTTCTTTATATATCCTGTTATGAACCCTTTACAATTATGTGGGTTGTCTTTTAGTCTATGGCTTATCTTTTTGTTCTCTTAATGATGCATTTTGATGAATACAAATTCTAATTTTAATAAACCAATTTAATGACATTTTCTTTTAAAATTTATTTAAAACACTGAGAGAGGATGAAGTGGTCTGACCCCTTGAGAAGGCTTGATCTTAGAAGAGAATGGGGCAGAAATTCCCTGAACTTTCCGGCCTTGTTAAAGAATGGTCTTTCTGTTTAAATTTTCACACAGATTTATGCAATATTTGACAAGAGTAACCTCTGGAAAAGAACAGATCCTTCAGAGACCATTCCCCTAACTGAATTTCTTATATGTATGTCTAATACAAACAATTTGAGATGGTGTATCCCAACTGATTTTGTTTCAGAGGATGGTAGTGCAAGAAGGGGGAAGTAGTCAATAGTTGCTGCACAAAAGACAAAGCCACATGACACTATTTTCTACCTGTATACATGCTTAACCTGGAAGGAGAAAACTGGACTAGCAATAAGAGACAAAAAAATAGGTTAAGGTCTTCCTCAGAAGAAAAAGAAAACTTGCTTCAGGAGAGTGGCACTGACGCATAATACAAAAGCACCCCGTCACCAGGGCCCCTTCTTGGACTACAGGCGGGCAGGGTCCTCACACACACCCTTGAGAACAGACATGCCTCTGAGGTCAGGCACTGTTCCCCTCTGCATCAGACCCTACTGCTTCCCTATTGCACAGATTACAGTTCTGCCGCCCAGGTGGGAGCAGGACGGGTCAGAAGGTGCTAAGACAATATGCCAAGCAGCTGATTTCCTTCTTGAGCACTGACTTGGCAGAAGGGGGGCTGGACTGAGCACGCCCAAGCACGGCAAGAACAGACAAATGAAGAGAGAAGGGCTACAAGACCGTCCTGCTTACTGTAGCTGGAAGTGCTTCATCTTGGTAACCAGCAGTTTGTATTGGGCACCCAGTGGAGCCATGGATGCAACATCTACAAATACCAGTTGCTCCAGAGGTCCTGTTTCATTGGTTGCTTCTGAAGGACACAAAGTGCGGCTGACTTCCTGGTAGTTGTAACTCCTCTGGTATCTGCAGCAGCCCATGGGAGGAAAAACAGCAAGAACAAGAGAGAGACTCAGTGAACAAGCAAGGAAAAAAGCCAATCTTATTTCCTTTCTCTCCAGATTTGTTTTTGAGCCCTTATGTTTTAAATGTCAGACTGGACCTACTGATAGTGATTTAGTCTTGGGCATAGACTTGTGTGATGTAGTAACAGGGACTTGAGGACTCTTCAGTGCCAACCAGTTCACTTCAATTGTGTCTACGTTATGTTATACCATCTTCCTAATTCGATGAAGAAAAAATTACCAAATTTTGAAGGAGAAACTGTGCTGATAGAACAACCAGTTGATTTCATATTTCCACTCTGAGCTTTTGCTAAATGGAACATTAAAAAAAAGCCCCAGAGCCCAAGTCAAGGCTATGAGAGTTACTATTTAATTGTCAAATTACTCAGCCAATAAAAATGAGTTAATGCCATACTATGTACCTATGCCTGAATGCCTTCTGGTTTTTTCCTTAGTGGGGCAATAGTACCTTATACAGTTTCTCCTACAAAAGTATTAACTACATGAAGGCAGGGACTTTGTTTTCCTCTCCCCCCACTACTGTATCCCTAGTTTCTAGCACTTAGTATCACTTAAATGCTATTGAATGAAGGACGTACACTCTGTGGGTGTTTTGAAGAATGGAGGTGTTACTCACTGACTCCTGAACCCAGCCCTGTTCTCAGTGGATTATCCGCTAACCAAGAACTATAGAATATTCTGGATAGAATTAAAATGCTAAAATTTCTTCCAGGTGCTATACATCTAGGTAGAGTGATTATCTGAATTCAAAGAATCAGGGTGCTTGGGTGGCTTAGCTGGTTGAGCATCTGACTCTTGATTTCAGCTCAGGTTTTGATCTCCGGGTTGTGAGTTCAAGCCCCACATTGGGCTCCATGCCCGGTGTACTTAAAAGACAAAAACAGAAGATGGAACTGAAGAGATTGGACAGGTTGGGTTATGTGCTGTGACTATTATTTGCACTTAGGATGCATATGATGTCAATGTTCCAAAACCCTGATTTCTCCTTTTACAAAGGAAAACATCAATTAAGGTCTAGGTCATTGAAAGAAAACAAGTGTAGCAAAATTGTCCAGGAGAAGATCCACTTACAGTCCTTGGAAGAGCAGAGGAACCTGCCAGGACAGCACCCCTTTCTGCTGGCGAACCACAACGAGGACTGGGTAGTCGAGGTTCTCTGAGGAACTATTCACATACACCCGCACAGCATTCACCTGTGAGCCAGGGCAGAGAGAAGGGTAAGGCAAATCACACGTGTGCATGTGCACACGCACGTGCGCACATGCACACACACACACTCACAATCACACACACATCATAGCTGCCACATGACATGATCTTCAGTGAAACCAGATTCTGGAGGCTTCAAATGGCAGGTTTCATTGGGCAGTCAATACAAGGTTTTGAGAATAAGCCCAGAACAGAAAAGAAAGATATTGATGTCTCTTCTCATTTGAATATAAATGCTACAGATAAAAATACCTTCAAAAAAATTTAAAAAAAGACCTATAAGCTCCTCAAGTGCTGACAAATTTTCATTTTGGTTTGGAAAATCATTCTGTGCTTCAAACCAAAATGTTATTGCCATGTTTTATTAAAGCCTAGCAGATGGCCTGGTGCTACCCTAGCAACAGATACCACAGGGGCTGAGTATTTTTCTCTTTGCCCTGCTCCAAGGCATAAATCAGTCCCTGACACAAAATGCTTTTCTCCGTCAGCAGCTCCACGGCTCCTTCTGAATACACAGATCAACCCCAGGGATTTAACACTATCAGGGCTGTCTTAAAGACAGAAAGTTGAGCTGTGGCCCTGGATCTAGATGATTCTGGTGTCTTCCTTCATTTTGTATAATACCATAGACTACAAGGAAAGAACAAAATAGAAAAAAAGACATGGTCAGAAAGAAAAAGTGAAACATGATCTTTCACATGAGATTTCCCCTCCTGCTGTATTAAGACCTTAGTATTCCCTTGAAAGCTTCTTTATTAGGGGGAAGAAATGAAACAAGAAAATCTTGCAGCTAAACCCCGAAAGATCTATACATGTTCAAAACGGAAACAGAGGAAACAGAACCACATGGTATCATATAATTGCTATTTGGTTCTCTTGTATCATTCTTCATTAAACAACTTTGCTTTTTTTTTAATGTTGAAACAATCCAAGAGTAATTTATTAATTTGATAAGAAGCACTTGTTCGTGAAGGGAACATTTTCTTGCACCTAAACTCTACATGTTTCCACAGAAATTATGTTGCCCCTGATAATTGCCAACACCCTACCTCTAGTGCAGACCTTTCTCCTAAGTTCTGAATGTTCCAAGAGTACCTCAAACTCTACCTGTCAGAAATGGAATCTATCACTCTCTTTGCTCCTAACTTTAATTTCTTCTGAATTTCCTTGCTTATTGAATGGCCTCACCAGGAAGCCATTTCATCTAATGAGAACCATTAAATGAGAGCCATCCTGATTCCTACTTCTTTAGCATTCTCTGTCAATAGGCCATGGAATTCTGCTGCTTCTATGTCCTTCATACCGTCCGTATCCAGACCTTCCCCTCCACCCACAATGATGTTCTCATCGTTCATCTCCTCATTGACAGGACCTGATCCAGTCTTCTTATTCCCCGGGCTATACCCCCTCAGATGTCAGTTTCATCTGGGCATTGTCCTATAGGGCAAGGCCTTCAGTGGCTCTGGGAATTTTCAGATTTATCCTGATACCTGGACTTGCAATTGGCATCTTAGGTGGAGGGTAGGGAGTCTTGTGGGGTTGAGCCCTTAACCTATGAGATCTGATGCTAAACCCAGGTAGAACTGAACTGGACTGCAGGACATCTGGCTGAATTACTTGATGAATTACTTGTCACAGAATTACTTGATGTGTAGAAAACCCACACATCTGGTATCAGAAGTGTTGAGCGTGAGCAAAAGAAAATGGAGGTGAGTTTTTCCCATAGACAACCACCAAGCATTTTTTTCATGTAGTCCAATTTATTATGTTTTTCGTGGACAGTTCTTTCATCACTCTTTAAAATAGAGCTAGAGGGATGCCTTGGGGGCTCAGTTGGCTAAGTGTCTGTCTTCAGCTCAGGTCATGATCCCAGGGTCCTGGGTTGGAGTCCTGCATCGGGCTCCTCCTTGCCCAGTGAGGAGGCTGCTTCTCCCTCCGCTTGCCATTCCCTCTGCTTGTGCACATGCTCTCACTTTCTCTCTCTCTGACAAATAAATAAATCAAATCTTCAAAAAATAGAGATATAATTCACATGCCACACGAACTCCCTCTTAAAGGGTACAATTTAGTAGCTTTTAGTATATTCACAAAGCTGTACAGCTATCACTACTAATTCCAGAATATTTTCATCACTCCGAAAAGAAGCCCTGTACCCATTAGCAGTCATTCCTTATTCCCTCCTTCCCTTCATCCCTGGTAACCAGTAATCTAATTTTTGTCTCTTTGAATTTACCTATTCTGGACATTTCATACAAATGGAATAATACATGCCCTTTTGTATTTGGCTTATTTTATTTTATTTTATTTTAAAGATTTTATTTATTTATTTGACAGAGAGAGAGAGATCACAAGTAGGCAGAGGCAGGCAGAAAGAGAGGAGGAAGCAGGATCCCCGCTGAGCAGAGCCCGATGCCGGCCTCGATCCCAGGACCCTGAGATCATGACCTGAGCTGAAGGCAGAGGCTTCAACCCACTGAGCCACCCAGGCGCCCTGTATTTGGCTTATTTTACTTAGTGTAATGTTTTCAAAATTCTTCCATGTTGTAGCATTTCTTTTTATTGCTAAATAATATTCCTTTGTATGCACATAGCACATTTGTTTATGTATTCTTCTGTTTATGGACATTTTGGTTGTTGCCACTTTTTGGCTGTTAAAAACAAAGCTGCTATGATCATTTATATACAAGTTTGGGTGTGAATATGTTTTCAGTTCTTTTGAGTGTAATACCTTGGAGTAGAATTATTGTGGGACATGGTAACTCTAGATTTAACTTTTTGAGGAGCTGCCAAAATGTTTTCCGAAGAGATTCATCATTTTACATCCTAGCAATTTACATTACTGGTAACATATAGGGTTTCAATTTCCACACATCCTTGTCAACACTGGTTGCTGTCTTCTTGATTATTACTGTCCTAGTGGGTGTGAAGTGGTATCTTGTGACTCATACAGTATTTTAACTGTTTGCCTGCCTGGCTTTTAGGGAGCTATAAACTTCATTTTTGGTGTCGCTAGTGTTGACAAAATGCATGAGCTCAGAAGCAAGCTCACTTTTGCTGTTCATAATACAAACACTCACCAGCATTATGCGGCACATTTTCATATTAGAGCATATTAGAGCACATTTTCAGTCTGGCTTAAATCTGCAGTAGTCAGAACTGAGGTGAAACCTAAGGAAAGCTGTGAACTAAGCAAGCTTCCTCTTTAGCTTGTCTGCTCTCTTTTCATTACCTAGGAATGCAACTTCCTCTTCCCTTCTTAGGTACTTAGTGCCAGAAGGGATTTCCCTCCATTTCCCCCCATACTTTAAGACAGTGATTCTCAAATGTTAGTGTGGTTTTTGGCATTCACATCCTTCAAGCCCACCCCTAGCATTTTTGATTCAGCAGATCAAGAATAGATCTTAAAAATATGCATGCTTACCAAGCATGCTATGGGATTCTGAGGCACATGGATTGGAGCCTACACTTTGGGAAGCACTGATCCAACAAATCCAGCTAATGGGTGACCCCATTTGTCAGCAACTTGCCAACTGCCCATTATTATGAAGTGCACAACCATGACACCACCAAATGTCATGAGTATGTCTGGAAGCTGGTGTCTAATGGGGCTGAACCTGGGCCAGCAGGAAGGAGATCTGTAGAGAGCAGAGCAGATACATCACCACGAGATTACCCTACTCCCTGCTCATTGCCACACCTAATTTTATTCTTTGTCTGGCTCTTGTAATCCATTTACTTTTGTATTATTTAATAATGGTCTTACTAATTATAATAAAAACACACTCAGAGATACTGACATAATAAATTGCAGAAAAATATATTAGAGTAGAAGATAGAAGACACCGGGCAGCTTTTTTGACACAAATAGATAACACATTGCCTCCCAGGAAAGGATAAAGAGTCCTGTTCAAATTTTGCTTTGCTTTTTCAGAGGCTAATGTGCAGCTGAGAAAATTGGATTACATTTGCTGAAGGGAAGTAAGCCCTGTAGAGGCAAAACTAAATGAAGGACAGAGTATTGACCATGCATGATAGATCATGACACCTTGTAACAGACCATTCTTTTTTTTTTTTTTTTTTTATTTGACACAGAGAGAGAGAGATCAGATCACAAGTAGGCAGAGAGGCAGGCAGAGAGAGAGGAGGAAGCAGGCTCCCTGCCGAGCAGAGGGCCCAATGTGGGCCTCGATCCCAGGACCCTGGGATCATGACCTGAGCCGAAGGCAGCGGCTTTAACCCACTGAGCTACCCAGGTGCCCGTAACAGACCATTCTTAAGAGCCAAGATTTTCCCTCCTGTGGCTTCTTCCTGTTTTCATGAGCATTTCATAGTCCTCCCGCCCTTACCCATGGGGGGATAGGTTCCAAGACTGCCAGTGGTTGCCTGAAACTGCAGATAGTACCAAACCCTATATGTACACCATATTTTTCCATACATACCTATGATGAAGTTCAATTTATGCATTAGGCATGGTAAGAGATTAATAACAATACCTAATAATAAAATATAACAATATATTATAATAAAAGTTATTGCATGTAGTCTCTCTCTCTCAAAATATCGTACTGTACTCACCTTTCTTCTTGTGATGATGTAAGAGGCTAAAATGCCTACATGATGAGATGAAGCAAAGTGAGAGATGTATGCATTGTGATGTAGTATTAGGCTACCATTGACCTTCTGACCATATGTCAGGAGGAGGATCATCTGTTTCTGGACCATGGTTGTCCATGGGTAACTGAAATTGTGGAAAGTGAAACCACGGGTAAGGGGGGACTGCTGTACTTTCTTTCTATGTTTATTATAAGCAATGAGTTATGTTATAGCTAAGAGAGAAGAATTATTTAAGTACTCCCATTTCTGATATTATATAGAGCACAATTATGGAAGATCTTAAAGCTTCAAGACTCCCTTTTTAATCTTTTGGAATGTATCAGTAGGGAAAAGTTCAAAATTCTAAGTAATATAATTCTGTTGCATAAAGAGGATGAAAATGAGTTTAATTTAAAATCTGGTTTGGTTTTGCTAAATTAATGAGGATGAAGGCTCTATTAGCTGGAACACCAGATTATAAATCAGAGTTTATTGGCTTCCATTATTAAGCACAGCACATTATTAAGCACAAGATCTCACGTGATCTTGAAAAACCGAGTCTCCCTATAAAATAGCTAAAATAGTATTTGCTTTTCCTAATGTGCACAGTTTTAGTAACTGTGTTATGTTCACTAGATGTATATCTTGGGAGAGTTCAGGTTATTTGGTCTTTTCTTCCTTCCCTCCCTCTTTCCACCGTTTCCTGCTCTCCTGCCATGCTCCCTCCGTCATGCATCCAACATTCAGTGAGTTAAGAGCTATGAGAGGTGCTGCGGGCACACTAAAGGCAACCCTGTCCTTGAGGATCTCATGATCTAGTCAGAGAGAAAAATGATGTCATTATCAACAGCATAATGTGATGATATCGTGGTAGCAACATGAGCAAGTGCTGTGGGTACAGAGAGTACAAAGTGGCTACCCGTGTGGGGGAGTTAGGAAAACAGCACAGAAGCTGGTCAGTCATTTCCCAAACTATAGTTAAGATGGACTTGACCACATAGGTCCTGTCATTGCCTGCCTGGTGCTCATGACCTTGACTCATTTAGAAACTTATATCTGGGAAGGTGCTCAAGAAGATCATCTAGTCCAAAGGTTCTATTTACAGATGAGGAGCCCAAGACACAGAGGTGACGTGACTTCCCCAAGGACACTCAGCTATGGAAGAATCATGCCTGGAAACCAAGCTTCTTGCATCCCAGTCTGCATACAATGCTTGGTCAGATCATGCTATCACCATTATTTTGAATCCCTGACTCCACTGAACACCATTATGGATATAGGCTTCTCCTGCTACTTCACTGTGAAATCAGGAAACTATGTAAATACCATGAATGAAGGGGAGAGACAAGCCATAGAATAGGATATGTTACTTGTACAAAAAAACAGACAAAATATCAATATCTTGAATATGAAAAGAGGCCTAAAACTCACCAAAAAACACAACCCAATAGAAAAATAGGTAACTGCAGAGATGACAAATGACCAAAGAACATGGGAAAAAATGTTCAGCTCTTTACACGCATCAGAAAAGTAAAGCCTCAAAAGTGTGACACATTTGCAAGGATGCAGAGAAACAGAAACTCTTGCATATAGCTTATGAAAATGTTATTTAGTACAACCACTTTGGAGGGCAAATTAGCAATCTCGACTAAAGCTGAAGATGAGTTCACATTACATTCCAGCATTTCTACTAAGTTTATACACAAGAAGAACTCTCTTACATATGCACTGGGGATGATGAACAAGAAAGAAAAGAATAAGCTACAATATGGACCGATACAGATCACTCTGAAGATAAAGTGAGGAAAAGAGCAGGTGGTGAAGGATACATATTGCATGATCTCATTTACATAAACTTTGTAAACAAGCAAAACAAAACGATCCATCTATCATCTATCCATAGTAAAATATACATACACAGAAGCAATAAACACCAGATTGAAGATAATTGTTTTCTAAAGCTTTTAAGGATCTGAGACTTCACTCTAGTTGCTACAGTTTCACTGATACTGATGGAAGACAGACTTCTGGGTTAGGGACAAAGGACTTTATTCCTCTTGTCATAGCAAGAAGCATGAGCATCATCATGTGTGTTTCACTCCCTCTTGCTGCCAAGTACCATGACGATGATGTGAATGGGCTCAGATGGCTGCCTACATACATTCAGTGGGTTGCAAGACAGAAGAAGAACCAAGAGCTTAGGGAATACATGTCTTTTATAATGGGCAATAAATCTGGCTACGTTTGCTCCAGGGAGGGACGCTGTCTCTACCATCTGAGGCTGTTTGCTCTACAAATATCCTTGAAGTGATAGTGTTAGAAAAAAATTCATTCAGTGTCTTCCCATAAGATGTACAGAAATCAAGAGACCCATGAAAACTGTCTCCCAAAAATGGTTACTTTGAGGGACAGAGGACATCCCAGGGCAGTCTAGATTCTAGCTACTTTAGGATGAACTTTGTTCATTCAATAAATATTTGACTCCCTACCCTGTGCCAGGCATTGTTCTGGCATAGGAGATATATTACTAAGCTATGTGGACATAGCTGTTACTGCTCTTACTGAGATCACAGGTTTGTACATGATACACAAGTTAAATAAGGAATTGCGTTAACATTCAAGTTCCTGTGGCCATGTATGGCATAGGGTGGGGGCAAATAAGGAATTCTCATTGTCTTTCTGTTTCTTAACCTGAGTTGTGGGTACATAGGTGTTTGTTATGTTATTTTCTATACTTGTTTATATATCTAATATATTACATTATAATAATAAAAAGGAAGCCATGATGCACTGGCCTTTGTGTTTTGCCCATTTCTGTGTGACAACCCTCATTTTATGTAGTCTTTTTGTTGTCCAGGGATGTGCCAAACACTCAGTTTCCAAAGCACTCTTATTGCTCTCCCAGTTTATTTTGCTATAGTCTATCCTTATCTTGGTACTTGACCTGCTTACGCTAACTTCATCAATTACTGTCTCTCTCTCGCCCTCTCTCTCAGCCAGCTGCAGAACTTTGTATAGCCTTTGGTCTGATTAACACGGCTCATGTCCCCACTGCTCTACCCTGGAAAAGAAATATGGTCAGGGACCCAGATGAAGCTAGTACTGCACTGAAAAGCAAGGTGTTAGCCTAGATTCTGCACTGGGTCTATTAGTTTCCTAAGGGTGCCCTAACAGAGTACCACAGACTGAGTGGCTTAAAACAACAGAAAGGTGGGCGCCTGGGTGGCTCAGTGGGTTAAAGCCTCTGCTTTCGGCCCAGGTCATGATCTCAGGGTCCTGGGATCGAGGCCCGCGTCGGGCTCTCTGCTCCGCAGGGAGCCTGCTTCCCCCTCTCTCTCTCTGCCTGCCTCTCTGCCTCCTTGTGATCTCTCTCCCGCTGTGAAATAAATAAATAAAATCTTTAAAAAAAAAAAAAAAAAAAATAAAAAATAAAAAAATAAAAAAATAAAAAAAAAACAACAGAAAGGTATTCTCTCACAGTTCTGGAGACCAGAAGTCTGAAATCAAGATGTCAGCCAGGCCACACTCCCTCTCAAATTCTGGATAGAGTCCTTTCTTGCCTCATCTTAGTTTTTGGCGGTAACCATCAATGCTTACTACTCCTTGGCTTACAACTCTATTGTTCCAATCTCTGCCTATTGTCACATGGTGTTCTCTCTGTGTGTCTCTGTTTACTACATGCTGATCTCCTTTCTGTGCATTTCTGTATCCAAATTTCCCTCTTCTTATAAGGACTTCAGTCACACTGGATTAGAACCTACCTTAATGACCTCATCTTAGCTTGATTACAGCTGCAAAGACTCTATGTCCAAATAAGGCCACACTCATAGATTCCAGGTATTAGGACTTCAACATATATTTTGGGGGAACATAAATCAACCTGAACAACATTAGATTTGTAGGATTTTTAAGCAATAAAGTCATTCTCTAAGACCTTGAGCCTTTTTTAGATCATCCGCTTACCTCCAACTTGTACCCACCTGCCAAGACCCTTCATGCTGAATGAAGCAGGCCTGCTGGGAGGGTCTATTATGTGACTATAGTAGGAAAACAGCTGTCCCTGAGAAAAGGGGCCTTGCAGTTCCAAATATCTTTCTTATTGGAGGCTAGAAATTCCTATTAAGTGAACCATTCATCCCCAAATTTTCAAAACTACCATGAAGAGTGGAGTTATAATCAAAGGTTATACCTTTATTTTTTAAAGAGATAAGCTTTAAAATAATTCCTACAGTTATTTATATGACTGTTTAAAATTCCCTCTGCCTGATTTGGCCTCAGAAAACCACCTTCTGTAAATTTACACCATAATGAAGAAAAATATGTAGATCTAGATTTTTTGTCTGGCACTAACACTACACTATCTGGCTGACCTTGGACAAATCACTTAAATTTTCTGGACTTCAGTTTCCTCAACTGTAGAATGGGAACAGTAACAGCCAGACTATCTAGCTCCCTAGAGTGTGGGTAACAGTACCCTGTGACCTGCAGAGGACCAGGCGGAGCAGAAGGCAGATCCGTCCCACCTGCACTTGGGGTTAGGCAGTGCTTTTCCACTCCCACACATCCACCAATCAATCAGTTGTTGACGATTTTCCATGTGTGGAGACACACTTAGAAGCCCACACACCCTTGGCAAAGGAGAAGGTTATATGGTTCATCTCACATAGGATATTAATTTCCTTTCACAGTTTGGCTTATAGCTTTCCTGGAACAGCTCATTCACCTCATAGAAAAGACCAGTTTACCCCTTGGGAGCTATTTATTCCCTATACTTTTAGATACTGAGCATTTTGCATTCCAACACTTTTCTAAGAATCATGCTTTACATACCTCAACTCCCCAATTTCATTACACACACAAATGTGTCCATATAAACTTTCCTCTTTAGGTTTATGATTGAAGTTTTATATTAAACATTTCAATTCCAATAAAAACATGGGAAAACATTAAAGAGAGTTATAATAATTGGCAGGCCAGGGGTACAGAACCAAACACAGTCTAGATTCCAGCTACTTTGTGATGCCTTTTGTTCATTCACTAAATATTTGACTCCTTAACCTGTGCCAGGCATTGTTCTGGCACAGGAGATACATTACCAAGCTATGTGGACATGGTCTTCCTTCCCTGAGATCACAGGTCTGCCCATGGAATGTCCATTAAACAAGAAATTGCATTAATATTTAAGTTCCTGTGGTAGTGTATGACATAGATTTTCAGGGTATGACATAGATTTTTCTCAAGGATGAGTAAAAATTAACCAGAAGAATGCAGGACAGAGCAAGAGAAATGTCCAAATGGAAGGAACAGTGTAGTAGACATAAGGAAGGAGGGAGAGAGGGAGAGAGGAGGAGAAGAAGGAAGTTTGAAGAATTAAGAGAAAATCAGTTTAGCTGAAGTTGAAGGTGCATGAAGGACCATTATAGGTCCTGGGGAGTCTTAAAGTCACATGAGAGAGGTTGAGTTTTAAGGGCAACAGAAAGCCTCTGGAAGGGTTTAAGTGCCATCGCCCCATTGCCATGGCCATCACTAGAAACCAGTGTTGCCTCTGTTTCTGCTAACAGCTGATTCTCTACATCACTGGCTCCCAAGTCAAAGTCTGGGAAAGGCAGATGGGATTGGTAGCATTGAGGCCATGTGCCATGCCCGAATTTGGGTTAGTGTTTATCTCTGTACGTGTATAAGCAGGTGCTGCTGTTCTACTTCTGTACAAGGAGGAGCTCGAGCTCCAGTGAAGACTCAAAATGAGGAATTCCCCAAAGATATAGGAATGGAGTTCAGATGTTAGGCAGTCAAAACATGGCCAAGTTCCGCTACACTCGGAAAGTCTTTTACGTGCAACACCAAGACTATTCTACAAAATAATTGTTCCATAGCACATAGTTTGGGAAATGCTGTCCTACATATTTTCTACCCAAGAACAGGTGTCAAGTCTATCCTGAAGACCCTAACTTAACCTGATCTCACCATTTCACACTATCCAATTTCATACTCAATTATATAATTTTTTTCATGTTTTGTAATAGCTGGTCATTATTCCATGCATTTGTTTTGTCTCTCTCTTGGAAGATTATATCTGTGACATATTTGGAATCCAGTATGTATCTGACCCTTAGTACATACACTACAAATATTTACTGTTTTATATGAGTGGAGATAGTCCAGCTAAGCTTGTAGCTTTCAACAAGTCCTGAGAAAACACCCCCAGGATGTTGGGGAAGTGGCTCTTCTCAATTCTTCAGTATTCTTTCTTTTTTTTTTTTTAAAGATTTTATTTATTTATTTCACAGAGGGAGAGAGATCACAAGGAGGCAGAGAGGCAGGCAGAGAGAGAAGGGGGGAAGCAGGCTCCCCGCTGAGCAGGGAGCCCGATGCGGGCCTCGATCCCAGGACCCTGAGATCATGACCTGAGCCGAAAGCAGAGGCATTAACCCACTGAGCCACCCAGGCGCCCTTCAGTATTATTTCTACAAATATTTCTTTCTCCCCATTTGTTTTTTTCTTGTGGGCTCCCTATTATGTTGATATTGTAACCAGGTCCCAATTTCTTAATTTTTCTCTTGATATCCTACATCTCTTTAGGTAGATCCTCCAGTTCTCTGATCCACTGTTCATTCTAATGTCCAACCCATTGCTGAGGTCTTTATGTAAACAGTTTTATTTTCAACTCTGAAATTTTCAGTTGGCCCCTCCTTATAACTATAACCTGCTTCATTTTAATGAAACCACATCTCTTCCACGATAGTCACTTTGCGATTTTAAAGTCTTATTCTTCCTGTTTATTAGTTGGACTACATCTGGTAAAGGCTGTCCAGGTTGATTTCTCTCATGTAGCTTTCTTCTGCAAATGTGTTATTTTCTCCTGTGAGCTTGAACTTCTGAGAGTATCAGCTACCTGGAGGTAGTACTAAGAACCCCAGTGGGTAGGTGTAAAATGTGAGGAGAGTGAAGAATAGAAAGAGGGGCTGAAAGGAAATTCCCTCTAGAGTGGACAAACTCTGAGTTGACCACGCCCCTTTTCACCCCCAAACTGAGTCCAGTCTGCCCCCCATCTCATTTTACTTCTACCCCCTTTCTCCCACTTGCACCCTGTTTTTTTTTTTTTTAAAGATTTTATTTATTTATTTGACACAGAGAGGGATTACAAGTAGGCAGAGAGGCAGGCAGAGAGACAGGGAGAGGAGGAAGCAGGCTCCCTGCTGAGCAGAGAGCTGGATGTGGGCCTCGATTCCAGGACGCTGAGATCATGACCTGAGCAGAAAGCAGAGGCTTTAACCCACTGAGCCACCCAGGCGCCCTGCACCCTGTTTTTGCTCCCATTGTAATCTGCTGGCCTATGCCTTGTGAAGGCAGTGGTGGGGAAGGAGGCAATGCTCAGGGTCGGCAGGCCGATGACACAGTGGTTATCCTTTGCACTACAGCAGGCCCTCACAGACATGAGCCCACATTGCCCAGCCAGCCCAGGGCTGGTGCTGCTGGTTTTCTCCCTCATAAGGGCGATAAGGTGGGGCAGGTGGCAATCCACCTAGGCCAAACCAAAGGAAGCAAAGAAACACAATGAAAAAGCTCTCCTCCAACCTATTCCTCACCAGTGGCCTCTTAAATTATGGGCTGCCATTTGCCTCTCGCTTCAAGGGCTAACCATCTTCTGTCTCCCCAGGGTTTCTCACAGTTTTTGCATTAGTTCCTCCATCCCATGACCTTCCCATCTAGACTTGGTTCCTGGGGGACAGTCAGCTGCCATATTGGTTCCTCATCCTCTAGGTATTTGGGTCTGCTCATTTCCTGCGCCTGATTCCTTTTCTCCTTTACCTTTCCTGTCTTTTTCTCCCTATCTTGTACCTGTACTCCCACTCCTTATAATTCCTTCACTCTGGAGTACAAGTGGAGGGCTTGAAGAGGGAAAAATAATTATTTTATGGGTTAAGGCAGAATTCAAGGATCCACTCCTTACATTTTATTTTTACGCTGAGTGATCACACTGCAGGCAAGTTTCTTCTAGAGCTATTCTGGGGGCTACTTAATTAATGCTCTGAAGCTGGGAAGGCACTAGGAAATTATTGTTATGACTGTCAGAGTTATGATGTGACACTTACCAGCAATTTTTTTCTGTAGTGGTATTTATTGACAGACCAGTGCCATTTATAGTTTTAAATAAGTATTGTCAGGATATAAGTATTACAGGAAACTGCTTTCTAAATAAGACAAAACCGATCATCTGCAAACATCTTCCTCTTCAAAATCCTAAAAGAAAATTTCTTGAGACAACAGAAGAAGCCTCAGGAAAGGCCACATTTAAGAGACGAAACTATTTCCAATCATGGAGTGAATATGGTGGCAGAGATGCTATGTACTACTCTAATTCTTCTCTGACAGTCGATCAGATGTTCCTCTTTAATGGGCATAGATAGAAGGTCTTCTTCCTCCCTGCCACATTTTGGTCCCTGACAACCAATGTTGGGATCCATATAGCTATCTTTGAACAAATGTCCTAGCTTGTGAAGACCCCTTGAGGACTTTTGGTGGAGCTGACTTGGAGGTTGCGCAGCATTCAAATCCTTTATATGTTTTAAAGGAACTTCCTCCACACCGCTAAACTGGGTGAGTTTTGTGGGAGGCAGCGCATATGATGGATGCCAAAAGAGTCAGATATGTGACCTGTGCTCAGGTAGCTGGACACTTCCACTTGGTACTTTCAGTGGTGATTACAGGATATAAAGATAAAGGGAGAGTTTAGAATTCACTGGCAGTGCTGACACCAGTAGGGTCCATGGCAGCAGGGTCCAGGGGTGACCATATCTAATGGCAGAGGAGGAGGTGGTGATTCCCAGGTGGGGATATTGACAAAACCATTCTGCAGCATGACTGTTGCCATAATTTCCTGTAGCTTAATTCCTCTTGGTCCTTCATTGTGTTCTGAGCCTGGCAACTCAGATTTGTGAGCAACCCACTATCCTTCTCATAAATTACTTTTTTGTTTAAGTTAGCCAGTTGATCTCTGTTGCTTGCAGCTAAGAACTTTGCCTGATCCCACACCTTCTTTCTTTTTCAACCTCACTCATAGCCCATAGCTATTTGGGAGCCTTACTGTCCACAGCCTCCCCAAACCACGTCTGCATACCCAGATTTCATTCTGCTTGCCTCTCTCCTTATTCCCCACTTTTTGTCCTTTTAATACCCAGATAAACATTGTCTTTGTCCTAGAAAGTTATAATTACTCTATTCTGGTGAAGATGGTATGAGGAGAGAGCAGGGAAAAATGTAGGATTTCTTTTTTGCAAATACTGGAAAAAAATCAATGTTTTCATATCAAATTTTAATATAGGCTTTCAGTTTAGATAATTAAAATAACTGAGTCAATTTGTCTACAACAGAGCAGTTAAATCTAGAGGGACAGAAACAGTTGGTTAATCCTGTTTGCTATGGCTTATCTTCATGGTTGTTTAATGGAGATCCAGAAATACCAGTTCTCAGGATTAATCCTGTCTTCTGGTGACACACAGGCTAGCTGCTTGGGTCTCCAAGCTGCCTGTGTCTGTCACAAAGGAACCCAAGCATTGATGAAAATGAAGCATAAAAGAGATTAAGATTGGCCCTCTGTGTCCACAGGGGTCCAAGTAAGATCATGGTGGGTGGATGACTGCAGTTCTGTGAAATACTGAAGGAAATCTGCAAACTTCTCAGTTTTCTTTTGTGGGAACCCTGCTGGCCTGACTCACACAGACGAATGGATACCTGGACAATTCCTGGGGAGAAAGACAAAGATGAAAACCTGCTGTGTAGATTTTCAGTAATTGTAAGGGAACATGTAAAGGATCGCATAAAGTGTGATCAACTGACCTGACTGAAAATGTGACTGTCATATTTTAAATTATTTTTTATCATTGTTGGTAAGTATACAGATGTGCTCTTGTGGGAGGGAGAGTGGTTTAGTAGAAATATCCTGAGGAAATATCCTCAGGAACTGGAGTTATGTTCCTGGCTTTGCTTCAAGCTAGTTACGTGATTTGGGACAAATAATTTATTTCACTGGCCTTTAGTTTTCTCTCCTGTTAAGTGAAAAGAGACTGGGTGATTTAAAAGTTGTTTTAGCTCTTAAGTTTAAAATACAAATATCCCTGGGATGCCTGGGTGGCTCAGTTGGCTAAACGTCTGCCTTCAGCTCAGGTCATAATCCCAGGGTCTGGGATCATGTCCTGCATTAGGCAACTTGCTCAGCGGGGAGCCTGCTTCTCCTTCTGCCTGCTGCGCCCTCTGCTTTGTGCTTGCTCTTTCTCTCTTTGACAAATAAATAAATAAAAATTTTAAAAAATAAAATAAAATACAAATATCCCTTTCCATCTCAATGGTTTCAAGGGATATTTTATGTTTCTTTTAGGGGTAGAAAAAAGAACAGAAAATGCAGGCCCAATTGCACTACTGTAACTAAACAGACTTGACAAGAAAATCTTATTGCTGTGAATAAAGGAAATAATGGCACACGAAGTCAACACAAATATAGGCTGACTTCCCAAATAGCATATGTTCTTCATCCTCCACTATTGGCATTATTAAAATTCTATAGCATAACTTTAGAAATCCGGAGACCAGCTCTCTAGTAACTGAGATTACCCATCATGGCTTTGAATCAGGAAGTATGGGGAAAAAAACATGTTGCCTGAAATGAAGAAGAAGGAATGTCTTGCCAGTAGCAAAGCCTCCAACAAACTGAGATCAACCAAAGAGGAAGAAACATGATGGGCCAATAGTGTTCATAAAAGGTATGAAAGACAAAGAGGATGGGAGAAGCAGAGAGGTATCATATACGCAGAAAAAACTAGCCACAAGAGAATGGTAGAGATTATAGGTAGTGGCAGTAGAATGGAAGGTTGGAAATAGTAGTAAGAATAATGAGCTCCAGGTACAGAGCTGCTTCAGACTCTGTGGTCCAAGGTGGGCTATAAATGCACACACACATACATAACACTGTAGTACTGAAAACACAGGGTGGTCCTTTCAACAAATCGTCCTGGAACAATTGGACATTATATATATGTATATGTATGTATGTATATATGCATATATACCATATATTTATGTATATATATGTATGTATACATATGCATATATACACATATATGCATATATACCATATATATATATACAGAGACTTTATATCTTTCACGAAGTTCATCTATTAGGATCATAAACCTAAATGTAAAATTCAAAGCTATAAAATTTTCAGAAAATAACACAGGAGAAAATCTAAGTGACCTTAGACTTGGTGACAACTTTTTATTTTAATTAATTAATTTGAGAGAGAGAGAGAGCTGTGTTTTGGGGGAGGGGAGTAGGAGGGGGAGAGAGAGAACCTCAAGCAGCCTCCACACCCAGTGTGGAGTCTAACATCGGGCTCCATCTCATGACCCTGAGATCATGACCCCAAGATCATGACCTGAGCAAAATCAAGAGTCAGATGGTTAACCAACTGCACCACCCAGGAACCCCTTTAAATACAACACCAAGGCGTGATTCATGAAAAAAAAAATTGGTAAGTAGTACTTTCTTAAATTAAATATGTCTGTTCTGTTAAAAAACATTATTAAGTGAATAAGAAGATAGGGCACAGATAAGGAGAAAATATTTGCAAAACTCATATCTGATAAAAGACCGGTATCCAAAATCTATGAAGAATTCTTAAAACTGAACAAAGGAAACAAACAATCTGATTAAAAAATGAGCAAAAGATCAGAACAGATATCTCACCAAAGAAGATATACAGGTGGCAAATAAGCATATGAAAAGATGCTAATGTGCTCTTAGGAAACAGCAAATTAAAACAATGAAAGATCACTACACCCCTAATAGAATTTAGCCTAATAGAATGACTAAAATGCAAAGCACTGACAATACCAGATGCAAATGAGGAGGTAGAGCAACAAGGACCCTCTTTCATTGCTGGTGGGAGTACAAAATGGTGCAGTGGCTTTGGAAGGCAGTTTGACAGTTTTTAACAAAGCTAAACATACCCTTACCATAGGATCCAGGAATCAAGCTCCTTGGTATTTACCCAAAGGAGTTGAAAACTTAAGTCTGTACAAAAATCTGCACACAGATGTTTATAGCAGCTTTCTTTGTAATTGCCAAAAATTGGAAGCAATGAAGATAGACTTCAATAGGTGAATGGATAAACGAACTGTTGCACATCCAAACAAGAACATGTTACTCAACACTGAAAAGAAATAAGCTATTGGGCTATGAGAAAAAACCATGAAGGAACTTTAAATGTATATTGCTAAGTGAAAGAAGGAAGCCTGAAAAGGCTTCATACTGTATGATCCCAAGTATGCAACATTCTGGAAAAGGCAAAACTAGAGAGACAGTAGAAAAATAAGCTGTTTCCAGGATTTGAGGGTAAGAGGGGGAGGTGAATAGGTGAAGCACAGGGGATTTTTATAGGGATGAAATAAATTATTCTGTACAATCCATTGTAATGGTGGATACATCAAAACCTGTGGAACCATATAACACCAAGAGTGAACCATAAAGTAAACTGTGAACTTTAGTAAATAATAAAGATCAATGGAACACCAATGCTGTATCAATATTGGTCCATCATTAATGTAGCACAGTAATGCAAGATGTTAATAATTAATTATGAATAAAAAATAAATAAATAAATGGTTAATTTTTTGTAAACCTAAAACTTCTCTGACAAATAGAGTCTATTTAAAAAAAAAGTACAAAGGAAGAGTGTGGAAGCAGACAAAGCTGAAAAAATTTGTGTCCCAGGATAGGCAGAGGGAGGGGCAAACCTTTACACTCTTAATGGTCCAATCAACTGTAAGATTACAGGTAGCCAGAGGATGATTTTACTCAGGATTACATGATACTTGGTGATGACAGATAAACTTTAATTTTGCCACCATTTTCAGAAACGAAATATTTTATTTAAACACTTTTGAGTTTAACCAAAACCGGTGATCTATACCTTTAAATAAACCAATACTTTCATAATTACATATAGACACTGCTGGCCAGCCTTGGGATCAACTGAAGAAGATAAACTTCCTTAAAATTATGGGCTGAGAACTAGCTCTTGAAAAGCTTTTCAGTGGAACAGAGGGAAAATTTACCAGTTCTTGGGATCTATGACAGGAAAATGGATTCCTATAGCTGTCCTATCAGAAAAGAAGGCTTATATTCAACTTTCTTTGGATGCATTTTTCAATATAAGATACCTTCAAGCCAGTTTCACTCTTCTTATCCAACCCGTTGAAAAATCGCCTATTTAATTTTGTACAAAATCAACATCTGCATGTCCTTCTTGCTAAGAGCAAAATCAATTTATTTGCCTATTGTCACTTCAAATAAACCGAGGGGATGAGACAAATGAGAGTTTGAAGTAGTTAATTACTATAGCAAATTATTTCAATTAATTTTGTTATTAATAACACTTAATATATAACCTACCTTTGCTATATGACACTCAGCTTTGTTTTCCTCTCTCCAGGAATGGAGCACTATCTTTTGACAGGTAAATCAATTGCTTCTCCTGTATAAACAATTTTTACACATGTTCTTAGAAATTTGTTATGGATGAAAATCAAAGGATCTTAGACTGAGGACTTAAGTGTTAAGTCCAAACGTTGTTCTTAGTGCTGACTTTAGCTTTTAAGCAGAATACATGTCCTTAGGTTTTGTTTTGGTTTTGGTTTGCATAGCAACTAATGTACTGAAAAAAAAAAAAACCTCAAACTTTCCGTTTTCACAATATCCAAGAAAAGAAAATTAAACAATATTCAAAAATGTATTGTTTTTTAGCAAAATAAGAAAGACTATGATTTTATTGCCTGGTGGCACCATGGTATCTTTGATATTTTCCTTAGTAAATAAGGAGAAAGAATGGTTGGGCCCCAATTCGAATAGCTCATTAGGTGTATCTTTAAATCACTAATGCACCATCTTAGTGTGTTGACATGGAAGTTCAGTTAACTCGAGTTAAACAATGTAGGAAGAGCTGGCTAACAAACTCTGGGGGTTCCATGGCAACGTGTAATAATATCAATCTGTTTGAAAGGAAGAAAGAAATACTGGCATCTTCTTGCAGCACAGAAGTTTCACGGTATCACAAGTATCAAGTCTCTGGTCTTTTAGATTCAAGCCAACAGTGAGAAATGACATAGGAGATACTTCAGGCAACGTGTTGAAACCAAAGAGGGAAAGGAAGGAAGAATAAAAAATTCCCACTTTTTTTTTTTTTGGCTTTTTAAAAAATTTAAATTCAATTAGCCAACGTATAGTACATCATTAGTTTCAGATGTAGAGCTCAGTGATTCATCAGTTGCATCTAACAGCCAGTGCTCATCACATCACGTGTCCTCCTTACTGCCCATCACCCAGTACCCCATCTCCCCACCCACCTCCCCTCTAGCAAATTTCAGTTTGTTCTCTATAGCTAAGAGTCTCTCATGGTTTGTCTCCATCTCTGATTTCTTCCCATTCAGTTTTCCCTCCCTTCTCCTATGATCCTCTGCTCTGTTTCTTATATCCCACATGAGTGAAAATCCCTACATATTGTATAGAATACTTAAAATACCCCCACAGAAGGGAGCGTCACAGCAGTAAAATCAAAACAAAACAAAATAAGAACCACCAAAAAACTAAACCCAACACTACAGCAAGCCTATTGCGATGGCACTGAGGAAAAAACAAAAGGAATATGAGAGAGAAACAAGGTGGTTGGAATACGAGCTCAGCACATGTGGCAAAGTGGGAACAAAGCAAGATGAACAGAACAAAAACACTTCCAGACAGTGACAAGCCCTATGGGAAGCGTCTCAAAAGAAACAACGAAACAAACAAAAAAAGATAGGTTTTCAGAAACAATAAAGTTTTCATTTATTTGCTTTTATGAGGCAAGGAGTTACAAACGATCTTTTTGGCAAGACATTTCACCTACTTGTCTATAATTAAGAAAAAGATTCGGGGCACCTGGGTGGCTCAGTTAGCCGAATATGTGACCTCAGGGCTGTGGGTTTAAGCCCCATACTAGGCATAGAGCTTACTTAAAAAAAAAATAAAATAAAGTCGTACACAAGTATAAGATACTCTTTAATTAATGTAAAAATTAATTAAATGTAAAAATTACAATCTTACACACGGTAAAAAAAAAAAAAGCCCTGGACTTTCGTGCTTCACTAAAGATAAAAAATGTGGTCTTATTAGTGGGGAAAATGAAACTCAGGGAGGGAATAGGATTTGCTGCAGGTACGCAGGTTGTTAAAGAGATAAAAGCACATCATCCGGAGCCCCACCCAGTGTTCTTCCCCAATACTGCTCAGGCTCTCGGTTGTCTTCTGTCCTTGTCTACCAGAGTAAAACATGTTTCTTGTGAAATATTCAGAAAATACAGAAAAGACTAATAAAATTCTCCATAATCTCACCACCCAGAGACGATGTAAACTTCATCATATTTCAGAAATCCCTAACGAAAACCTGCATTAAAAAAATATACTGAGAACTCCCCAGTCCAAGATTTGAAATGGATAAAATTATGAACCCTAATTCAGACACTGGGATAGTCTGGTCTCAGTAATTGCTGATGTAATTTGTTTCACTATTCTGGCTTTCAGCTTCTCATGAATTAAAAAAAAATAATGATATGCTTATCTTTTTAACCGTAAATTCAAAACTGAGGATTACTATACTTATTAAATGGTCTAGAGGCAGAGCTGCCTCTCTAGATGATCTGGATAATGGGTCATGATGCTCTAGATGATAACTGATGATGTCACCTTTCCTCGTGATTCCCTAAAAGCCACAGAAATATTATTATTTTGCTAGTGATGGGGAGTACAGTTCTGCACCCCGAGTTACAATATATATTTTTCCCCATACCACCAAGATATTCTCAGACATTAGCTGGGTGTCCTACAATTCAACTCAAGTCTGACACTTTCTACTTGGAGATAACATCAGATCCCACAGGTTAAAGGTTCAGTTCTGTAAGACTGCCACCCCCGCCCCCAATTCTTCCTGCTTTCAGATGCCAATCAAAGGGTCCAGGTTGGGGTTACCTGGCTGGCTCAGTCAGAAGAGCATGCAACTCTTGATCTTTGGGTTGTGAGTTTGAGCCCCAGGTTGGGTCTAGAGATTACTTATATAAATAAATAAACGAACTGAAAAAAAAAAAGTCCAGGTTGTCACCTGACTGACCAGCTATAGATCAGAGATTCCAACAACGTCCTCTTCAGGTTCAATTAATTTACTAGAGTGGAAAGAGGAAGACTATAAAATGGGGGAGAAGACCAGAGGCAGAAAACACCACTTCAGGGCGCCTGGGTGGCTCAGTGGGTTAAAGCCTCTGCCTTTGGCTCAGGTCATGATCCCAGGGTCCTGGAATCGAGGCCCGCATCGGGCTCTCTGCTCAGCGGGGAGCCTGCTTCCTCCTCTCTCCTCTCTCTCTGCCTGCCTCTCTGCCTACTTGTAATCTCTCTCTGTCAAATAAATAAATAAAATCTTAAAAAAAAAAAACATTTCAGATGGTGAATATATGCCAGAAAGCTGTACCTAGAAAACAGATGGAAAGTATAGCATGATATTTCAAAATTAAAAATTATGAACATTTAAAAACTGTGAAAAAAGCCATAAATCAGAATTTAAAAAATTCAGAAATGAGATGATTGGAGATAATGAAGTTTTAAAAAAGAAAAGGCAAAACTCAGGAAAAAATTAGAGATAAATTTTAAAATTCTGTCATAAATGAATACCTAATTTGGAGGAGTACAGAGATATAAAAACTGCCCCCATAATGTCATAAGGAAAACAGAAGATGAAAAGGAGGAAAACATTTTTTTAAAAGATTTTATTTATTTATTTGACGGAGAGAGATACAGTGAAAGAGGGAACACCAGCAGGGGGAGTGGGAGAGGGAGAAGCAGGCTTTCCTGCTGAGGCAGGGAGCCTGATGTGGGGCTCAATCCCAGGACCCTGGGATCATGACCTGAGCCAAAGGCAGACACTTAACGACTGAGCCACCCAGGCACCCTGAGAAAAACATTTTTTAAATCTGGGGAGGATATAAAAAAATAATTCTAGAAAAATGGGTAGATATAGGAAACAATAAAGAAGAGCCAACATAAGTATAAAGGGAATTCCTAAAGAAGATAATGAAGCATTGGAATAAATGAATGTTAACAACACTAAGGAAATTTTCCTGAATTAAAGAAATAATCACTGAAGTTACGTATAGCAAAATTATATCACGTACCAGGGAAAGACTAACCTACTAGATGAGTTTTGGTAAAACTACTGGATTTCAAAGAAAAAGAAAAAGGAGTCTTTCAGGAGTCCAGGCAGAAAATTACTTACAAGGGAAAGAATCCCTTTTATCATCACTTTTGCCAGATGCCAAAGGAATAATATACTTAAAACTCAAGGAAAAGAACTGTAAGTCAAGGGGTTTATATTCAGCTAATCAGACTTGCAGGTACAAAGGCTGTGGACAAAGTGTTATGACCATGAAAGAATTGTAGGAGGTACCTCCTAGAGAATAAGCTTTAGACAATCAGATGACTGAAGAATATTAACATAAGTCTAGTTGTGAACTTTTAATACATAGATACCTGTACAACTAAGACTAAATGGTTGTTGTAAGGAAGGATAGTTTAGCTTGTGATGACTATTTGCTTTGACAATGCAGACATGTACAACTAACCAAAAATGGGGCAAGAATGTGGAGAAAATATAAAAAGTAGAGTGAGTTTATTAATTTCTTTATAAGCATACCTAGGGTTTAGATTTGCAGATTGAAAAAAAGAAATGGAGAAGAAGATACCAGCTAATTTCAATATTGCTGCTCGTAGAGAAGTAAGAGACAAAAATAGAAGAGGCTAATGGCATTATATCAATATATTAGTAAAAAGGAAACCATCGGAACAACAATAACAGCAAAAAACTGCTTCATTTTACAGGCCATAATTTGTGCATGTGCGTCCATGCACACACACATGAGGCAGTGGGGAGGGGCAGAGGGAGAGGGAGAGAGAATCTTAAGCAGGCTTCACGCTCAGTGAGGAGCCTGCCTCGGGATTGCATCTCACGACCCTGAGATCCTGACCTGAGCTGAAATCATGGATCCAATGCTTAACAGACTGCTAAACTGATAACTACGCTGAAAAGATAATATAAGTGCAGTGCTACCTTACTTTAAAACACAGTAAAGTGACTCAACGTCAATCACGAAATATGCCCTCAAGTAAAAGGAACCGTAAACATAAATCTTAAATTGTTGCCAGTAATCTTATTGTTGGTGGTAATGTTCGTATTGTTATCTAAATCTGTTATGTGTATATTGTGGGTTAAAGCAAATGAGTAAGTCCATATAGTTGAGAACCAGAGTTTTGGGCACAGGAGAAAGGAAATCTAAGTAAAAAGCTTGTATTTCTGAATTTGAATTGGAACTACTAGTATGAACTCATGATACAATCTATCCTTAATTCTGTCCATTGAAAAGATTTAGAAAAAAATTACCAATCCATTAGCAATAAAGGCCTCTAGATTTCATATTGTGGTCTCTATTTGTTATTCAAAGGAGCCTGACCTTTCTGATTCCATGTTGGAGACAAGAACTGAACCTGATGAGCCTGGAACAACTTTTCACGCCAGAAAGCAAGAAAGATGTCAGATAGCACTTGGGTTTTATCAAGAGAATTCAGGATCTAATTCAAATTGGCTTTCACTGGCCTACGAACAATTTGAACATAAGTTTAGTAACAGCAATGGGTCAAAACACATCACATATGCTTAAATTCATGAGTTCATGCTTATGCTAAATGAAATCTCATTGATCATTATCACAGGCTGCTAGGAGACCAACTCACTATTTTGAAAATTGGTAAATAAAGGTAAAAAATGAAGACTTTATCCCATGTTTGTTTTACAAAACAGTAGCTTAAGGTGCCTCAAGAGCTGAAGAGGAGTGGTTTTTTATTATAGGAGTATTCCAGCTCATGAGTGAAAAAGTAAGAGATAAAATTAAAATATCATTACTTTGTTGTTCCTAATGAAACTAGGCAATTATGATCAATGGTGGCTATTATCTCAAAAAGAGACAACCAGACATTATGTGCCTCCTGGTAGAAATATATACTACCACTTCTGAGCTAGTATTGTCAAAAAAGAAATCAGATACATTTTTCTAGATCTGAAAGGCCTTTCTCCTTTCTTTCTGTCTGTCCAAGTTCTTTTTATCTATTATGACCTTTTCAAGCCTCATTTCCTCCAACAAAGCTATCTGTGGGATGAATGACTTCTCTAAAGTCTTGTAGGACTTGGAGCAGAGCTGTCCAAGGAAAATATATGAGTCACATATGTGTTTTTAAATTTTCTAGTAGCTACTTTAAAAAGTACAAACCAATGAAGTTAATTTTATTAATATATTTGATTTAACTTAATATATCCAAAATATTATCACTTAAACATATAATCAATAAAAATATTAATTACACATTCTTTTTTTATTAAAGATTTTATTTATTATTTGACAGAGAGAGATTACAAATAGGCAGAGAGAGAGGGGTAAGCAGGATCTCTGCTGAGCAGAGAGCCCGATGCCGGGCTCAATCCCAGGACCCTGAGATCATGACCTGAGCTGAAGGCAGAGGCTTTAACCCACTGAGCCATCCAGGCACCCCTCATGTTGTTTTTTTATACTGTCTTTGAAATCTGGTGTGTAGTCTACATTTATGGTACATCTCGTTTTGTGACTGGCCACATTTCAAGTGTGCAACAGCCACATATGGACAGTGGCCACCATACTGGACAGCACATACTTACAGAATCCTTTCAATAACTTAGCACATGACTATCAGGTCTAGACAGGCAGAAGTTGAGTTCTCCATAAAATCGGACCCACAACAGGAGTAATGTCAGCCTCTAAACATCCTTATGACACTTTGATGTTGTGTTTTCAGAGCCACAGAGAAAAATGGTGGTAACTGCTAAGGATTAAGTGTTTGTGTCCCCTTCTGCCCCCAAATTCGTATGTTGAAGCCTAATCCTCCATGTGACAATATTTGAAGGTAAGCCCTTTGGAAGGTCATTAGATCATGAGGTTGGAGCCCTCATGATGAGATTAGTATCCTTACAAGAGGCAGGAGAGAGCTTCCCTCTCTGCCCTCTGGACCATGTGAAGACACAGCTATAAGGCACTGTCTGCAAGCTATGAAGTCAGCTCATACTAGGCACCAAATCTGCCGACACTTGGATCTTGGACTACCTACTCTCCAAAACTGTGAGAAATGATGTCTGTTCTTTAAGCCGTCCAGTCTATGGTATTCTGTTCCGACAAATAACGTGCTAATGGGATGACTTCCTCCTCAAAAACAAGCACCAGTCCTGTTCAGTAAGAGGAAGTGGGAGGCCAGCAAACAAGGCTTCTCTGCGTCAGTACATAAAGAACACAGGGGGAGTCCATCCAAGACTGGGGGAACTGAGGCTAATCACACCAGAGGTTTTCATTCTTCTAAGTAACCAGGAATGTATAGTTAGAAGTTACCACTGGAGTGTCCTGATCTATACTTCACTGTTTGTGGGAACTGGATACACTTTTTGAATTTGGATCCAAGAGGCAGTATAGCTTGTTCTAGATCTACAACTACTGGTTGATGTGAATAAAGCCAAGGATTGTTCTTGGGCATAAAAAAAAAAAAAAGCATATGTCATTAAAAGATAAATGTCTTCATTGAATAAACAAAAGGAATATTTCCAGGGAAACATTTCAAATTAAAAGATCTACAGCGAACAATGAATTCTGTGACTGAAAGCTTCCGAGAAGACTTCTTATTGCCTGGTGGTTAGATTTTTTACTGAATGCCTTCTTATCAGCACCTAGCTCAAGTATAAACATCTGATTATTGCCACCACCTGTCTCTACAAGAGTATTCTCATTTCTCAATAAACCTGCCTTCGTGCCCTCCGTGCTAGTCAGACATATGCCTGGTGACTTTCTCCGCAAGGTGATTTCCTTCTAGTTTATTTCCAGCCCGGTAGTGGTAGAACATCCTGTTTGCCACAGTGAAACTCTACTCCCCTGAAAAGGAGTCTCCAGATACTTCTCCTCCAGGAAAATGAAATGAACCGTGATCTTGCCTAACCTGCACCTTCAGTCCTTATTTTTACTCTTCTTCTTTAAAGCAGTCATTCTCTTTCTTTCAAAGATTTTTTTTTTAATGGCAACTTCATATTTACATTGATCTGCCTAGAAGGCATGTGAGGCTTTTTCTGATACTGACTTCAGCTAATTAGCATGACACATGCCTAGCTAAATAGTTCTTTGGGTCAATGTTTGATATGGGAGAAACAGTGGCTGACAGGAAAGATTAGGGGCCAAGGTTCCCACAGCAGCTTCCTCTTCTCACCAAAGCCTAAATTGGGAAAAGCCTTTCTCCTCCAAAGTGAAGAAAAAGTAATGGCAAACATAACAACGGCTTGAAGAGTAAAGGAAAAAAGATGAAAACTCAAAAGGTTATACTTTTTTCCCCCCCTAAACCCAATTCTTTGTTGCACTGGAGAGGGATGGGTGGGAAATGACCCCTGCAGGGGAGGGGTCCCTGACCAACACTTGGGTCAGATTAAAGGAAAAAGTCCTGGCCAAGCTTTCGCTCTTGGGTTCATAGTTCTTTACTTAGCAGAGCCCTTCAGTGATTTTGGGATCTGCAATGGAGGCAAACTGCTTCTCATGAATTAACAAAAATTTAGAGAGCAGGGGAGGCCAGCATCTGGGGTGAGGAGTAGCCAATAACATGGTGATAAACCAGGGCCTAAAAAGTAGTGCCACCATCTTGAAATTTCCTCTGGTGGGGAACAGCTATAGTAAGTTGTTATGACGGTATTGCCTAGATTTCTGCTTTAATCTATCACCTACCCTGTGCTGCTCTGCAATTCCCTTATCTTAGTCCAAACTTTAGGAAAGTTCTGCTACATCCAAAAGCATGGTATTCATCTTACTGGAAGATGGGGCTGCTAGTATCCAACATGGAGCAAATGGGACAAAGAAGAGAAGAGGTCATCAAGAGAAACAAGAGTAGGGGCGCCTGAGTGGCTCAGTGGGTTAAGCCTCTGCCTTCGGCTCAGGTCATGATCTTAGGGTCCTGGGATAGAGCCCCACATTGGGCTCGCTGCTCAGCAGAGAGCCTGCTTCCCCCTCTCTCTCTGCCTACCTCTCTGCCTACTTGTGATCTCTCTCTCTCTCTGTCAAATAAATAAATAAATAAATAAAATCTTAAAAAAGAGAGAGAGAGAAACAAGATTGATGGTTTGGATAGATAGATGAGAAAAATGCCATCTCTGGAGAATACCAGGAATACCAAGAGGAGGAAGAGGGGATAATTTCCCAAAGTAAGAGGGTTGAGGTTTCCACTGTTTTATTTGCATACTAAAGAGAGATCTCAAAAGCTGTAATCCTTGAAGATATCTGGTTCATACCAGTATTAAAATAATTAAAGTATGGGGTGCCTGGGTGGCTCAGTGGATTAAAGCCTCTGCCTTCAGCTCAGGTCATGATCTCAGGGTCCTGGGATTGAGTCCCACATCAGGCTCTCTGCTCAGCAGGGAGCCTGCTTCCTCCTCTCTCTGCCTGCCTCTCTGCCTACTTGTGATCTCTCTCTCTCTCTGTGTTAAATAAATAAATAAGATCTTTAAAAATAATAATAATAATTAAAGTGCTTGAGTTATCTGCCAGTCCCATGGTTCCCAACTGTATTTCTCAGACTAGTGAAATTTTAGGGACTGCTGGGGTTGTCAACTTTTTATTGTATTATGCAAAGATATTTTAAAAATAAATTTTCACCATTGTTTCATAAAATAAGAGCTATTTAAACATGTAGACGGGCAAAATGGAAAGGGCATAATTTCATAACAATTGTTAAAAATGTTGTTTTTCTCTAGAATGATCTCACACTTTCAACCTACTAAAAATATGTATATATATATATGTATTTTTTTCCTTAAAGATTTAGTTATTTATTTTAGAGGAGGGGCAGGAAGGGACAGAGGGAGAGAATCGCAAGCAGACTCCATGCTGACCCACGGAACACGACACAGGGCTTGATCCCAGGACCCTGAGATCATGACCTGAGCCAAAATCAAGATTTGGACACTTAACTGGCTGAGCCACCCAGCCACCCCCAAATGTATGTATTTTATTTTATTTAGTTTTACAGTTTCCTTCAACCTTTCTTTACTTATTCACTTTTCAAAAACATTAGCAAATGAACATGACTCTGCCCCTGTCCTCAATCTCTCACACTTTTCTAGGAAAGTCAAGCCAGTGACCCAGCTGCGCACAGAGCACCTGTGCTTATGGCAGAGAAACTCACCAAATACTCAGGACAGAAAGGCCAAGCAACAGTTAAAAAACAGTTCTAAGCAGAAGTGCAAGAAATATTAAATAAAGCCTGATGTCAGAACTCACTATGTACATACTATCTGAGTGCCCTTACCAATGATTTAGGGGGAAACTAACAGTACACCCCAGAGATCATGGAGTTTTTCAGGCTACTCATTCTGATCAAATTACCGGGCTAGGGACACAACTCCTGTACCATGTCAGCCGGTCCATACTGCACGCTGGACAGGAAGAGATGAGTGACATGGAATTGGAGGGATAAAAACTGTCCCTCCCACTTGTCCCCAACAGAATGGCTTTGCCCATGGTCACGCTGCTCACTTCAGGGCATCCAACCTGAAGGTCAGCAGGGGACAGGCCAGGGTGAGGGCTGTGCTGCCATGGTGACCTTTGGTGCCAGACTGAATATGGGGGACTTGCTCAGTGCCCGCGGTTGGGAGATGTCTGGGAGTGATGGTGGGCACACCGGTCCATGCTTCTCAATACTACTCCAAGCTACCAGGTTTCTGAGTTCAGATTCTCAGTGAGAGTTAGAGAGGGAGGCATATTGTGGTATCCGAGTCATCTAGTCCTGGAATCACCCAAGGGAATAGGGAATGCTGGCACAGTAAGGGATACACATACACATCCATATGGGAAGAAGATCCAGAGGCAGTCTTCTCTTTTCTTTGTGCCCCAGAGGGGACCATATTAGAGGGAGAAACCTACCTATGCATTTTGTCTACCTTATATAAGCAGAGTATATGTGTCAAAGGGGTAGTTGCCAGAGCAGTCATTTCCTCCCCTTGTCTCACCTCGATTCTTGTCAGAAATAGGTCTAGAACTTTCCTACAATTACCCGTCCTTATTTAACATCAAAACCTCCATAGATCAGCTGATGGCTGCAGTTGCAACATCCCTGGCCAGGTCTTGTGGCTTTTCTGAAGCCCCAACGTGTGACAGTAGTACAGAATCGCAGGAAGTGACTATTGAACACACAGACGCTCTGCAGCTTGCGTCCATTCTCACACATTCCTATTTTAGATTCTGAGCAGCTCTCCCTCCCCACGCGCTATGAAATAGAAGGGTCTGGCAGAATCATCCAAATGAAATGAGGTTCCTTCTCCGCCGGGGATTAGGCACAGAGGTGCGGTCCTTTCCCTCCGCCACCCTAGAAATCTTGAGTTTCCTAGAGAAAGGCCCAGCAGGGGGCCAGGAGCCACAGAAGGTGCAGAGAACCCGCGCCTCTGCAAAGCCCCGAAATGCCAGGGGACCAGGCCAGGGAAGGTGCGAGATGAACCGGAGTTGTCCCCGAGGCCGGTTGCGGGAGGATGCGGCAGCCCCGGGCAAAGCAGTGATTGCTTTTAACGGGAAAGGAAACAAGGGTCCTCTGGTCCCTGAGGACTCCCGAGGTCAATTCCCAGGGGACCCAAAGCAGCGACGGCGCTCTGAGATCCGGCAAGTTCCTGGGAGTCGAGCGAGGAGAGCGAGTGTCTTACCTGGCCAGGCTGGCTGGTGTAGTTGAAGGAGTAGATGTTCTCGGTGCTGAGGCTCACCACCCCGCTGTAGACGCGATCGAAATCGGCGCCCCTGGCAGGGTCGCTGGGGTCGCGGCGCGGGAGGGGTTGCGCGGGTCGCGCGGGTGCCGCTGCCCGCAGGAGCCAGGGTAGCAGCGCGCAGAGCAGCGCGAGCCGCGGGCAGCTCCGCATGGTGGGCGCCGCGCCCCTGCCACCAAGCAGAGCCTCCCTGGCGAGCGGGCGAGCGCAGAGCGGGTCCTTCCAAAGCCCCCCTGCGGGCCCGGGCGCCGGCTTCAGCGCAGCGCGGGGGATGTCTGGCAAGCCCCGCCGGCGAGTGCTGGCAGCCCTCGGGCGAAGACCCGATCAAATATTGATGCAGCTGCCTGGGGTCTCCGCGGGGGCGGAGGGTACGGGGGCCTGGGGCTGCTGCTTTGCTCTCCCGCTTCTAAGTCCGTTTCCTCCCCCTTTTCTCATTTCTGATAATCCCCCACTTACCCAGCCAGAATTTCAATAGATCTCTCCCTTACTCAATCTCAAAAAATAATAGTAATAAATAAATTTAAAAAGGCATTAGAGACATTAAAAAAGAAATATTCACTAGTCTTAAAGAGTCAACCTGACCAGCCACGAAGCAGGAAATACAGTCTGTTTCAAGTAAATGTGCACCCTGACTGCAAGCAAAGAAAGAGAAAGCAACAGAGCCTGTCCCCAAAGAGGGTGCACGAGTTCGCTTTTCCTGTCTGCTACCTGCAGAGAACTCCTGCCCGTTTGAAAGATGGTTATTAACTCTCAGTTCTCCCTTCACTAACAGAACCCCTTCCCAGACACCTGTTTTATTTCCTTATCATCTTCTCTTCTCAGGGAGAGCCTCGCATTATCGCTTTCTCTCTCCCTCGCTGTTTGTGTACCTATTAAATATGTATGGTCATAAAAACAATGAAGAGCTAGGGTAAAGGAGACAATTTCCAACACGCCTGAAATTGGGTCCCGGAAGTTGTCAAGGACGTCTCGGAGAAGCTGGATTTCCGCAGAGGGTTTCTTTCCGTCTGCCCCAACTTCTTGCCTACTTTACCCCTGAGGTGACTTCTTAGATTCTGGGAGAATCCCTGGGATTCTGAATTGTTTTTCAAAAGAGAGAAACTACAGGCCATTAAAAGGAAATATCCTTCTGGCAAAATTTAGGGGATTTGATTTAAACAGTTTGAGAGGCAGATAAAGGGTGAGGTGGGGAGAGGACCCCTGGGAAGTCCTTGGGGAAACATCAAACAATCACAGTTCAGGTGCAGAAGAGAACTCACTGTCTTATTTCAGCTTCGAGTTATTTGTAAACTAGAAAGTAATATAGTTGCATTCAGCCTGGAGGAACATTTAAGGAAAAGCCAGAAGAAGAAAAGATCGTGTTCAAAGAATTAAATTACAGATTAAAATCCTAGCATTTACCATTCAAAGGGAGGGTTTGATTTGTTTAGTTATTTTAGAGAGAGAGAGCCCATGAAAGCTACAGAGAGAGAGAAAGAGAGAGAGCAAGAGGGAGGAGGGGCGGCAGGTGAGGGAGACAGAGAATCTCAGGTAGGCTCCACACCCAGCAGGGAGCTCCACTCAGGGCTGTATCTCACACCGCTGAGATCATGACCTGAGTCAAAACCAAGTGTTTGAGGCATAAACCGACTGAACCACCCAGGCACCCCAGGTTTTGGGGTTTTGTTTTTGTTTTTGTTTTTTTAACCTCATTGAATTCCTATAATTTATTAAAATATCACAAATAACTTCAATACATTTGGTATAATGTTTTATAACTGTGCAATAGAAAACAATGCTGATGGAAGATTGAGTTAGAGAGTCCTTATTAGGACAATTTTCACTTTTAAAAAATATTCTTGAAAATGTATGGGCATAAGGACAAAAATAGTAATTCAAAGAGGAGTCTAGGGATTAAAGTTTAAAGTGCAGCTCATTGTTTTGAGAAATAGAATAATTTCATCCAGAATTTGAATGACATTAAACTGCTGTATTTAAAGTACCTATGCCTCTTTTTAGAATTTAATAAAATTTTATAAACTTGAAGTTCATCAAGTCCTTCAAGCTTAGCTGGCCTGGCCAGTTCAAGCACTTTCTACAGCTATAGGGTCATGGAGTCCCACTGATCACCACAAGAGATGAGGAACTGGCTTTTTCACAAGGTAAATCCTTCTTTTGGGGGCAAGTGTCTCATTATTAGAACAATATTTCACATTCTAAATTGAAATCTGCCTCTCTTCCATTCACTGGCATGGGTTCTGCCCTCTGGAGCCATAGGAATAAACTTAATCCTTCTTCCACATGACAGCCTTGTGGGTATTTGAAGGAGCTATGACCCTAACTTTAAGCATTGAAATTAGAAGTGATTAGAACAGATCCTTTATCTTAGCAAAGAACCCAAAATATTTTAAAGCCATTATAGATGACATATATATATATAATTTGAATTATATATTACAAACTATACTATGATCTAATCCTCATTCCATTGAATGACCTTGGGTAATTAACCTCTCAGGATCACAAGGTTACTGTAAGGATAAAGGGGGTAGGGAGAATGTATTTGAAATCTGTCTTCTAGTTTAACATGTTTTATGACCAAATATTGTTATTATATGACTCCTAGTTCAACAGCTATAAAGTTAAATACAGTTCATCAGTCAGACTTGTGGAATATCTACAATGCCAAGCTTCCACTGTGACAGGCTGAATATATGAACAGACAATGGCTAGACCATATATGATATTAGACTTCTGACCCCAAACTCTACAGCAAGCGGATTAGGAAGACAAACCACAATCTTTGCAGGAAATGGCCCAGAACAATCAGGACTTTGTCAGTGACTGCCAAGTTCCCCAATTTTCACCTCTGCTCCCAACTCAAGATCGATCAGAGGAAGCCAAATATGCCTTGCAAACCATAAAAATGCCCCACTTCTAGTTAACCTACTTGTAGCTTCTCTATGCCACCAAGATACAATCAGAGTATTCTGAAACCTTGCCTTTCTTTCATTATAAAGCTTTCCCAGTCCCCTGCCTGCCTTTGAGTCTTGGTCAAGCACAGGCTATGGTGGCTTGCTATAGCAAGCAAGCTCTGAATAAATAATCTCTGTTTTCATTTGAGTGGTCTTTCTTATTTTCCTAATTTTCCTGAAGGTTCCAATGAGATACTGTTTGTATTACCTGTCACCATGGACTCCGACCTTTACCAGATGTGATACACACCATGGCCTTTCGGGCCTTACAGTTTGCAGTGTTGGGTATGCATTGACACGGTAAGTGAGCAGCATGTCTGAGCTCTGCTTTTTTTCCTTTTGAGTTCTTTGGGCATCTCATCTCATTTTGATACCTGGGCTTTGTTGTTGGTTTCCACTTGTTTGGCATGTTTGGTGGAGTCTGGCCATTCCTTTTTATCCCTTTTTGCTCTCTTTTCTGCTTCTGTTTTGTGTTATATTGTCCAAAACTATTGTTTGTCATAGAGTAGAACACTGGACCAGCCTTCTTTTGGACAAAGTTTGCTTTGGATCACCTATAAAACTAGGCTATCCTTTGTTTCAATTGTTTTGTCCTTAGAGTTTGGCTTTGATCCTCAGAGAACATTCTTTCTGGTTTTCCACTTGCCCGTAAGTGTAGGTTATTGGGTCTACATTTGGAGGCAGCTACCTGCAAGCTGGGGTCTCAAGACTCAAAGTGCACAAGGATCCCTTTCAGCTTCCACCTCTTACAGGCTAGGCTAAGTTTAATTCTTCTCTTCCTGTTGGAGAAGCTCCAATTTCTTATATGTCAACTCATATTCTAATTCTTGCACCTATGTTTCAAATGACAAAACTTCATCAGGGATGACCTAGGCCTTCAATGGCCACTCTGTGGAACATTGGCCTTGACCAAAATTATATTTGACAGGTGCTTTAAAAAAGAAAAAGAATAAAGATTTCCCAGATCCAATGGACCCCATTTTTTGAGTGGTTTACAGAGCCCTTCAAATGAAATTGTGTTCAAAAATTGCTTCACTAAAATATTCTTTGGTCAAAGCTAATGAGAAATTTGGCAAGTTTAACCAATAATCTAGATTCATTTCCATAGTAAGTCCTCCCCCTCCTAGTCCTCCAGTTGCCTTCCTGTGGCCAGCTCTCACTTCCCCCTTATCCTTTGAAAGTCCCTCCTTCTGCACCTCCTCCTTCCTCTTCCCCTTGTCCAGACGCCCTGTCTTTTCCCAACAACTCTCTAAAACCTCCAAATGCTAGCTGCTTCCAAGAGTCTACCCCTCCCGTAAGTCAGGTATGTGGGTGGCTATAGAATCTAAACTTTGGATCTGAGAGGAATTAAGAGCTATAATGAAAGATTTCGCCAAACCAAGCAAGAGTAACTAAGTCTCATAGAATAATTTGTAATTCTTTGGATGCACATTACCCAGAGTTGCCTGACCTATATCAGCTTGTACGCATGTTGATCAGAACCTCAGATGCTAAGTCCTGGATGACAAAAGCTGATTGGACCAACCTGGAGAGGGACCTGAGGATCCCTCTTTCCACAAAAAATCTTAGGGTCAGAAAAAGGCCAGAAAAATAAGTCTAAAAGCCACATCTGAAACATTTCTAATAAAAGTTGATTGGGTCATAATCTAATCATGCAAACAAATAAGAAGATGAAACTATAGGAGATTTGGGGATAAATAGAAAATATCTTCCAACAGCACTAATCGTTCTACATTAAATCCTGCCATCTTTGACCAACCTCTTCCTTGGAGTAAACATAGGAACAAAAGTGTAAGTATTTCAAATGACTCACAGATTTGCCCCTATCTCCCAGCCCTGAGCTACAACTTTTGTGTCCTTGATTGAAAAACATCTCTTCCTGCTCTGTGATACCACATCTACAAATTTATTAGGGAGAGATCTACTTTGCAAATAGAGCTGTAATATTAAATGCAAGGCAAGAGGGACTATTTCTTGGGGTTTCAGAGGATGTATCAATTCCTAATCAACTTTTGTTTGCTCTATATAAAACTTTCTTTCTCCACTATATTGATGTATACTCCAGATACATATCTTGACGTTGTACTTGACTCGTTATGGGCTAAAATTCTCATTGACATAGGAAAAATAATTGGAATAGAATCTATTAAAGTTCATATAGACCTTGTCAAATTCTCAAACTTCCCCAAAGTTAGAAGCTAGAGGAAGGAAAGCCTCAAATTTATAGTTGAGAGCCTTATATCATGAGTCCTTTTTCATAACCTGCACTAACCCTTGTAACATTCCTGTCCTGCCGGTAAAGAAACCAAGTGGACAAGTATATTGATTTGTTTAAGATCTCAGGACACCAATACAATTGTTATCTCTCCTTCTCCATTAATACCTAACCCAAATTCCAACCTGTCATCAATTCCCCTACAAACCACCTCCTTCTCTGTAGTGGATCATTGCTGTGCCTTTTCTGGGTGTATTCCTACACTTAAGGGTTAATATCTTTTTGCCTTCATCTGGGTGTATTCCTACACTTAAGGGTTAATATCTTTTTGCCTTCATCTGAGGGGACAATGATATACATGGATATCTAGGCCCTAAGGGTTCACTGAAGTCCCCTCCTATTTTTCTTAGGCCCTTAGTCAATGACTAAAAGATCTAAATTTCCCTATGATTCATTTCTGATATAACATATAGGTGATTTCCTACTTTGTTCAGAGAAGCCTGTAGCTCTCAGCCTTAACAGAAAAGAGGCATAACATCTCAAAAAAGATGATTACAATTTTGTCAAAACATAGTACATTATCTAGGACATGAGCTTTTTGAAGGAGAGAAAAACATTCTCTCATAACAGGATAAAGACTATCCAAAACTATCCTAGACCCCTTACAAAATTATAGCTGAGATGACATCTAGGTCCAACTGGATATTTCAGACAATGGGTATAATTTTTTCTGAGATTGTGACACCTCCTTATGAAATGGTGAAGTCTTTAGTAAGATCCACTCTCTCTGGGACCCCAAGTGTTACACAAACCTTCTTTAATCTGAAGAAGGGTCCTTGAGAGCCCCCTTCCCGGGACATCCCTACCAACAACAGAAACCGTTTTGACTATTTGTGCATGAGTGTTCTGGGGTTAAAGCCTTGGGGCTTTAATTCAACTTCATGGACACCATCAAAAACCCATCACTTCCTGTAGCCTCACCCTCATTCCAAATGCAAAGGCTGATACCCTTTGTGGTAGGGCAATACTGCCACTGCAAACCTTGTGCATGCTTCTGCGGAGTTAGTTCTAGGTTCCCTGTTTGATCTTATGGTTCCTCATGCAGTACTAACTTGACCACCCCTTGAGAACCTGCAACACCTTTAAGTCCGTTGATGGATTTCTGTTGCCCTCTCCTGCTTACAATCCTAACCACTGCTGCAACACCCCGAATCCTACCACTCTTCTGCTCTGAAGAAGAGGAACCCCATAATTGGGGTTACTTCAGTTAGGGGACTTTCTGCACTTTGCTTAGCTTTATTGGAGACTCACATTGAGAATCTTGACCTATTGTTTGTTCATACTTCAAAATTGAAACTGGAGTTATTAGGCTATCTCTAATGCTATCACTAATCTAAAGTCTCCTTTATAGAATAGTGCCCTACCTGAGGTAAAGTTAGTCCATATGGCAGAACTTATAACACTTAGGGAGAGCTTGTCAACCAGCCAAAGACCTGAGAGTAAATAAACATGTATGCAGGTGGCAGGCATGTTTCTGGAGTAGTGCATGATGCTTTAGAAAAAAAAAAGAAAGAAAAGGTTTCCTTACCTCTGCTAGAACCCCCATTGGAAGTGGACAACAAGTTAAGGAATTTTTTTTAAAGATTTTATTTATTTACTTGACACAGAGAGAGAGAGAGATATCACAAATAGGCAGAGAGGCAGGCAGAGAGAGAGGAGGAAGCCGGCTCCCTGCTGAGCAGAGAGCCCCATGTGGGGCTCGATCCTAGGACCCTGAGATCATGACCTGACCCAAAGGCAGAGGCTTTAACCCACTGAGCCATCCAGGCACCCCAAGTTAAGGAATTTTTAAATACACTTCTGCTTCCTAGGGAGATGGCTATTATAAAGACTGAGGCCCATGCTAACAGAGTTAAAGGAAATCCTCTAGCAGATCATTTTGCCAAGCAAGAAGCCTTAACCAAGCTTATGATACTAACTAAAACCCCAAAGGGGTTTGAGTCAAAGAGGCCACCATTAAATATTCACATTAAACCACTAATTTGGAAATGGAAGAGTGGAAAGATACAGAATATCCCTCACTGAGATCATCCTCAGCAAACTCAAGATGGCCATTTGGTGGCACCAGATGATTTCAAATGATTATTAGCTGAATTGCTCCACAAAAAGACTCATCACAGTAAAGACAAATTGATTACTACTGGGGTGCCTGGGTGGCTCAGTTGATTAAGCATCTGCCTTTGGCTCAAGTCATGGTCCTAGGGTCCTGGGATCAAGCCTCATGCTCAGCGGGGAGTTTGCTTCTCCCTCTCCCTCTGCTGTTTCCCCTGCTTGTGCTCTCTGGCTCTCTCTCTGTGTCTCTGTCAAATAAATAAATAAAATCTTAAAAAAAAATTGCTTACAATTTCAAATCAACATTGGTCGGGAAACTTTAAAAAGACAGTGGAGGTTATTTCTGGGTCATGTGTTACTTGTGAACAACACAACCTGTAAAGAAGAGGCGTGGTGGGAGCCAGTCTCAAGGACCCTTTAAACACCTTCAGATGAATTTTTATCCAGTTCCCACTCTCCACAGGATTTGTTTATTTTTAGGATGAGTTAAAGCATTTCCTTGCTGAAAATCTTTGCTGTAATTTTTTTCAGTCTCTGAAATGCTGCATGATTTTATGTTTCCAACTTGGGGTATATCAATTTTTATTCAAATGACCAAGCCACAATTTCTATGAATTCTTTTAAAAGAACTTTGTAAGTCATTACCCCTTCTCAAAAACTGTATTGTCCTTATCATCCACAAACTTCTGGAAAAATCAAAAGAACAAATGGCATCCTTAAATTAAAATTAGCCAAACTTTTGGAAATCCTTGAACTCCCTTGGCTAAAGATACTCCCACTAGTCCATAAGGCCATATGATCCATTCCCTCAGAGACATATTGGTTATGTCCCTATGAAGTGTAAACAGGAAGGTCTGTACATTTAGAAATTTTATGTCTGATATTAGACTCTTCTCCGTAGCATGGAAATGTGGCAAGATATTGCAAGAGAGTCATGTACTATACCCATGATCAAGTTTAGGCCAGCTTCTCACAACACTTCTTAAATAGGCTCTTTATGGGGCACCTGGGTGGCTCAGTTGGTTGAGCATCCAACTCTTGGTTTCAGCTCAGGTCATGATCTCCTGGGGCATAGGATCAAGCCCTGTGTCAGGCTCCCTGCTTAGTGGGAAGTCTGCTTGAAGATTCTCTCCCTTTGTCCCTCCCCCAACTTGGGCATGCTCTTTTTCTCACTCTCTTTCAAGTAAATAAATCTTAAATAGGCTCTTTGTGATCATTAACCAGGCAATTTCATCTATTGGAAGGGAAATTGGACAAAACATGCTCTCGAACCTAGCTGAAAGGGATCTCATCAGGTATTATTACAAATCTTGCCAATATTAAAAAAAATCAATATCATTAAAAATATAAGCAGTTGTGGAAACAAAGTCTATTGACATGAGAGTAAACAGACTATTCAGTCTATTCGGAACTTAATGTGGGAAAGATTTCGGCCACCATCACTTGCATTTGGCAGAGACTCAAAGACGGGAGAGGAATGAAAAAGATTCATAGTGAAATAAAGAGAAAACACTGATTAGAAGTTGGAATGGGGAAGCTGGAATTAGGCTAAGTAGAAACAGGACATCTTATGGTTTGGGGAGCTCATCTGGCTTATATTTGGACCACGCAGAGAAATCTATATAAACAGTTTCTTGAGTATAACTGACAATAAACTTCACATATTTAAAGTGCACATGTCACCTGTGTTATATACATACATATCTGTGAAACCATTATCTATATATCCATTACCCTCTAAAGTTTCCTCCCTCCTTTATATTGCTCTCCTGCTTCCTCCTGGTAACAGATACAGAGCAATTCAGGTTATCCATTTTTTCCTTGAGAAAGCTTTGGTAATCTATGTCTTTTAAGAAAGTTGTCCATTTATCTCTGTTATTAAATTTATTACCATGCAGTTGTTCAAAATACATTCTTTTAGTGTCTGTAGAATATTTCACCTCTCTCATTTCTGGTATTGGTAATTTATGGGTAATTTTCCTGATCAATTTGTTTAGAGGCTCAGCAATTTAATTAATCTTCTCAAAGATTCAACCATCACTGTCATTAGTTTTCTTTTTTATTTTGCCTTTCTATTTTATTGATTCAGTTTTGATCTTTGTTATTTTCTTTCTTCTTATTACTTTGGATTTAACTTGTTTTTATTTATTTATCTAATTTCTGAAGGTAGAAGCTGAGGTCATTGATTTGAGACCTTCTTTTCTATATAGGTGTTTAGTGCCATGCATTTCACTTCAAGTATTATTTCTGTTACATTTCACGAATTTTGATATCCTGTATTTTCATTTTCATTTAATTCAAAATACATTCTGTTTTGATTTCTTGTTTGACTAATGGCTTTTTAAGAGGTGCATTATTTTTTTCCTCAAATTTTGAGGGATTTGACAAGAATCATTATGTTACTAATTTCTAATGTAATTACATTGTAGTCAGAGAACATTCCTAATATGAGTTGAATTTTTCTGAATTTATTGAAGTTGTTTTATGGTCCAGATTATTGTCCATCTTGCTAAAATTTCTGTATATACATGAACTAGCAGAATGTGAATTCTGCTAGTTGTTGGACTGGTATTCTATGAATGTTAATCAGGTCAGAATGGTTGATAGTGTTGTAAAGTCTTTTATAACCTTGCTGATTTTCTGCCTATTTGTATTAAAATTATTCAGTGAAGGGCATTGACATTTCTGACTATAATTGTGGACTTTTAATTTTACATTGCAGTTCCATCAGTTTTTGCTCCATTTATTTTGAAGCTTTCTTATTAAGGGAATAAATGCTTAGGATTTTTATATATTTTTGATTTAGTATCTTCTTTGCCATCACGAAATAATTTTTTTTTTAATCCCTGGTAATATTCTTTGCTCTGAAAACTAGTTCATCTAATACTGATGAAGCCATTCTAACTTCATTTGACCAGTGTTAGCATGCTATATCTTTCTTTGTACTTTAAACTTCAGTTTTTATATTTAATGTATGTTTCTTCTAATAGGCAGCAATTAAAAAAATCTAATCTGACAATCTCTGCCTTCTAATAGGGGTATTTAGACCGTTTACATTTAATTTAATAATTGGTATGAGTCTATCATCTTGCTATTTGTTTTCTATTTCTCTCACCTGTTCTTTGTTTCCTTTTTTGGTACTTTTCCTGCTTACTTTTAGATTAGTCAAGTAATTTTTAGTATTTTAAGTATTTAGTATTTTAGTGATGGCTTTAGGGTTTATGATATACATATTTATTACAGTCTACCTGCAAGTCATATTATACACATCAGAAATAATATAAGAATCTTACAGTAATAGACTTCCATTTTTCTTCTCTGGCCTTTATGCAATTGTTGCCATGCATTTTACTTTTACGTGTATTTTAAATATATGTTTCTGAGCAATTTAATGTGTAATTTATTATGTACACTGATGTAATGTTCTTCATCTTTCTTGTGTTTAGGTTTTGTTAAGCTTCTGGAAGGCAAGTTTGTGGGTAAAGATGCAATAGAAGGATTGATTAACAATGGGAGCTTATGGAAATTCTCTTCAGATTGCTTCAGTGTTCAATGAATTAGGAAGCAAGACCACTGTCTGAGACTGAGGATAGAGGAAGATATGTTGGATGCGAGAGATGGTATAAAGTTGTCTTGTAGGAAGGTAGGAGAAATCAGTGGAGGGGGAAGTTTAATATGGTTTTTGGGCATCTTAAAGGGCACACTTAAAATTGGTGATCATGAAATTAAAGTCAACACGGTTGGGTGTTTTTCTCCTTCTAGTTTCATTTTGCAAAGGTGCAGGCACTTAGTATGCAGTTTTGCTAAGACCAGAGTTGTGGCTTTGCCCAGTATTACCATAATTTGGAGAGGGGCAGGGAGTTGAGGATGTATGCAGGGAATGATTATATTGATTGATCAGTGAATATATCTACATCAAACTTCCCCAATCAGAGTGGAAACTACTAGAAGACAGTTCTTAGCATGTAGCTGGTGCCGAATGTATTTGCTGATTCCTGTACGGCTGTGTCTTAACAGTAGAAAACCAGGGACTAAAGGAAGTTGTCATATTGGAGCAAATTAACTCTGTTTTTAAATAAAATGCTTGTAAAGTCCCTAACATGGCCCACACAGCTCTTCCTGTCCTGGCTCTAGTGTATTAAATCAGCTTCCCTTACACCCAGCTCCCACTGCTCTCTCATCTTCAGATATACTGAACTTCTTCCAGTTCTTTGCACTTGCCACACGACTTTGCATATGTGCCTTTTTCTGCAGGGATGTTTTATTCTTCCCTGGTAGCTGACTCATCTACTTTTCAGTTTTCCTGAGTAATTCCTACAAATACTCCTATAAATTTAGTATCTAGTAAGTATCTTCTAGTACTTGTCACAGTTCTGACTTTACATTTGTGTCACTGGTAGCTGTTTACTACTATGCATTAAGCTTACTGAGGACAGAGATCTTGACTGTTTTTAGATCCCGCAGGCCCTAATACAGTCTATGGCACATCGGTAGGCAGTATAAACATTTTTTTTGGAAAATAAATAAAAGTGAAAGCAAGTAAATGTTATATGTGAAGTTTGCGGGGAGAGAATTCACGAGAAACGGGCTGGTGCTACATGCCTACCCTCCAAAGCTTTGCCCTGAATCTTGCAGAGAGCACAGGAAAGAAGGAAAGACGCACAAAACCCTCTTCACCCCACAATTTCTGCCAGACCGTGGGAGGCGCCTGCGCACTGGCCTCACCGGATGTACGCCGGGGAGTGGGGGCGGGGCTCGGGTAGCCTAGGCAACATCCCGGAAGTTGCAGCCTGAGTTATCCTGTGGCGGGCCGGGCGGTTGTGGAGCCTGAAGTTTTAGTGGAGGTGGAGGAGGCTATCGGGAAACGGCAAGGCAGGTTGCGACGAGGTGGCGGAGGCCTGCAGCCTGTAGCCCCAGCGAGTCTTAGGGACCGGGCTGCAGGGCGGGGGAAACGGTGGTGGCGTCTCCCTTCCTTTCTCTGGGGCTCTAGGCGCCTGGGTGGAGGATCCTTACTACGACTCTGTTTTGCGACTGTTGGTGTGTGTCAGGATGAGTGTCTAAGTGTGCGCACCGCTGTCGGGCACAGACCTGGAAGTTGGGGGGGGGGGACCCTACTGTAGCTATCAGGGAATTTGCAGTCTAGCGGGAGACAGACTGTCCAGGGGATTGGGGACAGGGAGTGTCATTTCAGTCGACTGGATGGTGAGGAAAAAGTTTATCAGGAGGGGCCGCTGGAATGAGTAGTGGTTTTTGTTTGTATGTTTTTTAGATTTTATTTATTTGAGAGAGAGAAAGAATGAGAGAGAGCATGAGAGGGGAGAGGTCAGAGGGAGACACGACTCCCCACTGAGCAGGGAGCCGGATGCGGGACTCCAGTCTGGGACTCCAGGATCAGGACCTGAGCCGAAGGCAGTTGCTTAACCAACTGAGCCACCCAGGCGCCCTGGAATGAGTTTTGAGGAGTGAGTGGAGTTAACCGCGTGGAGAAGGGAGGGAAAGTCTGAAGGATGCCCCACGCGGAGCAGAAAGGATGGGTGGAACTACTTGTGAAGGTGAGAGTTGTATGTGTGGGAGATTGAGAGGAGCAAAGACTGGAAAGGAAGGTCACCGGCCCACAAGGAGGGCAGAGGGTCCGAGTACTGAGCTGAGTTGGAGTCCTCTCTGCAGGGGGGAAGCCGTTAAAATTTTTTGGGGAAGAAAGTAAAGGGCTGAGAGCTATAATCTATCCTTATATTGGGCTAAAGGATTGATTGCAGGGACAGTGTTTGGAAAGAGGTCGTGTTTCTCTTTGGTCAGTTTTCCACTAGCCAGAGTGGATTTGTGAAATCTCATCGTAACTCTCCTTACCTAAATTCCTCCAGTGGCTTCTGTGGGTTCTTTAGGATAATGTTCAAATTGCTGTAGCTTAGAAGGCCCTTATCTGTCCTCTGCCTTTCTTTTTAACCTCTTTCTAGCCTCTCACCTTTTCAAATTTGTTAGTCAAACTGAACTTCTCAAACCCTTTGTAAATGCTTTTTCTCCCACCTGGAACATTCTTTCTCCCACTCCTAGCTTTATTCGTACTTTACTCTCAGCTTAAACATTTTGGGAGCAATTAGAGGGACTTAGTGGTCTTTTTGTACTGTGTAGAGTAAGTTAGGTATTAACATGACAATGAATTTACTTCTTTTTTATTGTAATTACTCATTTTAATTGCCATCTTCTGATAAACCCTAAGCTCTGTGAGGGCGCAGACTATTTTACTTTCTTGTTGTATTTTGTGTCTGGCTCTTGGCAGGTGTTTTCAAAATATTTGTTGAAATAATGGATAATGAAGTGGAAAATGAGTGAAGAAGTTCAGTTAGGAGAAAGAGCTTGGACAAAAACATTCATAGTAGAGATGAAGAGGGGACAGATGAAAGAGAGATTTCAGGATAAATGAATAGATTCTGGTATCTGATTGGCTAAGAGACAAGAAGGAGCAGAAGATGATGCTAAGGTTTTAAACTGGAGCAACCAGAAGGATGGTAGTTCTGTAAGTTCACTTGAGTTCAGACATTTACTGAGCATGCTAATCATATATCAAGAACTAGAGGTTGGTGGGGAGGGGCATGGATGATAAGCTGTATTCTGACTACATTGTATGTGAGATATTTGGGAGATATACACAGAAGGCACTTGGAAATGAGCATTTGGTGTGTTGAGGAAAAGTGTGGATCCTTGATTTGGGGCTTGTTTTCACAGTGTGTTTATGTGCCCAATGAATTTGTAGCTTTGTTCAAGGGTATGAGTGAGGTCACTGAGGGGAGATGTGAACTCCTTTCTTATTTTCTAGTAAGCTTCATGAGAGCTTGTACCATATTAGACCTGTTTACTGTTTTATCTCCAAACCCGGTCAGTGTCTGGCATATGATAGATTATAAGAAACAATTATTGGATGAAGAGAGAGGATGTCCAGTGTAAGGATAAGAGGATTGAGATAGAACTGCATGAAGCTTTTTGATTATGTGGTATCTGAGAAGGGGCCAACAGAGCCTGCAAAGAAAAGAGATGAATAGGAGAGAAACCAAGAGAAAGAGTGTCATGGAAACCAAGGGAGGGGAGGGCTTCCAGGAGTGGGAGTCTGTAGAGTTGGAAAAGGCTTGAGAGGTAAGAAGGCACCAATAATTTTATCAGTCAGGAAAGTATTAATATTTTAGATTTTCTCCAAACAGGCCTAGATTTTCTAGGCAATGCTGATTTTGTACTCCTTAGTACTATAAACCATTAGAATATCTCTACAGTCTCACATTTTAGCACATAAACTATAATAGCTCCCTTACGATATCTGATTTCTGTAAATGGCTCAAAAGTCTCTTTGTTAGATCACAAAGTCTGATCCTTGGTTAAGAAAAATATGCCTACTTGTATTGGTGATGTTTAAGAGAACACTTTTCAGTGCAAGGGTGGTTCCCACATTACAGCTTAGTTCTCCCTTCGTGATCTTAGCACACAGAGGCTGGAATTGAGAGTTGGCTAGTATGTTAGTCTCTGATGCTGTAAAACAAATTACCACAAACCTAGTGACTTAAAACAATACTCATTATCTCACAATTTCTGTGAGGTAGGAATTTGGACATGGTTTAGTTGGATAGGGTGCTTAGGGTCTCACAAAGTTATGATTAATGTTTGAGGGGTCTTTTTACTGACTTTCTGCTTGGAGCTGCCCACAGTTGTCTGAGTTCCCTGCCATTTGGCAGTCACAAGTGGCAATTGGCTTCTTCAAGACCAGCAGGAGAGACTCTCTTGCTTTACTCTCGTAAGACAGAGACTTGTGTGACATAACGTAATCATAATGTATCATAATGTAATGACATCTCCTCACATTTGCCTTGTTTTATTGGATAAAATAAATCACAGGGGGAAAAAAACCCCAAACAAGTCATGGATCCTGTCCAAACTCAAGGGTAAGGGATCATATGATGCCATTATTCATTGCACGTTGTCTTTTTTTTTTTTTAAAGATTTTATTTATTTATTTGACACAGAGAGAGAGAGATTACAAGTAGGCAGAGAGGCAGGTAGAGAGACAGGGAGAGGAGGAAGCAGGCTCCCCGCTGAACAGAGAGCCCGATGTGGGCCTCGATCCCAGGACGCTGAGATCATGACCTGAGCCGAAAGCAGAGGCTTTAACCCACTGAGCCACCCAGGCATCCTCATTGCAGGTTGTCTTAAGAGTAACCACCACCAGCTTTGCTAATCAAAATTGAAGTTAAAAAAAGAAAAAAGAGAGAGAACAGTAGTAGACTATTGTAGTCCATTCAGACTTTCATAACAAAATGCCAGAGACTAGGTACCTTATAAACGAGAAATTTTTTTCTCACAGTTCTGGAGGCTGTGAAGTCCAGGATCAAGTCTCCAGCATGGTCATGTTCTGGTAAGGGCCCTCTTATTGGTTCATAGCCATGACCTTCTTGCTGTGTCGTCACATGGTGAACAGGGTTAGGGATCTCTGTGGAGCCTCTGTGGAGCACTAGTCCAGTCCTATTCATGAGGGCTCTGCCTCCCAAAAGCCCCACCTCCTAATACCATCACTTTTGGGGGTTAAGATTCAACATGAATTTTGGGGAAACACATTCAGACCATAGCATCTACCTTCATTTCATCACAGTTTTTGTCAGTGAGTATGGGTTTTTTTTTTTTTTTATGTTACATTTTCTTATGCTAAAATTGAAACCTGTTCCCATTCCCACAAATAATACTTAGGTGTTTGTTCAGTTGTTTATATTAAATTTCCATATCTCTTTGCTCAAGAAAAGTTCTGTTTGGATACATTATATTTATCATCAGAAGTCACCATTAGTGTATGGTTTATACATTATGATTTAAAAAATAACTGATTTAAAAAATACTGCTTTTCCTAAATTTCTGATACTATTATATTGAGGGCCTTACCAATGAAAGAAATATATGGGCCTTTTGACTGCTCATAAGCTTTTGCACACGTGAGACTCATGATTTTTTTTCAGCATGGAGGCTGGTAGAATTTCAGCCTCTGAATAAGTATAGTATTTTAAATAATATAACTTGAAATGAATTATTTTAAGAGTAATATGGGTTCACTGTAGAAAATTTGGAAAATCTAGAACCAACCAGAGATAACTCAGTATTAGTACCATTTTCTAGGAAGTGCATTACATTTAGTGAGACCTGTGTGTATTTATTTATTTATTTATCCCCAAAAGGTGGTTTTATTAAAGCACGGGACAGGACCCGTGGTCAAAAAGAGCTGCTGCCAAGTCAGACCTGGTTTTGAATGTCACCTCCCACCTGCCCATTATTATTTGTGTGACTTTGAGCAATACAATGTGCTTAACCTTTCTAAGCACCATATTTTTCATTTGGGAAAGGACTAATAGTTGTCACTAACACCATTGTCATTAATCCTAAGTAGAACTTAGTATGTGCTAGGTAGGGGTTTTCAGCACCTTATGTATTTAATTAGTTCCATTTTACAATTGCTGGTAAAGTTGGGATGTGAACCCAGACAGTCTGGTTTCAGACTGTACTCTTAACCACTGTGCTGTATTGTTTCTCAGGACAGAATATGCCTCGTAGGGTTGTGGGATTAAATGTGAAGTGCTTAGCATAAATAAGTGCTTATTTTTTTTTAAAGATTTTATTTATTTATTTGTCAGAGAGAGAGAGAGAGAGTGCGTGTACAAGCAGGCAGAGAGTCAGGCAGAGGCAGAGGGAGAAGCAGGCTCCCTGCTGAGCAAGGAGCCCAATGCGGGACTCGATCCCAGGACCCTGAGATCATGGCCTGAGCTGAAGGCAGAGGCTTAACCCACTGAGCCACCCAGGTGTCCCAATAAGTGCTTGTTAATAGTGTATGTATTTTAACATCATTGAGAATATACTATACATGGAGTTTTGTATTCTACTTTTTACACTTAATTTTATGTTTTCTTGTGTCATTAAGCATTTTTCTTAATACAGTTTTAATGGATATATAATACATCCAAAAGATTTAGTGGCATTTTATGATTCTCCTTTATTTCTGCAGAGTAAATTAAAGAATAGAAGAGTTAGTAAAATACATTAGAAACTTTCTGAACAACTGTTATATTTTTCCATGTCTCTTTTTTTTTAAAAGATTTTATTTATTTATTTGACACAGAGAGAGAGATTACAAGTAGGCAGAGAGGCAGGCAGAGACAGGGAGAGGAGGAAGCAGGCTCCCTGCTGAGCAGAGAGCCCGATGCGGGCCTCGATCCCAGGATGCTGAGATCATGACCTGAGCCGAAAGCAGAGGCTTTAACCCACTGAGCCACCCAGGCGCCCATCCATGTCTTTTTAATAAGTTTTTTTAAATATAACCTATATACCATGAAATTTACCCCTTAGAAGTCTACAGTTCAGAGCTTTTAAATAAATTTACAGAGTTGTGCATTGATTACCACTGACTCATTTTAGAACATTTTCATCACCTCAAAAAGAAACCCTGTACCCATTAGCAATTACTTTCCATTCCCTCCTTCTCTCAGACACTGCCAACTGCTTGTCTATTTTTTGTCTCAATGGATTTGCCTATCCTGGACATTTTATATGAATAGTACCATACAATATATGGCCTTTGGTGTTTGGCTTCCTACCATAATATTCTCGAGGTTCCTATGCTATGTTATAGCATATATCAGTTCTTCATTCCTTATATTGCTAAGTAATTCCATTGTATGGATGCACCATATTTTATTTATTCATTCACCAGCTGGTAGACATTTGGGATTTTTACACTTTTTGTCTATTAAGAATATAATGTTGGGGCACCTGGGTGGCTCAGTGAGTTAAAGCCTCTGCCTTCAGCTCAGGTCATGATCTCAGGGTCCAGGGATGGAGCCCCAAGTTGGGCTGCCTGCTCAGCGGGGAGCCTGCTTCCTCCTCTCCCTCTGCCTTCCTCTCTGCCTACTTGTAATCTCTCTCTCTCTGTCAAATAAATAAAATCTTTTTAAAAAGAGAATATAATGTTGCTATGAACATTTATGTGCAAGTTTTTGTATTCACATAAGTTTTCAGTTCTGGGACTAGAATTGTGGTAATTGTGTTTAACTTTTTCAGGAACTACCAAACTGTTTTCCCAAGTGGCCATGCTGTTTTACATTCCCACTAACAATACATGAGTATTTGTTTCTCTACATTCTCACCAACGCTTGTTATTTCCACCTTTTTGATTATAATCATTCTAGTGGGTATGAGGTGGTAGGTCATTGTGGTTTTGATTTGCATTTCCCTAATGACTAATGATGCCCAATTGTAGTATCTTCTTTGGAGAAATGTTTATTCAGCTCCCTTAGCCATTTAAAAATTGGAATATTTGTGTTTTTATTGGTGAGTTGTAAGTTTCTTTTATATATCCTGGATCCAAGTCTCTTATCGGATGGGATTTGCAAATATTTTCTCCCATTGTGTTGGTTGTCATTTCATTTTCTTGATAGTATTTTTTGAAGCACAAAAATTTAAAATTTTGATGGAGTCCACTTTATTTTTTCTTTGGTTTCTTGTGCTTTTAATGTTATATCTAAGAAACCATTGCTTCATGAAGATATATGCTTATGTTTTCTACTGGGAGTTTTGTGCTTTTAGCTCTTACAGTGATGTTGGTGATTTATTTTTAGTTAATTTTTATATATGTTGTGAGGTAGAGGTCTTAATTCATTCTTTTTCATATGGATCTCCAGTTGTCCCAGCACCATTTATTGAAAAGACTACCCTTTCCCTATTGAATTGTTTCTTGGCACCTCTGTTGAAAATAAACTGACCATACATGTGATGAGCACTGGGTGTTATATGCAACTGATAAATTATTGAACACTACATCTGAAACTAATGATGTACTATATGTTGGCTAATTTAATTTAAGGCAAAAATTAAAAAAAAAAACAACTGACCATAAATGTAAGGGTTTGTGATGGACTTTTAGTTCTATTCTGTATCTTTTATTTATTTGTTTATTTTTAAGATTATTTAATTTATTAATTTGACAGAGAGAGAGTACATGCAGGGGAAAGGGACAGAGGGAGAGGGAGAAGCAGACTCCCCACTGAGCAGGGAGCCTGCAGGGTGCTTGATCCCAGGACCCTGAGATCATGACCCCAGCTGAAGGCAGATGGCTAACTGAGTGAGCTACCCAGGTGCCGTATTTGTTTATTTAAAAAAAAAAAAAAGATATTTCTATTTATTTGAGATAGAGAGAGAGAGAGAAAGAATGAGAGAGTGCACACACATGAGTGGAGGGTGGGGCAGAAGATGAGAATTTTCTGAGCAGACTCCCCACTGAGCATGTGGAGCCTGACAGAAGGCTCCATCTCTTGACGTGAGATCATGACCTGAGCGGGAAACCAAGATTTGGTTGCCCAGCCCAACTGAACCCCCAGGCTCTTGCTCTATTCCCTATCTTTGAAATGGTCTTCATGGTTCTGCCTCTTACTGTGTGACCTTCATGGTTGGTTAAATTATTTGTCCATTAGCTTTCTCATCAGTAAAATGAGTGATAAATAGTAAATACTTAATGGAATTACTATTCGGATTAAAGGAAATACTGTGTGGGAAGAGCTTACCTAGAACAGTACCTTACTTGTGTTAGCTAATGCTGTTATTGTCACCACCTCCACTGTCCTCATTACCATTACCATGAGATGAATTAAATGTTATTCTCTGGGGCGCCTGGGTGGCTCAGTGGGTTAAAGCCTCTGCTTTCGGCTCAGGTCATGATCTCAGCGTCCTGGGATCGAGGCCCACATCGGGCTCCCTGCTCAGCAGGGAGCCTGCTTCCTCCTCTCTCTCTGCCTGCCTCTCTGCCTACTTGTAATCTCTCTCTGTGTGTCAAATAAATAAATAAAATCTTTAAAAAAAAAAATGTTATTCTCTAACTCAAACGTGACTTATCTCTTTTACTGGATTGTAAACCCTGAAAATAGACAACATGTTTGAAGAGTCAATGTGATTGATAAGACAAAACAAAGAGGACTGAGGAGAACCTCTTGAAAATCCTTACATTTAGATGTTTTTTATTACTAAATCATTTTTTAAAAATGTGCTTAAGGAAGATATTACCGGAAAAAGGGGGTCAGCTCAAAAGTTCTGTAATTATTTAGGTGTGTAATGAAGTTTTAGAATGGGAGTCATGTCTATATGTTGCTTGTTAAAAGTCACATACATGTATTGTAAAATCCTAGTGTACAGGGACTATGAGTCTTATTCTAATTTTGTGTAATATTTAGTCCAGTGTCTTTAGCATTGCTATTTTAAGAGTGCCAAGCAAATGTTAGCAATTTCCAAATGCTAGTTTAGTATCAGTAATCACCCTCACTTAGTACTGTGTGGAAATATACTAGGAATGATATAATTAATTTATTCTCTAAAATTTAGCCACCTTAATTTTAGGTAAACACATATATATCTGCTAGTGATTTTAAGTGCTACGATGCTTAACAAAGAGCTCCAACTCTCTTTGCCTTTTTCCTTTTGCTTTCAGATTGTTAGCCTGTGACTGACATTTTCTCTGTTAATTGTGAAGTTTGTAACTGATGACAACGCTTATGCCTGGTGTCGTAGCTCTGTGCTTTAAGTCAGAATTTCTATTCCTGGAGTTCTTTATTAAGCAAATATATATAAGTTATCAATTTGACACCTGTTTTATCATAGTTATCAGTACAGCTTTCTAATTGTGAAGTGAAAGAACCAAGTATTTTGGTAGACTGTTCATTTCAATATGCTTAAATTTTTCTTCTGACACTTGAAAGTTTATTTTCCTAGATGTCTTTGTCCCTATCCAGTGATACTTACCACTTTTTCTTGTATTTAAAAAATTTGATATAGTTATTGCTTCTAGATGTCACTTGTCAGAGTGAACCGTTACGGTCCTCGGGGAGGAGGAAGGAAAGTGGTGAAGGTAAAGAAGAAGAAAACGTCTGTGAAGCAAGAATGGGATGTAAGTCTAGATGGGTTAATAAACCTATAAGATTGCTCTGGAGGAATAGATATGATGACATGGTCCTGGTCACACGAGACAGTGCTTTGAATGTGATAGGGTGGAATGGATTTCTGGGCATGTTACATCCCAGGTCTTGGAAGGATACATGTCAAGGTCGTAACCTGTACCTCTTTTGAAGAGGGAATCTTAAGAAGGTGGGGAGTATGTTTTTAAAACCCCGCCCCCCACCCCCACCCCCACTTTGAGAACTTACTGCTTTAAGGCAACTGGACCTAATCTGTGTCACTGAAATCTGAATTTTTTTGGTACTTTTTAAAGATTTGCCCATAGCAACCAGCTATATCATAATCATATGAGTGGCATTTTTGACTGAAAAAGTGGGTGAAAAGTGGGTGATTTTTGCTCTCTTATTCCTTGAGTTGTTTGTTTTTCACCTCCAGAAGCTGGTCAGTTTCAATACAAAGGTTTTCTTAAGATGTAACACAAGTCTCAAGTACCTGGGACATATGATCCCTGGCTCCCACTCTGATCACTGTTTGGTATTATCAAGGGCATCTTTATCTTTCACAGCATGGTACTTTAGTTTGAACCGTGCCACTTTAGGTGCCTTTTCTTTCTGTTGTGGAAAGCAACTAGTCAGTTACTACTTTGGATCTCAGGGATTCTTTTGGACTTGGAAACTTCTGGATAAACTGACAGCCTTTTTGAAGTGGCTCAGGGGGACTTACCTATGTTTATATTGCTTTGTTGTCATCTGATTGACTATAAAATATTATAAGGGTGTGATTCTGAGGCAGTGAAACTGATTAAAAGGAAAAAAGTGCATGTGATAACTTAAAAGTTATCCACTTCAGAGTGGTTACTGTGGGAGTTTAGTATTTATTCTCATTTGCTGCTATTGCTCAAAACATAATCGAAACCCACTATTTGAAACTGCATTTTCCTCATTTGCTTTTCATTATCTCCAGTGCTGGAAAAATCTGTTTTGTAGACAAGCTTCGAAGTAGTTTTAAGTCATTTGGAGTAAATGGTAAATGAAGGAGGAAAGATCAAACTGGATAGTACTGTTTTGATAAAAATAGCGAGATGGTTTTTGAAATGGCTTGTAAATTATATTTTAAGGCAATTTCAGAAGAAAATCATGTTAAGCAGTAATAGTATTAATGAACTTATATTTTCTCCCATGAGAACTAAGTCCAAGCATATTTCTTGTAGGCCTAAATTTTATTATGATTATTAAAAATCTCAAGATCTTGTAGTTATATCTTATGCTTTTCTAAATTAATATGAAAGGGATAATAGTTTTAGTATAGAAAACCCTTGAGCTAAATATAAATTATGGCCAAAAAGTTAAGTCTTTGAATATATCAGAAGCTATTTCACCAGATCCAGTTCTCTTATATCTGTTGGAAGTAGAACTCTAACTTGTTTTATTTCCAGCCTTACCAAATCTGTGTAACAAAATGGCTGAAGTCACTTCGGAGAGGGCCAAACTGTAGGGCAGCTACTTCAAGCTGTGTAGGCTATGCATTGCACAATCCCAAGGGGTACTGTTTACATGGACCAGAATAGTAATGGTAGCTCCTGGAGTTGTGGAGTATGGTAGACCTGCCATGTTGGTTTAGTGCTTTTTTACATAAGTGACTGTTTTCACATTTTATGAGATTATACAGTGCCCTCAAACTTTATCCCTTATTATGTATGATATATTCTATGCCTAAGTTGTTTGCATGCACACAAATTTAACCTCTCTTTAGTGATCACAGTTTATTTTTTAGGAATCTTTAGAGGTGCCTCATTCCCTGGAATGTGGCTTGAAAACTACAATTTTAGTTAAACTTACTCATTTTGAATTACATAACTAACCTGTTTTATTCATTGTTTTAATATAATATATGCCTACTTGGTAAATTTAGTGCTTATTTTCTGTAAGGTACCTAAAAATAGCCTGTTATATTTTAATAAGACAACTAAAAATAATCCATATTAATATTTAAATTGAGAATGCTGGTTCCTGGACAGGACGTCTTTTTTGTCCCAGGACTTTGAATCTGTTTTCAGTCTTTAAAATCTAGTATGTACTCATACCTAGCCACATATAAATGAACTATGTAAGTTCATAGGTGTGACATAACTCTCAGAAGAATGTGAACAAATATGGTAAGAAGTTTGAAAAATAAAACTAACTTTTTATTTTAATTTAAATAAACATTTATTTTATGTATTATGTGAAAATAGAAATAATTTTATTTCAGTTTAAAAATAGCAATTTTATCTTGCTAGAATGTGATGATCAAACAAATCCCTTAACTCTTCAAAGAAAGGTTTCTTGGAGGTTAGCATGCTTTGTTAAGTACATAATCTTTTAACTGAGGTCCATTTGGCATGTGGGAGAAAAAAGATACACCAGGCTTAACTAATAAAAGAAGGCTTTTGAGGAGTGCCTGGCTGGCTGAGTCAGTAGACCATGCAACTCTTGATCTCAGAGTCATGAGTTTGAGGCACATATTGGACACAGAGATTACTTAAAAAAAAAAATGTAAAAAAAATTTAAAAAAGAAGGCTTCTAAAAAAAAGGAAAATGAATTTATCAAACATAAAGTTGATTTTAAATGTTTTTTAACCTAGTTTAAAGAAAAATTTTCCTGTAAGAAAATTACCCAAAGAAAGTGAATAAACATTGAAATCCAATTTTTTAAAAAATCCAGTATATACTAATATTTTATGAAAAACTTTTTTTTTTTTTAAAGAAAGTTCTTTTTTTTTTTTTTTCAGAATACCGTGAATGATCTAACAGTACATCGGGCAACTCCTGAAGATCTGGTAAGTTTAATATCAAAAGTTAAGATTTGTTCAATGTTTTATTTGATAGTTGGTTTCTGACCTTTAGAATAGAAACCAGAGGCACTTCCTGGAAGTTGGTTGGTTATATTTAATCTTGCTTATGTCTATATGAAATTGAAAAGCATATCAGCTGGACTTCCTGATTTTACATGGGAATGTCATTTAGCATATATTAAAAATATATTAGATAGGTTTGGTTTCAAATATCTGTTCAAATCTCTCTGGTCCAGTATTACCCTGTATACATCTATTGTCTTCTCTCTGTACTTATCTCTAGCCTTATTTACTATTAATTATATATGCAAGCATATCAGTGTAACCAGTGTACTAATTTATTCCTTGAATATGCCATGTATTTTTCCACATTTGAGCCTCAATTCATGTGATTTTCTTTACTTGGAACAGTTTCTCTACCTTCTCTACCTTGACTACCTATCCAAATCTTACTTTGCTTCCTTATCCTAGTTGAAGTCTTACTTTTAAAAAAAGTTTCTGCTGCAGATTAAAAAAAACCCAGCTTTATTGAAATACAATTCACATACCATAAAATCCACCCTTTTAATGTGTATGAGCCATTGGTTTTCAATATATTCATATTTTCAGACTTAGAACATTTTCATCACTCCTTGAAAGAAAGCCTGTACCCACTAACAGTTACTCCATATGCCTCTCTTCCTTCCAGTCCCTGTCAACACCTATTCTGCTTTATGTCTCTATAGATGTGTCTATTCTGGACATTTCTTTTTTTTTAAATTATTTTAAAAAAGATTTTATTTATATATTTTTTAGAGAGAGAGTGAGTGAGAGAGAGAGAGAGCATGAACACAGGCAGGGGGAGGGGCTAGAGGAAGAGAGAGAAACAGACTCCCTGCTGAGCAGTCTGCTTGACATGGTACTCTATCCCAGGACCCCAGGATTATGACCTGGAGCTGAAGGCAGACGCTTAACCAACTGAGCCACCCAGGGGTCTATATTCTGGACATTTCATGTAAATGGAAGACAATGTGTGCCCTTTTGTGTCTAACATAATGTCTTCAAGGCCCATCCATGTTGTAGCATGTGTCAGTACTTCATCCCTATTATTACTGATCCTGTTATATTGTATGGATATACCGTCTGGGCATTTAGATTGTTTTTACTTTTTGATTGTTATGAATAAGGCTGCTACGAATGTTGGTGTACAAGTTTTGTGAACATATGTTCTCAGTTCTCTTGTTGTATACCTGGGAATAGAATTGCTGGGTCATATGGTATCTCTCCAGTTAGCTTTCTGAAGAGCTGCCAAACTGTTTTTCAATGTGGCTGCACGATTTACATTCTTACCAGCAGGCATGAGGGTTCCAATTTTTCCATATCCCTTGCCAACACGTAATTACCATATTTTTGGTTTTAGTTTTCCTAAGTGGGTGTAAAGTGGAAACTCATTGTGTTTTTGATTTGCCCTAGGGACTAATGATGTTAAACATGCTTTTGTGTGCTTATTGGCCGTTTGTATTATCTTCTTTGGAGAAATGTCTATCAGATTCCTTAGCCAGTTAAAAATTGGATTACTTGTGTTTTTATCATTGTAAGAGTCCTTTATACATTCTGGATCCAAGTTCCTTATCAGATGCATGATTTGAAATTTTATCTCCCATTCTGTTGGTTGTCTTTTCATTTTGTTGATGGTATTCTTTGAAGCACAAAAATTTTTAATTTTGGGGCGGTTGGGTGGCTCAGTTGGTTAAGCGACTGCCTTTGGCTCAGGTTATGATCCCGGAGTCCTGGGGTGGAGCCCCGCATCGGGCTCCTTGCTCAGCAGGGGGCCTGCTTCTCCCTCTCCCTCTGTCTGCTACTCTGCCTGCTCGTGCTCTCTCTCTGTGTCAAATAAATAAATTTTAAAAAATTCAAAAATTTTTAATTTTGATAAACTCCAGTTTATCTGTTTTTTTTTTCGTCAACTCTGCTTTTTGTTTCATCTAAGGAACCATCGTCTAATCCAAGATCACAAAAATTTCTCTTGTGTTTCTTTCTAAGGGTTTTATAGTTTTAGCATTTGTGTTTAGGTCTTTGATCCATTTTGAATTAATTTTGTATATAGTGAGATAGGGGTCCAACTTCTTTCTTCTCTAAATGAATATTCTGTTGTCCATTTACCCTGTGTTAAAATGACCATCTGTCCTCCATTGAATTATCTTGACACCCTTGCTAAAAATCAGTTTTCTGTAAATATAAGAGTTTAGTTTGGACTGTCAGTTTTATTCCACTGATCTATATGTCTATCCTGTGGCACACAACACTGTCTTGATTATTATAGTTTTGTACTAATTTTGAAGTTTTTTTAAGCTGCCCAACAATTGGTATCCCCTCTAAACTGTTCTCATACTTACTATGTCTATGGGGCATTGTGTATGTGCTGTCTAATGTATTTCATTTATCTTTATATGTACAGTTGGTTCTTGAACAATGTGGGGGTTAAGGGTGCCACCTCCTGCACAGTCAGAAATTTCTTGTATAAGTTTTGGCTCCCCTGAATCTTAACTAATAGCCTACTGTTGACAGGAAGCCTTACTAATAACATAAGCAGCTGATTAACACATATTTTGTATGTTATATATATTACATACTATATTCTTACAAAAAAGTAAGATAGAGAAAAGACAATGTTAATAAATCACAAGGAAGAGAAATTACATTTATAGTAATCTACTGTATTTATTGAAAAAAGTATATGTGGATACGAGTAGTTCAAACCCATGTCATTAAAGGGTTAACTGTATGTGCGCAATCTCCTTGGGCAGATTATTAATGCTTTTGAGGGATAAGGGCTATATCTTGTATATCTTTGTGGACCTAGGAATCTTAATCCCAGTAAATACTCATTAAATATTTATTGAGGATAATAATGATGCCCTGCTGACTTAAAATTTTTTTATGAAAAATTTCAAATTTACATGAAAATGGATATGAAAGTATGAAGATTTTCCATGTACTGCTTTCCCGAGCTATAATTATTATTAAAAATTTGCCTTAGTTTCTTCATTTTTCATACCTTTTCCTTCCTTCACTGAAACATTTTGAAGCAAATCCCAGAGAATGTGTCATTTTTGTGCCAACATATTCCATTTAGATTTTTTAAAATATAGACTTTTTTTAATATAACCACAATGCCATTATCACACCTCAAAAGGAACAATAATTATTTATTTATTTATTTATTTATTTATTTAAATGCTTTTTTTTTTTTTTTAAAGATTTTATTTATTTATTTGACACAGAGGGAGAGATTACAAGTCGGCAGAGAGGCAGGCAGAGAGAGAGGAGAAAGCAGGCTCCCTGCTGAGCAGAGAGCCCGATGCGGGCCTCGATCCCAGGACCCTGGGATCATGACCTGAGCCGAAGGCAGCGGCTTTAACCCAGGTCCACGCCCGGATGGGTGAAATCGGCCTGGATCACCGTGGCGCCCGGCACCGGCTCGATCATCAGCAGGTCCACGCNTTGTTTTTTGTGTTCAGAATCCTTACATGGTATTTGGTTGTTGGTTCCTTAATGGACTGATTTCTTATTTACATGGTGAAAACAAAGCAGTACATTTTATTCATCTTCATAGTTCTGAATACTAGAGTGCTTGTAAAGCCAGTATCTGCTCCTATTCCTTAGCCACTTCAATGAACTCCTCTCCTGCAACTCTTAAGGTGTGGCTTGTATCTTCTGCTTCAGGAATTCCACTTTTCTGGAGTTCTGCATTTCCAGTGACCCACTTCCAAATTGCAGCCATTTCAGGTCTATAAAAATACTGCATTGTTAGTTTTTGGTAGTGACGTGAGTATTACAAAATGGGTGTGTCTTTGCCAAAGATGAGTCAGTGGACTTTGTGCCTTTTACATTGTACTCTGTGTGTGTGTGTGTTACATATGTAATTGTACAAGTACACACATACGTAACTGAAAAATTTAACAGAACAATTCTTAACTTTCTTATGTGTTATTTAATATTTCCTATTCTGTATTCTGTTTTATTTAAAAATTTTTGGTTTGACCCACTAATTGATTTTACCACCCATTAAATGAATCTGGCCTGTAGTTTGGAAAATAACATTTTATTGGATAGTCTTGTACAAAGGAAGTAGAAATTAGTATTTCTTTCCTTTTGTCTTTTTGCTAGGTCTGCTAGTTCTAGATATTTCTTTTTTTTTTTTAAATAACTTTTGAATATTTAGAAGACTGAAAATTTTGGTTGTGTATATATATAAATATACACATGTTGGACCAGAAAAAATTTTTTAAAAGATGAATTAGGGTGCCTGGGTGGCTCAGTGGGTTAAAGCCTCTGCCTTCAGCTCAGGTCATGATCTCAGGGTCCTGGGATTGAGGCCCGCATCGGGCTCCCTGCTCATCAGGGAGCCTGCTTCCTCCTCTCTCTGCCTGCCTCTCTGCCTACTTGTAATCTCTCTCTCTCTCTGTCAAATAAATAAATAAAATCTTAAAAAAAAAAAATGAATTAGATTAGGTGGTCCCACCATCTGAATAGGCAACTTCTTTGTTCCTGAAGCATTCTTTTATATTTTTTTCTTTTGTATAGATACGTCGTCATGAAATACACAAATCAAAGAACAGAGCATTAGTACACTGGGAACTCCAAGAAAAAGCTTTGAAGAGAAAATGGAAGAAGCAGAAACCAGAAATTTCTAATCTTGAGAGAAGGAGGTTGTCTATAATGAAGGAGGTAATGCTAAACTGCATTATCTATAGAGAAGAAAATGATATAGATGGTTTCTCTCTTTCCCCCCAAATTTGATTCATATTGGAAGGACTTTAGTAAATGACTGTGTCCTTATATAATGATTTACACATGGACTCTGAAAAAAGCAGGGGAATGATGATTAGAGTCTAGTTTGGAGGTTTGAATTCATGCATGGCAAGTTACTGTTTATGTGACTTGCCTGATTGTACTGTTATGAGATTTTAGTGATACATACTAACAAACTGACTAGTAAGTTCCTTGACAAATAATTAGTTCCATATATACATATATAAATTGCTATAATTATTTTTCTCAGTTTACACGCAGTGCTATTAGATTGATTACTTTGCAAAAAAAAAAAAGTGTGCTTGTCCAACAAGTTAGTTAGTAAACCACTTGTCCTTGGCTTAATCTTTTGCGAGATGTGGGGTATTTGGATAAGTAAGCAGATGTGTAGGAATAAATAATATGGCAAATAAGAGGAAACTACAGCAAAAAACCTTTGATATAGGATGAAATCATTGAAAAAGAAATGTACTTTGTAGTGTCGCTTTTTGTTCATTGTTGAAGCTTATGGCACTTGGTTGTCTGGGGGACCTTTCACTGCAGCTCTAAATCACTCTGTCTTTTGAGGAATTCATCAGGCTTGTTAGTGAAAGGTAAAAGTCTTAATCTTATATATTGTCAGGAAGAATTCTATCTCCCAAATAAATGTTTACATAGATTTGTAAAAACAACAGTAGATTGAGAGAATATGGTTCTTACAGATAAGTATTTTTTGATAATCTTGGACAAATTATGTGTATTTGAATATTATGTAGTAGTTCTCAGTGACCAGGAGAAAAGTCAGCCCCTTTGAAGCGACTCTGGGCTTTTGTGTCCCATCTCTAATGGCTCCTGCTCATGTCCTGAATTGCTCATGTCCTGAAGGAACGGATGTGGTAGAAGAATGGATTGAAGGAAGAATTGTGGGAGAGGATGAGTCAAGTCTCTCCCATGTCCCTCAAGTCCCATGCCTCAGGCTATGGTGTCATGGTTCTCAACACTGACTGCACATTAGATCAGTCAGTGTTGAGATCTTCCATTAAAAAAAAATCACTGTATCTGGATTCAGATATATCTATATTCAGATAATCTGATTTAGTGGACCTGTGATGTGTTCCCACTCATGTACTTTTTAGACAGTTGTTATGTAATTTTAATTCATTGCCAGGGTTGAGAACCTCTGGTGTTAGTGAAATCAAGTTATTTTCTTTAACAGTAGATTTTAGAGGTTATCCCATATCAGTATTTAGAAATCTACCTTTTCTTTTTAATAGCCAAGTAATATACAGATGTACCACCATTTATTTATCCAGTGCTTTATTTGTACAAACTTAGGAAGTGCATTGGACTATAGTTTAGGCTTCTGGTTAAGAAGATACAGTGGTTTAAACAAAACAGAAATCTGTTTCTTTCTATGAAACAGTTCAGAAGTAACTGATAGGTGGTAGGGTCTCTGGGGTCCTTTATTCCAGGGCTTCTATCACTGAGTAGAGAATGGCTGTTCCAGCTCCCTTCAGCTGTATTCTAGCCAGCATGAAAAGGGAAAGAGAATGCATGCTACTTCTTTTACATATCACCTAGAAATTCTGGCTTATATCCCACTGTCCAGAAATTCATCACATGACCATTCTCACCTAGAATGATGGTTGGGAGATCTAACTGTGCACGTGGCTAAAACTTGGAAATTCTGCTGTTAAAAGGAAAAAGACAGGAGATTGGTAGGAAAGTAGGAGGTCTGTCACCCACAGATTGTTACCTTGTCACTGGAAATAATACAATGAATGTCCTTGAATATGGTTTTAAGTACATGTAAAACTATATTTGTGGGATAAATTTTTTTAAAGATTTTATTTATTTATTTGAGAGAGAGAGAGGGAGAGCACAGAGGGAGAATGAGAGGGAGAAGCATACTCCCTGCTGAGCAGAGAGCCCGATGTGGGACTCGACTCCAGGACCCTGAGATCATGACCTGAGCCGAAGGCAGATGCTTAACCAAATGAGCCACCCAGGCGCCCATGTAGGATAAATTCTTAAAACTTTGGAACTGCTGAGTCAAAGATATGTGCATCTATTACTTCTTTCTTTCTTTCTTTTTTTAAAGATTTTATTTATTTATTTGGCAGAGAGAGATCACAAGTAGGCAGAGAGGCAGGCAAAGAGAGAGGAGGAAGCAGGCTCCCTGCTGAGCAGAGAGCCCAATGCAGAACTCGATCCCAGGACCCTGAGATCATGACCTGAGCCAAAGGCAGAGACTTAACCCACTGAGCCACCCAGGCGCCCCTGCATCTATTATTTCAGTGTTGCTAAATTTGTAACGTTTCTGTTAAGAGATGTGATGGGACCAGATAAAGAAGCCTCCTTGGGCATATTCACCTATGCAGTATCATTGTGTATTAGAGCTACCAGTCCATCCCCCAGAGCTGGACTCCTAGATCAACAAAGTTAAGAGAAAAGCTTTTTGGCTAGCATAATCATTTGCTGTATGATGCACTTATGTCATGGGAATCAAGCAGATGAGGGTCCAAATTCGATCAGAAAGAGGGTAACTTCGATAAAGATTTTATAAATTTTAAAAGTATAATAACTTCCCAAGTCTCTCTGTAATTTCCTGTTTCTGTCTGGTTTTTATTATCAGAGAACAAAAGTGCTAGGATGAAAAGTTTTTGATAATGTTTTTCAAGGGACCTTGGCTGATCCTTTGCAAATCCAAGATGTGTACCACTATTCATAAGTTTGACTTTGTGCTCTGTGAACCCATCTGGGGAAGTAATGTATACAGATGGGCTTGCAGAGATTGGTTTACCTATCAAAAGGATGAGTTTTATTGGAGAGGAGTGATGAATAAATCTAGAGAGGGCAAAAGAAAGCCAGTATACTGATCTGTGGCCTCTTAACCCATCTGCCTCAAGAAGGCTGGGCAGAGACTGGCAAAGTGCAACAGGGTAACGGCTTTCCTGGAGACCTCATTATAATTGATAATCAGGTCTTGGTATAATAAAATTATTCCTCTATAGTCTGTTTTTTCAATTACATCTCTTTATTTTGATGGAAGGTCAGTAATTTTCATTAAATAGTAAACTCAAAACTGCCATTAAGAAATATTCTGTGTGTAATTTTTCTAGTTTAAGTGATAGATTATAGTGCTCTGTTTACTTTCTTGCCTAAGCCCTAATTGTGTGTACTTGCAAGATCGCTAACCAGGGATAGAAATTTGGTTCATGGGATAATATAATTTAAAGTTGTAACAACATTCCAAATATCTCTAGAATGGTACAGGTTTTCAGTGTGTCCACATTCTTATAATACCCCTTTGGGGTTGGGGAAGGTGGTGGTATCTTCATTTACATATTAGGAACTAAGCTTAAAGAGGTTTGGATTTTGCTTAGTGTCCCTTGACTGGGCATAGGATCCCAGTCTTCTGGCTCTGAATGTGTTCTTTGCCTTATATCATTCCAAAACTTACTCTTTGTGGAAGGAACAAATTCAGGACTTGATTCTCACCAATTGGCTCACCAGCCAATCTGATTGGCCACAGCAGAAGAAAGGGAAAAAGTCAGAATGTGATTTTTGTTATTTTTCTCAGTGTCCTGAAACAATGACTGAAGTCATATTATATACTTGTTTCCATGGGGTAGAGAGATTCTGGTAAGAGCATTTGTTGCCAGATGCTCCGTTCTATTGTTTTGAATCAGTGTTGGAAACCAGGCAGTTTCCAATTTTTTGGCTCCTCTCAGTTTAAGAATGCCATCTGGTGGTTGTGGGTAGAGTTGACTTGCCTGTGCTCCTTGCTTACAATTAAGAAAGTTCCTAAGTTAAAAGTGCTTAATCAGAGGCACCACTGTAATGGTATTTTTGAGTTCTCATCCCTCCAGGATAAAAATCCACCTTGTTTGTAAATACAGAAGTGTCACTTTTTTGTTTGATGCCCCCAAACTCCTATCTTACCTCATATTCTTTTAAGTTGTTAATCATGATCCAATAGTGGATTATGAAATCACTTTAAAGGTTGAAACACCTCTGAATTTATGGCTCAGAGATTTATATCTTTAATCAGTGTATTTCAAACTGTGGATCACAGCTTGTTAGTGTATTGCGAAATTGAGTTAGTGTGTTGTAGCCATTATTTTAAAAAGTAGAAAAATAAAAGAAAATATCAGAGTGACTCTCAAAAAGTAAGGTTAAGTAAGACTTTTATTTTGTTATACATTTACATTTGTGTGTACGCTGGGTTACGTTTAATAGTATCTTTCTTACTTGGATTGTAGCCAAGCATATGAAATCTAATTATTGTAATAGCCCCATCTACTGGTACTTACGGATATTGCCACTGAAGAATTTTGGGAGGATGGTGGCCTACGGTTTTTATTCTCTGTGCTTTTGTGTGGACTTTTCCTTTTTGATTTCATAGTATATATAGATTTTTTTCTGAATAATAATATTTCTCATTAACACATGTCTAGATTCTTTCTGATCAATACCAGATGCAGGAGGTATTACAAAAATCTGATCATTTGATGGCTGAAGCAAAAGATCTGTTTGTTGATTTTCCTCGTAGGCGCACAGGTAATGTATTTCATTCAAACAAAAGCTTCTTTTTCTTATTAATCATAGCCCACAATGGCTATTTGGAAGAATTTTAAATCTTTTTTCGGGCATCACATTATTTATAGTACAAGTAGTCTAGACTGGATAGTATACAGGAGTTGTTAGGCATAGATTCAGTATAATTTGTTTGCTTTTTTTTTTTTTAAAGATTTTTTTTTTTTAATTTATTCATTTGACACAGAGAGAGAGAGATTACAAGTAGGCAGAGAGGCAGGCAGAGAGAGAGGAGAGAGGAGGAAGCAGGCTCCCTGCTGAGCAGAGAGCCTGATGTGGGCCTCGATCCCAGGACCCTGGGATCATGACCTGAGCCGAAGGCAGTGGCTTTAACCCACTGAGCCACCCAGGCGCCCTAATTTGTTTGCTTTTCACTAAGAATATTAACTACTACAAATTATGGAGCTAAGCAAAGGTAAGTCATTATTTACTAGTATATCTTATGGTGCAATGTATAAGCTTTTATTGTAAATATGACTTAATTTCCAGTTTATTAATGTTACCATATAAAATATCTGTATATATAACTTGAGTAAAGTTTAATTTTGAAGCCTAAACTACTTCAGTCTCTCTCTTACAAAGACTTTGCTTCTTGTCTGATATATAGCATTATTCACTTTAATGTGTATATAGTCCATTGTTCACTTTAATCACTAAAAACAGATCATTAATTTTTAGTTTAAGGTTTGAATCCTGGCTTAACCATTTATTAGTGTGACTCTGGGCCATTTGTTTCATGTCTCTGAGTTTCAGTTTGCTGATCTATAAAATAATAATAGTAATAACCTCATCAGATTTTGTGAGGGTAAAATGATTTAATATATGTAAAAGCATTTAGAAAAGTACCTGGCATATAGTTAAGCATTACATAAGTGTGAACTGCTATTATTATCATTTAAGATTTTTATGTGATAATACAAACCTTTGGCAGTGTATAGTGCTTGTGAAGTCAGTTTAATTAAGTGAAGTAAAATCATCATGACTTTTTTTCCTTCTGCAGGGTTTCCGAATGTAACTATGGCTCCTGATTCCTCTCAGGGTCCTATTGTGGTAAATCAAGATCCCGTCACGCAGGCCATCCTTAGTGAATCCATCGTGGAGCCTCAGGTAATATGCTATCCTTATAGCCATCATGCTTATGTTGAAATTAAGTTTATGTAGGTATTACAGTAAACATTTCAAAGGCTTAAATATCAACAAATACCAAGTATGGTTGCTAGAATTGTTCTTCCTCAAGCATATTGCACTTTCAGTGAGTAATGTTTGTACCAAACAAGACAGGATTGGATAATAATAGCTACCATTTATTGAGTACTTACCTATGAGGTAGGTACTATCATTACCTCCATGTAGCAGATAAAAAACTGAGGTTCAGAAAAATTAAGTGCCTTGTCCAAGATCACATAGCTAGTTAGCATCAGAGATGGCATTCAAATCTAGGCTTCATCTGCCATTATGGAAACAGTGGGGAATCTCTTCACTTCCACTTTAGAGTCAGGTGGATCTATGTTAAAATTCTGTTAGTACTAGCTTTTGGATCTTGAGTTGATTTCTTAAGATATCTGAGTTGGCTCAGAGTAGTTTTGTTCTGTTGTTAAATGAGAGTAGAACATACTTACTATGGTTGTTGTGAGGATCAGCTGAAATAAGTTATGTAAAGTGTCTAATGTCATTCCAGATACTGGTTCTTCATTAAATGTTAGTCCCTTGTAATAGGTGTGTTTAGAAAGTAGCTACCTGGGAAACTTGGAATTTATTGACCAGTTCCATGAGAAAATTATAATAGTAAAATGTTAATTAGCTGTATCCTAACCTAACTGAAACTCTTAATCAAAATGTTTAGAATTTTGAAATGGGAAACATATTTTAAGAGCTCATGAAGAATTTAATATTAAAATTAGACAACTTCTTAGGACTGACTAGAACTCAATACCTGTTTAGTACAATTTCCTAGGTTATTTATATGTCCTATGAAAAAAGGAGAATCATCAATTAGAGGGATGATTCTAGGGAATTACAAGGTCCAGAATCATTAAAAAAAAACAACTTAAGTCTACTGTTTTCTGCTTACAAAGGCACTTAAGTAGAACATTACATGTTTTAAATAGCCAAAACCCATTAGCCATATCTCCAGCCAGAAGCCATTATGTTTTGGCACTTATTAAAAATGTTAGCTTTCAGGGGAACCCTCCCATACTGTTGGTGGGAATGCAAGCTGGTGTAGCCACTCTGGAAAATAGTATGGAGGGTCCTCAAAAAGTTGAAAATAGAGCTACCCTACAATCCAGCAATTGTACTATTGGGTATTTACCCCAAAGATACAAATGTAGTGATCTGAAGGGGCACATGCACCCCAATGTTTATAGCAGCAAGTCTCCACAATAGCCAAACTATGGAAAGAGCCTAGATGTCCATCAATAGATGAATGGATAAAGAAGATGTGGTATATATACAATGGAATACTACGTAGTCTTCAAAAAATCCCCGAAGGCTTGCCATTTGCAACGATGTGGATGAACTAGAGAGTATTATGCTAAGTGAGAATAAGCCAGTCAGAGAGGGACAATTGTCATATGATCTCACTGATATGAGGAATTTGAGAAACAAGACAGAGGATCATAGGGGAATGAAGGGAAAAATGAAACAAGACGAAACCAGAGAGGGAGACAAGCCTTAAGAGACTCTTGGTCTCAGGAAACAAACTGAGGGTTGCTGGAGTGGAGGGGGGTGGGAGAAATGGGGTTGGACACTGGGGAGGGTATGTGCTATGGTGAGCACTGTGAATTGTGTAAGACTGAAGAATCACAGACCTGTACCCCTGAAACAAATAATACATGTTAATTAAAAAATGTGAGCTTTCAGATAATTATGGTCTCTATTATGGTGATGGGGAAATGGCAAGAGTTGGGGCTAGAGAGATAGGGAGGAGCTAGGTAATGAAGGGCTAAAGAACCAGAAAGTGAGAGAAGAGCCACCAAAGGATTTTAGGAAGAGTGGAGTCATGATGAAATCAACTATAGACTGGAAGAAGGGTTTGGGAAGGACAAGACTGGTGAGAGGATCTGGTTAGAAGACTTAGGTTAGAATTTTAGTGAGAAGTGATGAGGACTTAACCTAAGCAATGGCAGCAGAGAAGGAGGTAGAGAGGAAGAGGGATGGGTTTGAGAGATTAAAAAAGGATAGAATTGACAGCATTTGGTAGCTGATTGTATGTGACGGATGAGAAAGAAGGATAACTCCCAGTTTGTTGACTGGAGCATCTCAGTAGATGGTGATGCTGTTTTTCGTCTTAGGTAAGATGGCAGGAATAAGGCTTCTGGAAGAATGATAGGAGAGGCTTAGGAAGATGACCAGTTTGGGACATGTTGCGTTTATGTGTGTAGGATGTCTACTAGGAATATGTTTTAGGCAGTTGGATATAATTGTCTAAGACTCCTGAGAAATCTGGGTGAAGATAGAAATTTGAGAATTCATAGCATTTGACTTGTAACTGCAGCTTTGGAACTAGATAAAATCATTCAGAAAGGGAGTCAGGTGAGAGGAGAAAAGGTCCCAAGGGAGGACCATAAGTCCCACCAGATATTAAGAAAGGGCCGAAAGAAAGGAATCAATAAAGGAGATTGGGAAGGAAGAGCCAAAAGAATAGAAGAAAAACCAGGGAAATATGATATCTTGGGAGTTAAAAGGAAGAATGCATCAAGAAGATCTTGAAGGAAAGAAAGGAATGGTCATTAATGTCCAGGCATTCAGAGAAGTAAGAGAAGGCAGAGAGTGAAAAGTATCTATTTGATTTAGGAACAAATCAAAAAAGATGTTGACCTTGTAGACAGCAGTTTGAGTGGAATGGTAGGGCAGAAGCAAAACTGTAGGGCACATGTGGTAAATGGGAAGTGGGGGGATGATTCTTTCAACAAGTTTGGTGGTGAAAGAGAAGATACAATGAGAGAGACTTGTTCACATTTAAAGGCGGATGAGCTAAAGCCAGTACAGAGAGATTGAAGAGGCAGGAGAGGCATGGGGCACTTGATGGAGTGGAAGGAGGTGAGAGGGTTTAGGTCCTAGAGAACTTGTGGAGATGTTAGTGGTAGAAGGAGGGACCTCTCTATTATAATGACAAAAAGAAACAAAGGATGAATGTACATATAACCCAACTTGTGTTTTTATTTTTATTGTTATGTTGAGAAAGCCTCTTAATGAAGTAGATGATGAAGAAGAAGGAACTGTTAACAGCCAGTCCGAAGAAAGTGGGAATGAATTGGATAACTCTCTAAACTCTCAGTCAAATACTAAAGTAGATAGGTATGTATAAATGGCATAAATATTTACAGGGCTTCTGTTTTTTCCAAGGCCATTTCTTCTGTTTCCCGGCTTTATTGAGATATAATTGATGAATAATATTGTGTAAGTTTAAGGTGTACAATGTGTTTATTATATTTCTACTTGTAGAACTTAATGATGTTTTGTTTGTGACCTAATATATGATTAAATTTTTGTGAATGTTCCATTTGTGTGCTTGAGAAGTAGATATATTCTATATTACCAAGGTATGAAGTTCTATATGTACATTCTTAAGATCTGCTTCATTGATGATGTTTACTTCTTCTGTGTCTTTACTTACTTTTGTCACTATCTTATACTGAGAGTAGTGTATTAAAGTCTCTGTTAGTGTGTTTCTGTTTTTCTTTGCATATGATGTTTAAGTATATTTAATTCTGTTTAAAGTTAAATACCTCCACCCTGATTGGTGTGTTTTTTGACACATGGATATCCATAAGTATTGTATTTTCATTGTGAAAATGGCTTTTAGCGTTATAAAGTATCCTTTGTCACATTTAATGCCTTTTGGCATCAGAAATGAAATCTCTGCCTTCTTGTTTCTGATTGCCTGGTTCATCTTTGCTCTTTCTTTTATTTTAGCTTTTTTGAATTACTGTGTACTAGGTGTATCTTTTGTATTCAACATAGAGTTGTGTCTTGCCTTTTTAGCCAGTTTGAAAATCTTTTTTTTTAAATTGGTGAAGTAAGCTTGTAATATTTATTAATATAGTTGATGTGTTTGATGTCAACTTTGTCATATTATTTTATAGTACTCTGTGTATTATGCTATAATTATAGTTTTCCTTCTCTGTGTAATGTTTTCTCTGTTCTCTTAAAAATTTCTTTTGGTATTTAGGAAGTTTGTAATTTTGTTCTGACTGGTTGCCTTTATATCTACCTTTTATAGAGCCATTTAGTCCCTTATTTTCTTTAACCTTTTACTCTCAGGTGTGTTGGTTTTAAATGTGTGCTTTGACTTCCACCTATGGCCTATGCAACAAATAATTTATTCTGTGTTCTCATTCTTTCCCTTTTTCTCTTTGTCCTTCTCCTCTTTTAGCTGCATTTTCTTTTTTTTGCTTTGACAGGACATAAAACATTTACAGATTATTCTTCCCTATGTATTGCCATTTTTGTTTTAGTCTTGGAGCTATGGTTAAATATAGTAAATGCTCATCATCAGTCCTTTTATGATATTTCTCTAGTTAACTTTTGGTTGGATCACTCATTTAGACAAAGCTCATGCTGTAGGGTTTGTGAGTTCTATTCTTTAAGTTCTTAAAAGCTTAAAAGTTTTTCTATAGCTTTGATATTTGAAGGATATATATATATATATACACACACACATATAGTCTTGGCAGGATATAAAATCTTTGATAATTTGTTTCCTTAACTTTCTTGAAAATGTTCCTCCATTCTTAGTTTACTTTGAATGTTGCTTTGACAGGTCTGATGCTAGAATAATTTTCTTGCCCTTATAAATAATTTGACATTTTTATGTATTGATGTCCTTTATATTTGAAATTTATTTCTTTTATCTTTGAAATTTAAATATTGTTAAGCTGTGTTTTAAGTTTACCTTTTCAGGTCAGTTTTTCCAACAGAGTTGGCTTTTTTGTGTGTAGGTTCAGTTCTTTTCTTTCTCTTCTCCCCTCCCCTCCCCTATTCTCTTCTCTTCTCTTCTTTTTTCTTTTCTCTTTTCTTTTCTTCTCTTTTCTTCCTTTTTCTTTTCTTTTCTCCTGGAAGTATGTTTCCTTGGGTTATAGTTTCAAATATTAGTTTGATATCATTGGGTTTTTTTTTTCAGACTCCTTTTATATACATAAAAGTGATGTTTCTTGTTTTCTATTTCAAGTACTTTCTAACCTTTTTTATTCTTTTTTCTTTAAGATTTTATTTATTTATTTGATAGAGAGATCACAAGTAGGCAGAGAGGCAGGCAGAGAGAGAGGAGGAAGCAGGCTCCCTGCCCAGCAGAGGGCCTTGATCCCAGGACCCTGAGATCATGACCTGAGCTGAAGGCAGAGGCTTTAACCCACTGAGCCACCCAGGCGCCCCTAACCTTTTTTATTCTTTATTTTTTGTTGTCGTTTTCCTGTAATTCTTCAATCTTCCTTATTAAATGTTTATTTAATAATTATCCATTAGATACATTGTAATTTAATCTTTATTTCTGTTTTTTTTTCTTTGTATTCTTTCCTGAATTCAATCCTTATTTTGTTCCTGGTTTTTGTCCATCTCTGCTCTTAGTTTTAGAACTTCTGATTCAAGATATATCTCTCCAAGTGCTTGTTTAAGTATATTGAATTCCATTTAAAGTGTTTTGTTACAGTTTTCTTCTGTTTTTTCTTGGGAGGGGAAAAATTTTTATTGGCTGGAATATTTCAATTAAATTTTCTATTGTTATATTGACTGTTTTAGTTTGTACATTTTATGGAAAGGTTGGGAGTTTGAGGTAGGTCTTTTCTCAGTTATAGTGAAGTACAGTTATTTAAATGGTTGCTTTTTTTTTTTTTAAGTATCAGTGGGTGAAAGTTGATTTGTCCTCCAGTACTGTTCTTTTTTGTCTTGAACTGTTGTCCCTAGTTAAGTGTGTAAAGATAATACCCTTTTTTTTTTTTTTTGCCTTTAGCACTCAGCCTGCTAAGAACTCTTCTTTCTTCCTGTTCACATCAAGAAGTGGTGTCTTTCCAAGATCTACCACCTTGGTTCTACGTATTTCTTAGTAGTATTTTGACTGCCCAGGTTTGGGGGGTGTGTGTGTGTGTGTGTGTGTGTGTGTGTGTGTGTGTGTGTGTGTGACCTTCTTTTTTGAGTATTTGCTACTTTTTCTCTTTGGAGGTGATTCTGTCACCATTAGGCTCTCTGCTTTCTTGTTTGGTCATTTTCAACTGCCCTTACTCCCTGCTAGGGCTTCTGACAGGAGCTCAGGAAATATCTTTGCTGGAGTTTACAGGTAATTTTCTACTTACAGGTAATTTAAAGTTAGTATTTTCTGTCTTCCAATAATGTAGAAGGTATGGGTCATATGCTATTTTTGCTCTTCTTGTTGCCCTGTCTAGTGGGTTTTGGAGGATGTGTGAAGTGATTCAAATTTAGCTGGTCACTATTTCCTTAAGGACACTGGGAAACATGCATCATCTTTTAAGCACTTTTTCTTTTAGAACCCAAATATGAGTATTTGTGTGCAATATTGCTTTTATTCTTTACATTTGAATCAAATTATTGTTTTTTTTATTTGGTTGGGTTTTATCTCATTATTTGTGTGAATAGGTGGTTTCCAGTCTTGAAAACCTTATGTCTCAAAATGTTACTTGTGAACTATTAAACATGAGGTATCAGAAGATGCATTAGACTTGGGATCCGGAGACTAAGTACCTTCTGGTTTGAAAATTTCTATGAATACATGTTCCTATGTGACCTAAAACAACAGAAATTTATTGTCTCACAGTTCTGGAGGCAAGAACTCTGAAATTTGGACCAAAATCAAGGTTTTGGCAGGGCTACATTTCCTCCAGAGGTTCTAGGGGAGAATCTGTTCTTTTCCCCTTCTGAGTTTTGATGACTGTTGGTCTTCCTTGGCTTGTGCCAGTTGCATCATTCCAATCTCTGCCTCTATCTTCACATCACCTTCTCCTCCTTGTGTATGTTCAAGTCTTCCTTTGTCTCTCTTTTATAAAAATATACATGATCCCATTTAGGGCTCACCCAGGATAACCTCACATCTCAAGATCCTTAACTTAATCATACCTGCAAAGACCCTTTTTGGCCATTTATAGGACCCGGGGCTTAGAACATTTAAAGTATAATATTCAATGATTTCTAGTATATGCAGAGTTATGCAACCTATAGTCAATTTTAGAACATTTTCCTTACCCATAAGAAACCCCATACTCTTTGATAGTCAAACTCCATTTCTTCCCAAACCCTTCAGCCTTATCTAATATATTAGATTAATCTATTCTCTATCTCTGTAGATTTGCCTATTCTGGACATTTCTTATATATAGAATCATTCAATATGTGGTCTTTTGTGTCTGGTGTCTTTCACTTGGCAGTTCTCAAGATTCATCCATGTTGTAGCACGAATCTCCACTTCATTCCTTTTTATGGTTGTGTGGATGTAGCACATTTACTTCTCCATGCATCAGTTGGTGAACATCTGAGTTGTTCCCACTTTTTTGTCCCCTATTCCTTTTAAGTCTCAGTCCAATTGAGAAATAGATAAAGGAGTCAGGTGGTTGGAGATTAAAGTATCAGCCTTATCAATGACAAAGATGATTATACCAAAAGGCTTAGTTCTCTAACTCCCTGTACTGTAGCTCTTCTTCCCATTCCTTCTCCCTGCTCCCAGAGACTCAGGACAGAGTCTGCTCCTGTCACTTTACTTCAGTGATGAGCAGAGACTGTGTTCTGAGGACAGCCTCCTTCACAGGAGAGAGAAACCAGAAAGGACCAAGCCACGTATTTTCTCTGGGAGAGAGAGAGAGGAGAATGGAGCCCACAAAACTTCAGAGAGGGTAAATTGCTCCTGCAAGTAGGAGCCAAGGTAGGTGGGAAACTGGGAGGAAGATGGAGTAATTTCTTCTAACACTAAGAAGACAGGCATTTTAGCTATCTGTCTTATCATTTAAAGCATAATGTATTTTTTCTTCAATTATGAATTATTAAAAGTTCCATCAAACCTGTAAGCAGTTGAACATTTTAAATGATAGCATTTATTAATTCTAATATAGCTTGTTGCCCCATAATTTATAGGCTTCTCCACCAACTAAAGGAAGATAATTCTGAGTTAATTAATAAACTGTGGACTGATATTCAGCAGAAAATAACAACACAGTCACAAACCCCTCCAGGAACTCCATCACCTGCCCCTCCATCAGGAGAACAAAAAGGTTTGTTCCCAGTTGTATTATTTCTCACAGAACACTGACTTGTTTTATTATGTTCTTCCTTAAACATAGTAATTTTTAAAAGAATATTATTTGAGTTTTGACTGACTTTATCTAATTGAATAAAATACTGATTGATCTGTTAATCGGAATGCTTAAAACTTTTTTTTGCTGTTCACTTGAGATTCTTTTGGAAATATTTTTTCCTTTAGCTGCTCTGAATGCTACCAATGCTGTCAAGAGAATCCAGACCAGGCTTCAATCTGAAGAACCTACTGAGACTCTAGACTCAAGCTATGTTGTGGGACAAGTGCTGAACTCAAGGAAGCAAAAACAGTTGTTAAAGAAAGGTTCAGTCCCTCAATTTACAAAGACGTATTATTAAACACATAACTTGATACAGCTTCCTTAATCTCTTAGTAAAGTTTTTTCCCTTAAACTCATTCAGTTGGAGCCAACTGATTAAGATTTTGTCGAATAGTAGCTAAGAAATGCCTCCAAATATAACAATTTAACTCTGTAGAAAGATGGTTCTAGTACATTCATTATAGATAGTGTAAACCTGATTTAAACTGTTTGGATTTTTTATAAGAAATGGTGATAACTTCTATAAAAACCTTTTATAAACTGTAAACAGCAGTCTGTGATTTTTCTAGTAGCTTGCTGGTATAACTTTTCCTGGTCTTCTAATAGAGTGACTTCTATCATTATCAGTGAAAGGAAAACTGGATCCCAGTGCTCCTTCCAAGCAGAAGAAGAGTGTGTTAACAGCTAGCACAGCCTCCACAGACTTACCAAATAGCAATAATTCCAGCCTGGATGTCCTCAAACACATGATCAATGAAGTGGAACATGAAATGGAAGAATACGAACGGTGGACAGGACGTGAGGTCAAAGGACTGCAGAGTAGTCAAGGGCTGACAGGCTTCACTCTGTCACTGGTGGGCTCCCTCTGTCGCCTGGTTCGGTACCTGAAAGAGGTGAGAGCAAAAGGTTATTAGAGTCTCCTCTTAGAGTGCTGGTAGAAACATTTGGGGTTTTTTTTCCCTCTACACTTAATTTATTGCAATTTCCAAATGAAATATAGTGAAGTTTGAATAGCTTTGTTTAAAATACCTCAGTTTTAGATTATCTGCAGTAAACTTTTATCCTCTTAATTTTCTTCTACATGCTGATTTATGTATCATTTTTTATAAATGATGTTGATTTTAATATGAACTTTAGTAAACTGTAATTAGGAAGATAAGTCTGCTATAAATAAAATCATGTCTTTTGCTGACATTGAACATTATTGTTTGGCAATATTAAATTAAGTAGAACTACTAAATGTGTCCTTGTTCTATTGCTTTTCTCTGTGTTCCTACTCCCAGTTTAGTTTAGTTTGGAGAGTGGCATGTCTATACTCTGTAGACACAGATGCGGAAAATTCTTCATGTTATCCGTGTGACTACTTGGGCTTTGTCTGAAGTGGAAGATCTTTTGTTGTTCTGAAAATTATAAGAGAAGCAAGACTTATTTCTGTAATTAATTTTTGAATAACTAGTCTTCAGAATGCTGTGGAATTAGAGTTAGCTCTCTATTTCATCTTTTAAAAAAATCTATTTAAAGAGTTATTTATTTTTTATACATTTAAATTTGTTAGATACAACAAAAAATGTTCAAGGAAATTTTACTATTAAAATAGTTGATTCGGGGCGCCTGGGTGGTTCAGTGGGTTAAAGCCTCTGCCTTCAGCTCGGGTCATGATCTCAGGGTCCTGGGATCGAGCCCTGCATCGGGCTCCCTGCTCGGTGGGGAGCCTGCTTCCTCCTCTCTCTCTGCCTGCCTCTCTGCCTACTTGTAATCTCTCTGTCAAATAAATAAATAAAATCTTTAAAAAAATAGTTGATTCATCACTCTAATTCAGATGTTTCAATTTCTCTAGAGCTGTCTTCCTAAAATTACTTTTTAGTGAAATATTTATTGTACTGTCAGACTTATGAAAGTCTAACCATTCTTCTCTTCTTAAGTTAGGAGTCTCCAAGAATGTAGTTTTGGCTCTCTGAAAGTATTACAGGTTTAGTAGCTTCCACTTTTTAGCTAATCACTTGCTTNTTGATTCATCACTCTAATTCAGATGTTTCAATTTCTCTAGAACTGTCTTCCTAAAATTACTTTTTAGTGAAATATTTATTGTACTGTCAGACTTATGAAAGTCTAACCATTCTTCTCTTCTTAAGTTAGGAGTCTCCAAGAATGTAGTTTTGGCTCTCTGAAAGTATTACAGGTTTAGTAGCTTCCACTTTTTAGCTAATCACTTGCTTTACAAAATTAAAACCATTTAAGCCTGTTATTTATTTTTAATTTTTTTTGAACAAATGTAGTTCTTGAATTGGTGACCATAATCACATGGGATGAAATTGAAAGAAACAGAAGGATATAGATGAAAATTCTCATTCCCACCCTTACCTTCCATTTAACCAGTTTGCTTCCCTGTAGCCAGCTATCATTACCAGATACGAGTNACGAGTGTATCCTTCTAGAGATGCTCTGTGTATATTCAAGAAATATGTAGGGCGCCTGGGTGGCTCAGTGGGTTAGAGCCTCTGCTTTCGGCTCAGGTCATGATCTCAGGGTCCTGGGGTCGAGGCCCGCATCGGGCTCTCTGCTCGGCAGGGAGCCTGCTTCTTCCTGCCTCTCTGCCTGCTTGTAATCTCTCTCTCTGTNCGAGTGTATCTTTCTAGAGATGCTCTGTGTATATTCAAGAAATATGTATATGTCCTTCCCTCCACTTCATTTGGCAAAAATTGTACTTATTTAAGTCTCTATACCATTCTGTTCATTGTGTTCTATATAAAGAAGGGAAAAGGACACAGCATTCCATTTTAATGCAATATAAACCTATTAATAAAAGTACATCATTCTCATTACTGTCACATATACTTTGTATTATTTTCTTTGACGGCTTTGAATAGAAACTCTTAGTTTTCAGTATTTGATGCTGTTGATAGGGGTTTATTTTTGGATGGGAATTTTATTTTATTATTGATGGAAGTTGATTTTTTTTTTTTTTTTGTAGAGCGAGGTCCAACTGCGAAAAGAAGTAGAGACGAGGCAGCAACTGGAACAAATGTTAGGTGATCATCGAGAGCTCATTGATGCTCTTACAGCTGAAATTCTTCTTCTGAGAGAAGAAAATACTGCTACCCAGGTACTTAGATGAGACCCCAAACTTTTCTGTGTTTAGTAGAATAAGATATCTTTAAGAATATGTAAGATTCTCTTTTAGTTGCCTTTGGTTTAGTTGTGCTGATGTGATTACATCTTCATTATTATCATCAGCGGTAGCTTTTATTGAACATTTGTTATATGGGAGGTACTACAGTAGAAACTTGAACTACAGATAAAATACAGAATAAGTTTGCTGTCTTTAAAAAAATACTATTTAGTGGGAAAGACAGAATCTACATTTAAATGGTAACTACCAATATTATAACAGTTTATCCAAAATGTGAAATAAATGTAGTGATAACTACTTTTAATTTTGAAACAACAGAGGATACAATTTAGGAAGCTTCCTGTAATCATATGCCATTTAAAGTTGTTTGCAGTATCTTCATATTTTTGAGATAAGTCCCCTTTGCCACTTGTCTAGCTAATTGCTCCTTTTTTTTTTAAAGACACAGTATTTCTTCTAGAAACCAATCATACTGCCTCAATGCTGCATTAATTATTCTTTATTTGTGCCCTTTTGGTTCTCTCTGGATATTGCTCTCGCTGCATTTACCAAATTGTGTTACACATACATGTATACCTGTCATCAAGACTGGGTTGCTTGAGGGATGCCTGGGTGGCTCAGTCAATTAAGCATCTGCCTTCAGTCAGGTCATGATCCCAGGGTCTTGGGATCAAGTCTTGTGTTGGGCCTGCTTCTCCTTCTGCCTATGGCTCCCCCTGCTTGTGCTCGTTCTCTCTTTTTCTCTCTGACAAGTGAATAAATAAAATCTTAAAAAAAAAAAGGCTGAGCTGCTTGAGGCAGAGATGGTTTTATTCATCTCTTTGTTCTCCAGTGATGGTTATTATTACTTTTATTTATCAGCCAAAAGACTGGAAAACCCATAGTTAGTAGGCAAGTCATGTTGTATCAATGGATATTAGATATTTGCAATTTTTTATTGATCTATACATTTCACATACCATTTAATTATCTTATTAAAGTGTACAATTCATTGGTTTTTAGTATATTCACAGAGTTGTGCACCAGCACCGTTATCTAATTCCAGAATGTTTTCCTCACCCCAGAGAGAAACCCCAAGCTTGTTAGCAGTCACTCTTCATTCTCTCCTCCCTGCAGCCCCTGGCAATTACAAATCCACTTTGTGTTTCTATAGATATGCCAAATGTGGATATTTCATATAAATGGAATCATGCAATATGTAATCTTTTGTGTCTGATTGCTTTCACTTAGCATAATGTTTTCAGGCTTAATTATATTGTAGCATGTGTCAGTACTTCATTCCTTTTTATTGTCCACTAATATTCCATTATATGGATAGACCGCATTTTGCTTATCCATTCATCAGTTGATGGACATTTGAGTTGTTTCTGCCTTTTTATGTATTATGAATAAATAATGCTACTATGAACATTCGTGTAGAAGTATTTGTGTGAACTTAGATTATCAATTCTCTTAGGAAGATGAGCAGTTTTAAAATGTACTAATTGGCTCAACAAATCTATATTGATTTGGGCCTGGCACTGTTCTGGTGCAGGAGATACAGTCGTGAACACAGAAGAAATCTTGGGAAAAGTTATGAAAAGTGACCAAATTATGAATATATTTTGAAGACAAGCAGTAGATTTGCCAATGGGTTGGATATGGGGTGAGGAGAGGATGTGAGAAGAGTCAAGGATGATTCCACGGTTAGGGGCTGAGCATTTAGAAGGATGGAGTTGCTCTTGATGAGTTGGGAATGTTCAGGGGGAGTTGGTTTTATACATAAGTTTGAGAATGTATGTGAGTTCTAGATGGAGATGCTGAGTAGGTCATTGGAGATGACTGTGGAATTTGGGAAAAATTTGAGCTGGTATGAAATTGTTTGATATACTTCACTCAGTAGTCCTACTAATAATCCTTCTCACTTCTGACCATCTGTGATTTTTATCAAATGTCTGTACATTTTGGATATATATATACATATGTATATGTGTGTATAATATCTCTTATCTCTATGTATGTATTTTCTCTTAACATTACTTTATATACATTACATAATTATTATTGGGTCATGTTTATCAGTGTAAGTGCCTGTGTAATATTCTATTAAATTAGCTTGAGTCAGTTGATATCATTTATATAAAGAGGTTTTATAGATCAAAAGCACTGTAAAAAGGTTAATTCTTATTGTTGTAGGGTAATGTATTTATTAATAATATTCTATGATACATTTAAACATTCTTCTGTCATGGGACTTTTAAAACATTTATGATTATGTGTTCTTACAAATTCATGATTTTAGTATTTGAACGAAAGTCCAAAATTCCTACAGTAGTTAAAGTAATGATATGGTTCTACATATCTAGATGATGATCTGATGTCTGATATGCCAATGATGTTATTTCATTCTTTTTTCTCCAGGCAAGGCTTCAGCAGTACATGGTCACAACAGATGAGCAACTTATATCGCTCACACATGCCATGAAGAACTGTCCTGTGATAAAAAGCAACAAAGAGTGTCAGGCATCAGAAAGGGGATCCACGAGTAGGAAAATTACAGACAATCTGGGTCCGCATCTGACATCTGAGTGTGGTCTTATTATCCCAGGTTGGTATTAAACACAGAGTAAACAAAACTGTAAACTTATATGTTATTGGTCATGTATACATAGATAGCATTGTCACGATGACAGTTGTCATCACTATTTCCAGCTAATATTTTTGGGTGCACTGTGCCATGTACTTTTTAAGTGTTTTACGTGTATTATCTCATTTAGTCCTCATAATAGTCTAGTGAGGTAAGTATCCTTATCTCTACTTTCAGGACAAGAAAACCAAGGCTTTTCGAGAGTTGGTAGCTTAGCAAGATCACACAACTAGAAAGTAGCAGAATTTGCTTCCTAGACACTGCAGCTTTAGTGCCAACATTTTTCATCACTGTGTACCAGGTTTAGGAGGAGAGGAGATGGTCTTGGAAAGAAAAAGAAATACTGAGTCTTAGAAATTCATAACTTTTCTTCATTTGTGGTGATATTTGGAAAGCCTTTCTTCACTTCCTGTGCCATCCTATGTCAGAGTCTGAATAGGACAGTTAGGCTTTTTCATGTCTTTGGCTTCTAAGAAATATTTTGATGAGTGTCTATGTGTGGTAAGTATTTTATGTATTTAGGAGTGTTTTCTCAGGAGGGATTCTAAGAAGTGGCTGACTAAAATTTAACTTGTGTGAGATAAACTCAATGGTTGGGGCAGGTTTCAAGGACTAAGTGCTTTCCTCAAAAGCGGCCTCTTCTTCCCAGTGCTGGCCCCTTGGGAGCCTTGCTTGTGAGTTACAGCTTAAGGAGGATATGGCCTAGAAAGTGAAGGCTCTAGAGTCCATGTGATTTTGCTTTCTGTGGAAATGCATGTAAGTATAAATACCTGCAATGTATCCATAGTTATAAGTGCTGACAGCCTTTCATCTTCTTTAGAGGGCCCTGTTGTAAATACTAATGTCTCCATGCCATTGGTGTTCAGAGGGGAAGAAGTGGCTGAATTCACACAGGAAGACTTGCCTGTTAAACTATCTCAGGTGCCAGCTCCCCCAGATAGTATGAATCTGGCTAACAGTTTTCCAGCACGTGTATTTGAGCCGGCTGTGTTGTTAACACCACCCAGGCAGAAGAGCAACTCAGGATTCTCTCCCTTGCAGGATGGTAAGCAGGCTTCTTCCAAAGCTGTGTGGCAGTTGTTTTTTTATGGTTTATATATGTAATGTATTGTGTCCATTGGTACCCAGTAAATGGAATTCTGAAAGATATTGATTGCTACACATAAACTTTAAGCTAAAGGAGGATTTTTCAGGGTTGTTTATATCATGTGTGTTACACCTGTCTGAAATGTCACGTCAAATTTCATTATGTATCTCTTCTATTAGACATTGTAAAGATTAAATCAGATCAAAGGATCAGAATCCTCAGCAGTAAAATGTGGACTAAGGGGCGCCTGGGTGGCTCAGTGGGTTAAAGCCTCTGCTTTCGGCTCAGGTCATGATCTCAGCATCCTGGGATCGAGGCCCACATCAGGCTCCCTGCTCAGCGGGGAGCCTGCTTCCTCCTCTCTCTCTCTGCCTGCCTCTCTGCCTACTTGTAATCACTCTCTCACTCTGTGTCAAATAAATAAATAAAATCTTTAAAAAAAAAATGCGGACTAAGGGAAATCTTCCTTTCCTGATGGTCCAGGAGCATAGGAAAGGGTAAGAAACAAGAGATTATACTCCAGAGAGAGAGTAATGAAAGTTTAGCCAAGGAAAGGTAAGAACTGTGACTGTAAGGATTTTGTAAATCAGATTTGGTTATTAAACTCTTTCTCATTGAAATTTCTTTAGCTTAGGCAGTTGAAGTAATTTTATAATGAAAGTTGACAATGAAAAATAGCTTTCATGAAATAAGTTAATCAAAGAAAGAAAGACAATTATCATATGATCTCTCTGATATGAGGAATTTGAGAGGTAGGGCAGAGGATCCTGGTGGGTAGAGAGGGAAAAAATGAAACAAGATGGAATTGGGAAGGAGACAAACCATAAGAGACTCTTAATCTCACGAAGCAAACTGAGGGTTACTGGGGGTTGGGAGGGTAGGGATAGGGTGGCTGGGTTATGGACATTGGGGAGGGTTCGTGCCATGGTGAGTGCTGTGAAAGGTGTAAGCCTGATGATTCACAGACCTGTACCCCTGGGGCAAAAAAAAAAATAGCTTTCAGGTCGCTTTTTGCAGGACATGTATAGAGTTTAGAATAAAATTTTAAAAATTGTTAATCCTTAGCNGCTTTCAGATCGCTTTTTGCAGGACATGTATAGAGTTTAGAATAAAATTTTAAAAATTGTTAATCCTTAGCTCAGAGGTTCTTAACTTGGGGGTTTATGGATGGTCTTCGGAAGTACTGTGGAGTGTTTCATTGTTTGGAAAATTATGTTTATTTGTCAATCTGTGCATTTTTTTTGGAGCTATGGAACATTTTTTTTTCATTTTTCAAAACAATTTTTCAGTCAAAAAACTACCTTAGACTGTCCTCCAGTGTTTTTAGAAAAATGTTATTCAGCCCTGATTTGCATACATTTTTTATTTCTTTAAGTGTTTACATTCTTACATAGGGGAACAACAATAATAACTTTTATTGTCATCGGAACTTAGAATTTGGTCAGATTTTCTGTACCTTCTTTTCAATAAAGGACCTGAAGAGGCCATAAGGGTTAAAGAAAATGACAAGTCCTTGCCATGATAAAATTTGTTTTGGCATTTATTACGTGACTGTAGAGTCTGTCAGATCTTTCTGGTATAGGGAGAGTGCTAGGCTGAGGGTCAGTGCTAGAATCTTGGCCCATCCAGTGACTAGCTGGGAGGCATGGAGCTAAGACCCTTACCTTCTCTGCATTCATTTTCCTAGCTCCAAAATGAGAGATTTTTCTTTTATCTTTAATGTTCCTTTGGCTCTACAGTTCTGTGATATGGTATTTCCTCTCTAGAGGCTAGACAGTATTATTAACTCTAGCTAGGAAATATGATTTCAGTTCTGATTTCTGTTCAGATTAAATTTTTATTCCTCAAAGTAATCTTTCAAATGTTTACATGGTATTAATATGCTTATCTAATGATCTCTTTTGAGATATTATAAAGCATTTTCCACTGGTGATAGAAGATAGCTTGGAAGTTTTTTTGTTTTTGTTTTTGTTTTTTTTTATTTAAGTAGGCTCCACCTCCAGTGTGGAGCCCAACATGGGCTTGAACTCACAACCCTGAGATCAAGACCTGAGCTGAGATTAAGAGTTGAATGCTTAACGAACTCAGCCACCGAGGCACCCACCCCTAAGTTCTTTTAAAGAAACAATTACCATATAAAAAAAAAAAAGGAAACAATTACCATAAATATTTTTACTCGTGATTATGAATATACTAAATGTTCACTAAAGCAAATTATTTGGGGACTGTTATAGACACTGCTTTGTTAGCAGGGTTGCCTTGAAAATAATGCCACACATTTACAGTGTGCAGATGGAATAAGCTTTGAACATGTGCTCTTAGTTGGTGAAGTTTTGTTGGTGAATTTTTTTGCATTTTATTTAGAATGCCCACATATAAAGAGTTGTTCAGTTAAGCTGAACATGTAGTTAAGGGTGGGAGTTACATAGGGCCCTTTATCAGCATTTGGTTATGCTCTGAAACAGCTCTGCCCAATACAACTTTCTGTGATGATGAAAATGTTCTGTGTCTGCTCCATTCATTGTGGTAGCCACTAGCATCAGGGGGCACTTGAAATGTGGCTAATGTGACTGAAGAACTGAATTATTAATTTTATTTAACTTTAATTAATTTGAATTTGAATTTGAATTTGAATAACTGCTTATGGTCAAAGACTGTCATAATGGACAGCATGCCCCAAAATTTTCCATCATAGATCATTTCCTTTAGCTACTAATTGACTTCTACTTTCTTTTGCAGCCACACTTTTTGAAAGAGTAGTATATATATGCTGTTTTCATTTTTTATCTCCCATTCATCCTTCATTTTCAAGTGTCAGTTCTAATTTATATTTTCATATGGTGAAATAAAACACATACAAGGGTCTCTTCCTCTTTCATCTTTAGGCCTGCCTAAGAGGGAAGCATTTTTCCCAGTTTGATTTCTGCTTATCTTGTGGTAGTCCCCATAATTAATATAAAATACTTTTATATATTTTTTCTTAAATGTTAAATTTACACAATAATTATAGACTGCCCTTTATTAAAGAAGGGGGTTTAATTAACATTAACTCCTACTTTCCTTCTGTATCTAATTTGGATGATTATATTTTAATTTTTAATTCGTCTGTTGCTTAACTTTGTGACTTCAAATAGTTTCTATCTCTTCTTTGTTAACTCTGTGCAGTATCTCTTGGCTTTCCACGATGAAAGAAGGGGAGGCGGGAGGGGGATACTTGCTCTGCTTCCCTTCTGGCTCTCCCTTGCTTCCACTTCATACCTTCAGTCAGCCTACATTTCCTTTTACTGTATTGAGTTTGGTGACGTTTACTGTGTTCCATTGCCACAGTTATGTCTTCCGTGTCTTGTCTATGGATGGATACTGAAAGTTGAAAACAAGTGACTGTTTTTTTGTTTCTTGATCTGTTGCTACTATCAATCTTTGTGCCATAGGAAGGAAAAAGTTCTTAGTGTGAAGATCAAAGTGGATTTCCTGTATTTCACTTAATCAATTATTCAGAATATTTAAGTTTGCTCTATATTTATACTGACTCTTCTTCAGTTTTTGTTTTGCCTGGAGTTTCAAATGGCTTTTACCCTCTTGTTTACACATAAATAATAGCTTCTGGTCCTTTAGTTATAATGGCATGGAATCAGCTTTCATTCCAGAGATAATTCCCAGAGCTCTTCTACCCTGCTTCACTCTGCACTGATTGCTCACTGGGCCCGCCATACACCTCTTATCCTGGGACTTGCTAACGTCACACTCCTGGGTTGTATCTGCTGTTTCCTGGATCCCATTTCTTCCTCTTTGGTTTTCTCCCTCAGGTTTCTGAAAGAAATCCTCAGAATGGGTGTATAGAAGGTAAATCCTAAGTTCTTAAAAATCTGAGAACATTTTTGCTTTTCTATTACACTTGGCAGATAATTTGGCTAGATATAGAATTCTAGGTCCATAATCTTCTGCCCTGAGAAATTCGAGGCATTGTTCTATTGATTTTTAGTATCTGGTGTTGCAGTTGAGATGTATGATGTAATATCTAACTTCTATTTCTTTGTATTTGACATACTTTTTCTTTGTGGAAGCTTTGTGGGTTTTGTTGTTGTTGTTGTTGTTGTTTGTTTTCTCTCATTGCATTATGAATGGAACCAGAGGGACCTTTTGGACATGAAGACACATGTCTTTCTGCAGTTTTAGATAATAGTATATTGACCTTCTGGATCATTTCCTTATGTATTTAGCCTTATATCTTCCTTCTTGTATTCTGAAAGATTTTTTTCACTTTATATTCAAGCCTGTCTTTTTTTTTTTAATTTCACCTAGTTATATTTTTAATTTCTAAGCAAAAGCCCTTTCTTAGTGTTCGATTGTCCTGTTTTCTTTGATGCTTATTACAAATGCATTGTCTGGGGGCACCTGGGTGGCTCAGTTGGTTAAGTGGCTTCCTTCAGCTCAGGTCACATGGCTTTAGGGTCCTGGGATCAATTCTGGAATCGGGCTCCCTGCTCAGCGGGGAGGCTACTTCTGTCTTTCCCTCTGTGTGCTCTCTCTCTCTCAAATACATAAATAAAATTAAAAACAAAACAAAACAAATGCATTATCTTCCAGAAACTCTCTTCTGAGTATATACTTTAGAATTTTATTACATTATCTTTTGTATCTGAACTTTACTTCTCTTCTTCTTTGTCTTTTGTCCTGTTTTCCTATCTTGGTTTTTCTCCTTTGTGCTGTTGGTTTTCCTTATATGTCTGGTGAACCTTCATTGCCCATCATAGTTAAGAATAAATGACTAGACTGAATGTTATAGGTGGTTGGCATAGGTTTTTTCTTCTGGGGTATAGGTTGGTCTAGCTCTGTTTTCCCAATAGACTTTCCCTTTAGCAGTTGCTTTGATGTATGGATGTGCTCCATTAACTGTGGGCTTGCTTTTAGGATATATAAGTAGGATCTAGCTGTTTCACTGGGGCTACCACATTTGCTCTCCCCAATGCTGTTTTTTCGCTTTTGAGGAGGAGTGGGGCAAGTAGTGAGCACAGCTTGACCAACATAACTATAAAGTAGATGAACTACTAAGTTATTCTCCAATTTTCAGCCTACTTCTCACTTTCTCTCTCTGTACAGTCAGCTTTGAGCTAGCAGCCTTTTTCACGTTCTTCCAGAAAGACTGGCTTTTACCTGTAGCTTCCTTATAACATATACATGTTCTGAACTGTGGCTTCTGCTCAATTCATTCTTTCATACAATTCCCATCCATTTTGAGTCTTTCAGAAATGTGTCAAAATAATCTCATTTGCTAATGACTCTCTTCCTAGACCATAATCTTCACTGACATGGGTTTATTTTTTTATTTCCTGTTGTTAGTGAAAGGAGGTGAGTCTGTAGTCTTGAACTAGGAACATCTGTCTTGCCAGTTCTCTCCCTATTAGGTCATTTCCCCTAAACTACTCCTGCTATGGGCTTCGGTGGCCTCAGGTTAGTAACTCCAGTGAACTTTCCTTTTGTCTTTGTGTTTCTAGGTCTTACAGTAGTATTGTATGTGGTTAATCACTCCCTCTTGGTTTCCTTCATACCATGTTCTTATAATATTTCTCTAACCATTCTGGCTACCCCATTTCAGTCTGCTTTGCTAGCTTCTCTTTATGCAGCTCTACATGTTGTCTTCCTCATGTGTCGGTGTTGGTTTCTTTTTTCACTTAATTCTTTTTCTCTAGATAATCTCAACCATTCTCATTGCTCCCAATGCTGTCTATATGCCAGCGACTTCCAGTTTTCTTATCTTCACCTAGATGAGTCTTGAGTTGCTGACCCATGAGTCCATCTGCTTAGAGGGATATTTGGATAAATCATCAGGCACTTAAACTTATCCTGTTCAAAGTGGAATTCTTTTTTTTTTTTAAAGATTTTATTTATTTATATGACAGAGAGAGAGAGATTACAAGGAGGCAGAGAGGCAGGCAGAGAGAGAGGAGGAAGCAGGCTTCCTGCTGAGCAGAGAGCCCAATGCGGGCCTCGATCCCAGGACCCTGGGATCATGACCTGAGCCGAAGACAGAGGCCTTAACCCACTGAGCCACCCAGGCGCCCCAAAGTAGAATTCTTGATAGCTTCCCTTCCTTCAAATCTGTTTTTATATCTCCATCTCTGTAAATCGTATCACTACCCACTCAGTTGCACATGCCATCTTGATCTGTGTGTTTGCTTTACCCCCCACTTTCAGTTCATCACTCTTAGTTCTGTTGCCAAAATAATTCTTAAGTGTACCCATTTCTCTCCATCTCTATAGCGAACATACCCTCGTTAGAGCTATCATCATCTTTCTCCTAGACTACCACAATGGCTTACTGGTCTCCCTACTTCCATTCCTGGATCTTCCAATTAACACAGCATTTAAGAAATATAAATTGAGTCATTGCCAAACTTTCTCCATATTTCATTGCTCTTGGATTAAGTTATAAAATTCCAAACATGGCTTAAAAAGCTCTGTAAGAAATATTTCTATACACCTCTCCAATCTCGTATTTTTCCAGTTCTCCCTTATTACTCTATTACCCTAAATTGGTCTGATTTCTTTGCTCTTTCCAATTTTCAGGCATTCACATATGTTGTTCTCTCTGCCTGTACTGTTCTTTGCTCTGCTTTCTGCCACATATGTAATCATTTTTAAATTTTACTTCTTCGGAGACACCTTTCCTGGCTATTTTCAGTTTACAGTAGGTATTTATACTCCCTCCACCCCCAGTATTCCCAGATATGAGTTAATCCATGTATTAAAATGTGAACTTCGCAGACTTTTTTCTATAAGGATACTAATAAAGGCTTAAGGAATATAAAAGTCTCTGTATTTGATTGTTTGGGGTGGCATTGCTGGTATATTCCCTGCTGAAATAATTTAGGCATTCAGAAGCCAGACCCTTCTATTGAAATACATTTCTAACTACCATGATGAGTAATGAGATGATTGTAGTGCCGGTTTGTGGCTAAATGATGCATGTTTATTCTGTTTTAATTTTATCTCCAGCATTGAGGAGGACTGTTCAAACTTGTCCTGCTCCACGAATTCCTCCAACTGTGGAAATAATTGAGAAGGAACAAAGTTGGGAAAAGACGACCTTGCCTACTGACACAGACAATCAGAATTCAAGCGAGGAGAGTCGTCTCTTCACTCAGAGATGGAGGGTGTCTCACATGGGGGAAGATCTGGAGAACAAAGCCCAGGCTCCCTTTGTTAATCTCTCACAGTCCTTCTATAGTTCCCATTCAAACCCTCAGCAGGCCAGAATCCCTGAGTTCTCAGAAGAGCCCCCGGTACTGGGAGACGGGCAGCAGCTTAGAACAAATGAAGTATTAATACAAAGAAAAGACATCATGGCACGAATTGCTGAGTTGACACTGCAGAATTCAGCTATCAAGGCACATCTGAATAATATTATTGGGCCAGGAGGAGAGCAAGGGGATGGAGTTCGGGAATTAAACAAACAAGAGACAAGTCATGTGAACGACATGACTGCAGTGAGTACCAGTTAAGGGTTGACTGGGGACATTTAGGAACTTAAGTACTTTGCTGGAGCAGAGGGTTCCTGGATATCTTTGAGGCTGCTACTAGAAGGCTTATGCTTCATCATGTTCTCATCACAAAATAAGAAAAGTTATTTATCAGTTTATTTAACACATATAGTAAAAGAGGACAACATAAAATAAAAAACGAGGAAAATGAATGAGGAAAATAGGACAAAGGTAAAATGTGTAGGAAAGCTGAAATTAAGCTTCAAATGAAGTTATAAATATAAAATGCAGAATTAGTATGAGTTGAAAGCCTGCCATACAACTACATTTTAATTGAAAGCATTTTTACTCTACGGGGCTCATATAAGAGAATTGTGTGTAGCTGGGCCTCAATTCATGAGGAGTTAATTTTTTAGGACACAGAATGCATTTTCCTATAGAATTGATGTTTTAAAGGATTATTAAAGTCCGAATTTATTTATTTATTTATTTATTTATTTATTTATTTATTTATTTAAAGATTTTATTTATTCATTTGACACAGAGAGAGAGATTACAAGTAGGCAGAGAGGCAGGCAGAGAGAGAGGAGAGAGGAGGAAGCAGGCTCCCTGCTGAGCAGAGAACCCGATGTGGGCCTCGATCCCAGGACCCTGGGATCTTGACCTGAGCCGAAGGCAGCGGCTCCAACCCACTGAGCCACCCAGGTGCCCTAAAGTCAGAATTTATATATGAATCATCTGGAGATCTTGCTAAAATGCAGTTTCTGATTGAGCAGTTCTGAGATAGTACCTGTGCATTTTTGACAAGTTCCCAGATGGTATCAGACCAAGGATTATACCTTTGAATAGCAAAAGTCTGCTTATTATAGTGAAGGAATTTGGTAGGCTAACCAGGTAACTGAAATCTTCATTTTCTTGTTCGTGGGGAGAAAAGAGTTTCTAAATTCCAGCTGGGGAGTGTTTATGACACATGTTCTTATGCTAGTCCCAGTGATGGGAGACACTTCCTTTTACCCCTTTGTGATCCAGAGTGGCTCCTGTCAGGGTTCTGATAGGAGATGGAACAGTGTTTTAGCAGTGAGAAGGAGCTGGCCAGCTTTACGGATTAGGGGTTCCAGAGGTGATTGCTTCTATAAAGGGCTTTACCAATGATAGATTGAGGGCTTCCATGAGGAAGTTTAGGAAGAGGTAGGGGTGGGGGAGTGGGAGATAAGGGCCACCTCTGTCAGCACAGGCTCATGGGAAATAAGGGCTGTATGAGTGTGGAATCACAGAGTAATAGTCAGAAGGGACTGGTAATCTTTTACCAGGAAGAAGTATTAGGAGTCGGCAGCAGCCATCGGTATAGATGTGTGTAAGTACAGATTGCCTTAATTTTGAGTCATTGGAGGCATTTCTGCGTTTGCAGAATTTTGACAGTTATTTCAAACAGGTAACTAACTTTTGGTTTTAAAAAGGCAACAGAGTTAAAAATTGAGCTTGCCTACTTTTCTAATTAGTATATATATTGGGCTAGCGAGGATAATCTATTATTGTCCTCACCACCCTCTTTGTCATAATCTGAATTTCAGAGTGATCTTTAAAGTGTTTTGCTTATGTCTTTCTTTCTTTCTTTTTTTTCTTTATTAATGGGCATAAGTTATAAGTTAGTGATTTCTGTTAGGAATTGTTTTTTCCCAAAGGGACATATTTAACTAAATGAAATAATCAAGAATGAATATATTCTCCTCAGGAATTTTCACGTTAAACTTTCATTATATTCCTTGGGTGGCTTTTTTACTTTACCTCTCATATTCCTTTCCAGTCACCACATTTCTCAAATTAGATATCTGAGGCCAAATATGACTTGGGGCGACTGACCCCTGGTCAAGAAGAGTGATAAGATTCCTAGAAATCTTTGCCAAATAACTCATGGTACATGTATGACAATTAGGATGACAGAAGCATCTCTTGAGTATAGCAGATCCTCTTTTCTACACTGAGATTCAAACCACAGATGTATCATTCATAGACCTGTTACTTAGAAGTCATGTCACTAGCAGTACTGTCTTTGCTCATGGAACCTTTTGTGTACCTCAGCAAACACGAAGAGATGTGGGGAAGCTTTGTCCCATGGCATTCTCCATGGATAAAGGGACTAGAGAGATTATGTGGCACCAGTATCAGAAGGATTAGTATCCCTTTCCTTTAGCCCTAAATTTTCAATTAAATGACTTTTATTCTTTGCCTATTATTCAAGTTTACATAGGCTGTGAATACTAACTACCTGGCTCTTAGTGGAAGAGTTTATTTTTACGGAAAGTCAGAATTGTTTGGATTGTTTTTAATGTGGAATTTGTGCCTTTTTTTTTTTTTTAAAGACTTTTCCAGCAGCACAACCTCTAACACCAAGTAGCATGGAGGAACGGATTGCAGAATTGAATCGGCAGAGTATGGAGGCTCGTGGAAAGCTCTTGCAGTTAATAGAGCAGCAGAAACTCATTGGTCTGAATCTTTCCTCTCCACCGGTATCACCCATTCCATCACCTCTCAAAGCATGGACTGGTTGGTCACAAATTCATGATTTAAAAGACAGACATATGAGAGTTTTCACTTTCTTGATTTTGCCAGTATATATTGAGCTGAAAGAAATCTCAAAGCATGTATTTCAGTGCCTTCAATTTTACTTTGAAAGAAACAGACCTAAGTCACAGAATAGGCAACAGAAATAAGACTAGAAGGCCAGTCTCCTGGTAGAAAGCTATTCCATTGTGCCTACAGTTAATCTTTGGTGTCTTAAGTTCTTAAGTTGCCTCATGTGTAAATGGGATTCATTACAGTGTATGATTCACTTAGGACCTATGCAGTGGCTTAGTATAAAACATTAGCATCAAAATGATAATTTAGAATTTCATGAGCAACGAATTACAAGTTATTTTATTAAAACCAATGAAAACATTTTCATTTGTGAATTAAACTTCCCATTCTGTTATTTTATTTAGGAATGTGATAAACTAGAGGGGATTCTGAATAATAGAATAGTAACTGAAAAGTTAGTTGTCATAATATTTACAAACAAAAAAGTGTTGATGAAAGTAGATCTTAAGTCGTTCTTTGACAAAAATTGAATTACTCAGACCCTCAAGGGATAGAGTGGTATGAAGACTACATGGAGACTAATTTTGGCCCTGTATAAAAGAAGGTTCTAATTATGAGGGATAGAAAATAATTATATCAGTAAGTAGTATGTTCCCTGAGGTGCTCAAGTATTGGTGTTTCTTTTCTTTTTTTTTTTTTAAGATTTTATTTATTTATTTGACAGAGAAAGAGATCACAAGTAGGCAGAGAGGCAGGCAGAGGGAGAGGGGGAAGGAGGCTCCCCGCCGAGCAGAGAGCCCGACACAGGACTCGATCCCAGGGGCTCCATCCCAGGACCCTGAGATCATGACCTGAGCCGAAGGCAGAGGCTTAACCCACTGAGCCACCCAGGTGCCCCAAGTATTGATGTTTTAGAGGGATTCATCTGTCCTGAGGCTGGTTGAAGTAGGCTATCTTTAATGTATCTGCCAATAAGACTTAAAATTTTTTTTATTCCAGTATAATTAACGTACAGTGTTATATTAGTTTCAGGTGTATGATGTATAATGATCCAACAATTCTGTACATTACTCAGTGCTTATTTAGTGTGCTCTTAATCGCCTTCACCTATTTCACCCATCCTTCCACCCACCTCCCTTATAAGATTTTTTCTCTCAGCTACAAATCATTTCTTTTTTGAAACTTCAGACCTAGAAAGTAGACTCTTGAAAATTACTGGAAAATGACAGATAATGCATTTCTCCAAGGTCCTTTCTCTTTGCTTATTCTGGGCTTCATCAAATGACAGCTTAGTCTGCTGTTCTTCATAGTCACAAAGCATAGAGGCAACTTCTGATAAAATCACTTGGTAAATTTGAGCATCTACTACCTGCCACCCTGTTCTGGGCCCTGGGGAAACTGTTTCCAACCAGACAAATCCCTGTCCAGAGTTATGAGATAATGTTTGTTGGTGCTAACTGCAATGAAGAAGAATAAAGCAAATTACTCTTAAGAATAATTTTGTAATTACATTAGACATCTTCTGTTTCAGTTGTTCTTTAAGGTTAAAAGTACTTCATTTCTATTATCTTATTTAGTTCTCAACACACCCTGAGAGTAGACAGAGCTGATGTTATATTATAGCTTTTTGATACATAAGTAAACTGAGGGAAAAGAAGTGATTTGTCTGAAGTTCTAAAACAAATTGGTAAATTTACAAACTGCGTTATTTTCATTCCAATGGTTATATCTCCAAAATATTCTTTTTTGGTGATTTCTCCAAGATATTCCTTTTTAAAAGTAAAATTCTTGGTTTCACGGGTACTTTTGTGCACTATGATGATAAAGATATAAATAATCATACGCCATGCAAAACCTGTTTTGTTTTCTAGGGTAATGGAAGATTATGTTGTATAATTAAATATGGTTTCATTACCCACTAAAGCCCTTAAGTACTGATTCATAGGCGCCTCTGTAAAACTGCCTAGGATAGACATTAAGTCTTTCATTAGTAGGTAGTAAATATTTGTTAATTGATAATCTACTTATGAAATATTGAAAATGAACACAATTATACTTGCCATTGGCCATATGAGCTCTTCAGCCAACTTTCCCCTCCTAAGTTAATGCCTTCAGGAATCTAATAATGTAACAGATTTAGAGGATTTAATGTTTTATTGAACGACTTCAGAAATTTTCCTTCTTTTTAATTTTTTTTTGAAAATTTTAGATAAGCTCTTTTTGACAAAAGTCTCAGATTTTTAGGGCTAGCTCTTAATTTCTGTTTTTCACTTCCAGATCTGACATGATACCACTTGTCTGAAGATTCTGGCTTTCTATGAACTGGCATGCTACTGAATTGACACTAGTAACTAAAGTTTCTTGTCTCACAGTTCATTTTGAAAAAAAAAAAAATCCTTCAAGGGTATCTGTGGGCTATAATGAAAATATAGAAAGAACCTCCAAATTTGTAATGTGAAATTTGCAGTAAGATAGAAATCAAGTTAAATTTTTATTTTATTTTAATGAAAGATAATGAAACTAATATTTATTTTTGTATTTTAGAAGGAGGAAAGAGGACAATTGAAGTATCTATTCCAGGAGCTGAAGCCCCAGAAAGCTCAAAATGCAGTACTGTCTCTCCTACCAATGGGATAAATACAAGAAGGTGGGGTTACAATGTGAACAGTTACTTTAAAAAATCAAAAATGTGGTGTTTCATTCTCTTTGTGAAAAAAGAAAATGCATAATATATGACTTAGGTTCAGACAGACTCACTCCTGTAGAGAACATAAAACAATTGGAAAGAAGAATTTCTGGGGAAAAAGAAGAGGCCTTAAGTAGAACAGTGTGGGTTGGCTATGGAGATCAAAAATAGGATAATAGCACATATATATAGAGCACTTTATAGGTTATAAAACTAAGAGATAACATATGACAGACAGGGTGGGTAAATTGACCAGTAGTATTTTTCTCCTTTATAATAAACTGAAGCTCATTGAGCTACTTGAGTGGTTTGTTTAGATGGGTCACATGGTTGGTAAAGGGTACCACTGAGGATGGACCTGGCTCTTCTGTCTTCACTCTGTGCTTACCGTGACACTGCACTGCTGTTCCAGGGCTCTTTACTCTTCCAGTCTTACCCCCGCCCCTGTGATGGTGGATATTGTCATTCAACACTCATCAAAAGTCATAGAATGTATAACAAAAGGGTGAACCCTGATGCAGGCTATGGATTTAATTAATAATGTATCAATATTATCTCATCGGTTGTGATAAATGTAACAACCTGTTGCAAGGTGTTAATAATAGGGGAAAATGTGTGGGGGGAGGTGAGGGCTATATTGGAGCTCTCAGTACTTTACACTTAGTCCTTTTGTAAACCTAAAACTACTCTAAAAAAGGAAGTCTATTAATTAAAAAGAAACAACTTAGGGTGGTAAAAATATGTTACAAATAATTTACCTCATTTGGACCTAACTCAGCCATTGGCAATACTGAGATTTTATCAGTCTTATATAAGGTTAATGATAGATCACTCTCTCACTCCATTTTATTTCTCATAAATAGATCTTCAGGGGCTACTAGTAATTCTTGTTCTCCATTAAATGCCACCTCAGGAAGTGGGAGATTCACACCTGTTAATCCAAAAACAAAGGTATGTGATAAAATGTAATTGTGAAATGTGTGTAGGGGTCAGGAGAGTTGGGGGGAAGGTGGCTGACTTAGTGATTTCCATTCTTAATTATTCTTGTTATCCTGCAGGTGACGTAAAATTCTCAGAAGAAAAGAATTCCCAATTCACCTTTACTAGAAAAAACCATTAAGCCATATAGTTTCTTTTGTGTTCTGGGGTAGCTAAGGAATAAGATAAAATTCAGTAGGGTTTCAACATAGACTGGAAATTACTGGTTTCAGGCAGAGCATTCCAGTCATGTGACAGGACATACAGGTGTGCCTTGAAGTCCCTCGGTGCTTGCTGTGGCTGTGTGGGTTTAGGATATCCAGAGCCTTGGGGCCTCTTCTCACTTTACCTTAGTGTGCTGTATCTGAGTGTGCCACTGGTTAGAGAAGTTGTAGTTAATCAATGTCATACATATTCTTCATGTGTTCTCATTTGGTGTGTAGATTAGACTAAATAGTGAGTGCTTCAGTAAATATTGAGTATTTATAGCCCAGATTAATTGATATTCTCAAATATCCCAGTTGTCTAGCACTAAAAGATTTGTCCTTTGCTGTTTCTTATATCCTAAAAAAGTTTTTTAAATAAAGATATATTTATATATTTAAGAAAGAGAGAGCGCGCATGTTTGTGCACACAGACAAGAGGGGTAGGGGCAGAGGGAGAGGAGAGAGAACCTCAAGCAGACTCCCTGCTGAGTGTGCAGCCCGGCATGGGGCTCCATCCCACCACTCCGAGCTCATGACCTGAGCCGAAATCAAGAGTCAGACGTTTAACCAACTGAGCCACCCAGGCACCCCTAAAAAAGTTTTAAAGTAGACTGTTTTATATAATTTGCCCTTAGTTTCTGAAATTTAATAACAAATTTAATTTCCTAAGATCAAATAACTTTGTTATTTTAAAAAGTTGTACCTATAATTTGTATGAAACACTGGATTCATCCTTTATTTTAAATATAGGTTTCCTCAGTCAATCAGGGAATCTGTTGACCAGGGGAATCAGTTATTTGGGAGTGGCTCTGTTAGAGAATAAGAATTTCCAGTAGCAGTTTAATTTTCAGTCCCATGTGATGACATAGGATAACTTTGATTCTATGTACTTGGTCTAAATAATTATAAACCTTGACTGGGCTCATGTTTCTGATTACTTTCTAAATCCATCTTGCATCTTTATTCAACAGATTGAGAAACAGAATGAAGAAGGCTGGTTTGCCCTTTCTACCCACGTGTCATAAGTGAAGTTAGTTGTATAGAATTTGTTTTCAGTAGTATATTCCTGAGCTTCCACTCCCCTTTCCCTGCTTCTGCTTTAAAATTTTCTTGTCCTTTTAGATAAAACCTACAAAGATCTTGTAACTTAGTACTTATGGAACAAAGAATAAAGCAATTATTTAAATCTTGGATCTTGTCAAATAAATTTCCAACAACTAACCAATGTACAATGTCCTGTGAATTAAATTTTGATTATAGGGAAATTTTATAAGTATTATAAGGTTTTGCTGGGTAACACATTTTTACCTTTATCATCTTTATTCAGGTTTTTTTTTTTTTTTGGTTTAGTATATCTTATGTGATGTATTTCTTTTATTTTTTTTCTGAAGAACTGAGTTGCTTTGTATGTAACTTACAATAAAATGGCTCTGGGTGGTTAAAGTCTGGCTTTCAGAAAAATTTAATGCCCTCTTTGATTTCTTTTTGGGAGGAAAGTTACTGTTGTCTATGGCTTTTTCTATCAAGTAGAATGTACAGCTTTAAAAAGTAGGTGTGGGAGCATCTGTTTATATTTGTTTATGCAGATAAGAGTGGTTATGTATGTTATAAAATTCTTAGATAGGCTTTAAATGTGAAAATGTCATCAATAATGGTAATGTACATCAAATAAATAATAATCATAGAGCTTGTGTCTAAATGCAGTAACATTGACTTATTGGTATATTTAGTACAAAAGGTTGCTATCAACTTTCCTAGCCCTGAATCTATGATGCATTCAGGGTTGTTTTCTTCAAAGCACCTGTTTGGCTCTCAGACACTGGCTTTTATTTTAAACTTCCTTTTTAAATTATCTCTGTCCTTTCACTGTGGAATGGGAATTCTCAACCTGGTATAGTGGGAATAGGGCAGGGGAAACACATTGAAATTGCTTGGGGAACTTTCTCAGACAACACTGTCCCTCCTCCTGAGTTATTTGTATTCTATGAAGTGTCATATGAGACTTTCATTTGGGTCTCTTCATTGTGGTGGCAAAAATACAATTTTTCTCTGGTATCATTGATTTTATATACATGAAGTCATCTGTATTCATTATGATTATCACAGATACTTCCATCTGTAGTGTACTTTTTAAAAACTTGGTATTTAATAAATACTATCGCTGTCTGGAATATAAAACCATTTAAATACCATTCCTAATATTGAAACGTCAAGTTTTCTGCTTGGTTTGTGAAAGCATTCTTTTTTTTTTGAAGTTTTTGTTTAAATTCCAGCTAGTTAACATGCAATGTAATATTAGTTTCTGGTGTAGAATATAGTGATTCAGCACTTCCATCCATCATCCTGTGCTCATCACAAGTGCCCTCCCCAATCCCCATCACCCATTTCACTCATCCCCCTACCCACCTCCCTGCTGGTAACCATCAGTTCGTTCTCTATAGTTAACAGTCTGTTTCTTCATGTGCCTCTCTTTCTGTCTCCTTTTCCCCTTTGCTCATTTGTTTCTTAAATTACACATATGAGTGAGATCATAAGGTATTTGTCTTTCCCTGACTGACCGACTTCTCTTAGCATGCTGTTCTCTAGTTCTATCCCCGTTGTTGCAAATGGCAAGATTTCATGTGAATACATTCTTTGGACTTACATTTTTCATAATATTCTTCAACTGGTTGGCTATTTACTTTTCCCCCTTGTATTCCTTTAAACTTCAAAAACCATGGATATCAACTTTGGGAGCACTGAAAAAAGACCAAGCTGACAACCTGGGGATTGAGCCCTTGGCATGACATGTGTCTATCTATCTATCTACCTACCTACCTATCTGTCTATCTATCTCTCTATCTGTCTGTCTATCTATCTATCTATCTATCTATCTATCTATCTATCTATCTATCTATCTATCTATCTATCAATCTGGGAGGGTGCGTGTGAAAGCACAAGCAGGGGAAGCAGCACGCAGGGGGAGAAGCAGGCTCCCCGCTGAGCAGGGAACCCGATGCAGGACTCAATCCCAGGACCCTGGGATCATGACCTGAGCTGAAGCCAGACACTTAACCAACTGAGCCATTCAGATGTCCCTTGACATGACATTTAAAAAAAAACTGCTTAAGGTGATTTAATGTACAGCCAAAGTTGAGAACCAGTGCTCACTGGCAACCTGTGCAATTGACGTTTAAGTATCCATCCTAATACTTGTTTTTGTTGATAAACTTCAAAAATAGGTTTTAAAAAATTCCCAAGAATAATAGATACAGAGAAAAGCTTGCTCTCTTACGCTTTCTAAAGCAGTGCTTCTCAGCTATGGCTGCCATTAGGGTCACATAGGGACCTTCTAAAATTTCCAATGGCCAAGTCTCCCTCCAGATTAGTTAACTTAGACTCTGGGAGTAGGACACAAACCACATTTTAAGAAACCTCCTCAGATGATTCCAGTGTATAGCCAAGGTTGGGAAACATTATGAAGATATTTATCATCCCCAGATCATAAATTGGTGCATGTTTGGTTTTAAGTAACACTACTTTGGGCCCTCTAGCAGTTTTCAGAGCCAGCTGCACCAGTGGGTCTCAAAGTATGGCCCTGACCAGCTGTGTCAGGATCACTGGGATACTTATTAGAAATGAAAATTCATGGGTCCTACCCTAGACCCATTGATCAGAAAATATCTGTTTTAATAAGCCCCTCATGTGATTCTGATGCATGCTTCAGTTTGGGAACCATTGATCTTAGCATCGCAGAGGGGTGAACTCTGCTATATTTGATGATGTACTACATTTGTATTCACTTTTCTAGTCCATACTCAGATTACTTGTATTTCTTGTGTTAGGACTCAAGATTTTGGCTAACAAAATGACTTCTCCAAAATGCCCCAAGGGCACCTGGGTGGCTCACTCCATTCTGCCTTTGGCTCAGGTCATGATACCAAGTCCTGGGATGGAGGCCCAAGTTGGGCTCCCTGCTCAGTGGGAACCCTGCTTCTCCCTGTCTCTCTGCCCCTCCCCTGCTTGTGCATGCCCTCTCTCTCTCAAATAAATGCCCCAGAGGGCTGCTAATCATTTGCTAAACTTTAATAAAATTTGCAGTTTTCCATATTACAGCTTGGAAGAGAAACTAGATTGATAACCAAATCCACAGTTAATGATGCTGTATAGTGAGATCATTTAAGTTAGCAGAATTTAATAATAATTTACTGCTTCCTAAGTGCCAGGCACTGTTTTAGCCACTTTTCATGATCTTAAGATACCTTTATGAGGTAGATACTATTATCCTTTTGCAGATGAGAAACTGAGGTACCAGGGGGAGTAAGTACCCTCTCAAAGTCACACAACTTAGGCATGGGGGCCCTGGAATGGGATATAGGAAGTCTTTGTACAAAGCCTACACTATGCTGCCATCTTACAGTGAGTATGGTATGGAAGTACAAGATCATAACAACAATAATAATAATTATAGCTATCTTTATTGAGCCATAACTGTGATTATCTCATCTAACAATAAAACTGAGTTAGACATGTTTGAATGCCACCCACCTTCCCTTTACAGATGAGGAACTTGAGCCCTAGAGGTGAAGTAAGTTGCTTAATGTCAGGGTGTATGAGGCAAAGCCAGGACTTGAAGCTCCTTTTTTTCTTTTCTTTTCCTCTTTTTTCTTTTCTCTTTCCTTTCCTTTCCTTTTTTTTTTTTTTAAAGATTTTATTTATTTATTTGACACAGAGAGAGAGATTACAAGTAGGCAGAGAGGCAGGCAGAGAGACAGGGAGAGGAGGAAGCAGGCTCACTGCTGAGCAGAGAGCCCGATGCGGGCCTCAATCCCAGGACGCTGAGATCATGACCTGAGCCGAAAGCAGAGGCTTTAACCCACTGAGCCACCCAGGCGCCCTTCCTTTCCTTTTCTTTCTTTTCTTCTCTCTTCTCTTCTCTCTTCTTTTGTCTTTTCTTTTCTTTTTTTTTTTTTAGAGAACACATGAGTCAGGGAGGGGGTTCCGAGGGAGAGGGAGAGAATCTTAATCAGGCTCCATGCTCAGCACAGCCCAATGCAGGGCTTAATCCCACGACCTTGAGATCATGATTTGAGCCAAAATCAAGAGTCAGTTGCTTAACTGAGTCACCCAGGTACCCCTCTTTTTAAAAAATAATTATTGGACTCCTCCTTACTTATAAGAAATAGTTGATCTAGCACAGCAGCTAAGGCTGCAAGTATTGCAATCAGAAAGCTTGGATGCAAATGCCAACTCTGCCACTTGGGCTGTGTCCCTGATTAAATTATCTCATTTTTCCCATTTGAGAGTCAGACATGATATAGGGTTGTGAGGAGTAAGAGAGGTGAGTATATGTAAATATGTTAAGAACAGGACCTGACTCATAATAAGCATTTAGTAATGATGACTGCCAGTTTATTGGTGCACAAATAAATACACTATTTCCTTGTATTTCCAGGTTTTTAAAGATACCATGTAGTGAATTCTTTGTGGTTTTCTCAGATTAACAATTGGACCCAGTGCTTTAAATTTAGAGATACTTCACCTGAAGATGTTTGGAGGTTGAAAGAAAACATGTTGAGAATATTATTTGAAAATACAACTAACATGCTGCTTAAAAATAAGTTCATCCTATGGTTTCTGACTTTTCAGATACCCTGAATATACTATTTGATAATTAACAGTAAAGATAATCTTTTAAGTCAAGAGACTTTAAAAGTCAAGAATACTTGACTAAAGAGAACATTTCAATACTATCAACAAATGTATGGAAGAAAGTTTTTGGAAAATTGTGTAACATGGAAACCAATAAACACAAAATAGAATACAGCCTTTTAAAAACCAACTTTATTGAGAAATAATGTATATATAATTAACTATCTAAATTGAAAAAGAATGACTAATTGACTTTTAGCAGCTGAAACTACCACCACAAGACACATTTTTGTCATCTCCAAAAGATTCCTCCTATCCCTTCAGTGCACCCTTCCCTTTAGCCCTGGGCAACCACTGATGGGCTTTTTGTCATCATAGATTTGTTTACATTTTATCTAAAAGGAATCATACATTGTACTAGTTTGTGTCTGGCTCTTTCACTCACCATAACTGAGGTTCATTCATGTTGTGTCAGTTTCTTCCTTTTTACTTCTGAGTAGTATTCCATTATATAGATATTTATCCATTCACCTGTCAATGACCATTGGGTTTCTTTCCAGTTTCTGGCTATTGTGAGTATAGCTGTATGAACATTCACAGAGAAGGCTTTTATGGATATTAGTTTTTGTTTTTCTTGGATAAATACCTCGGACATGGAATGGCTTGGTATAAGTTTAACTTTTAAAGAAACTGCCATGGGGCGCTTGGGTGGCTCAGTGGGTTAAGCCTCTGCCTTCGGCTCAGGTCATGATCTCAGGGTCCTGGGATGGAGCCCAGCATCAGGCTCTCTGCTCAGCAGGGAGCCTGCTTCCTCCTCTCACTCTGCCTGCCTCTCTGCCTACTTGTGATCTCTCTCTCTGTGTCAAATAAAATCTTAAAAAAAAAAAAAAGAAAGAAACCGCCAAATGGTTTTCCAAAGTCCTTGTACCATATTAGATTCCTACCAGCAGTCTATGAGTTCCAGTTGCTGCACATCTTCCATGTTGGGTGCTGACAGTTTTTAAAATTTTACCCATTCTGGTGGGTGTGGTGTATGTGCACTGTGGTGTGCATTTCCCAGAGGACTACTGTGTTTACTGATCACTCATACCTCTGATAAGGTGAAGTAGTCAAAGTCCTTTGCCCATTTGAAAAATTAGGTTGTAAGTTTGTTTGTTTGTTTTTCCTTATTCAGTTGTAAGAATCCATTATATATTCTGGATACAAAGTGCTTTGTCACTTACTGCAACAGTGTGCCCGGTATTTTATAAGTTTTTATTTAAATTCCAGTTAGTTAACATACAGGTAATATTAGTTTCAGGTGTGTACAAGGTGGGCATTTTAAAACGATGTTTGGTAACCAGTGACTTTAGGTCACTGCACCACAGAGCCGCTAAAGAGCAAACTGCTGAACCTAGACATTCTGGGTAGGCCTCTACTTTGTGCACCCCGCATCATGAGGCCAAGGATCCCACAACATAAGATCATTTCCTTGTAAAAGCCAACAGAGATAACAGAGGAAAATAAGCAACTCAATAAAAAAGCCTCGGGATGTATCTCTGCGGGTGATAGTGTGCAATCAAGGACCCTTTGGACTACTTTTTATTACCGGGCAGGTGTCTAAGTATTCAAAAGTCATTTCGTTGATCAATATAACATTCTTGGGATAATTATAATAGTACAAACTGGACATAAAACTAAAATGGGATAATAACCTGATGGAATGTTGGGCTTTTCTGTTCGGCTCGAACCCGAATCACCAGCCTGGAAACAGCGGCGCTGAAAGCCCAGCGAGATTCAGGGCCCCGGGGCCTCCGCGGGAGAGTCGCCCCGCCCGCCGCCTTCGGGCGGCGCATGCGCCTCACGGCCCATCCGGCTCCGGCCGCCGGGCGGCGGGGCGCCGGGGCGGCGTTGCCTGGTGACCGCAGTAAAGGGAGACCTGGGGCTGACGCTGGGACTAGGAACGCGAGGCGGCGGTCGGTGCTTTGGGTAAGTTTGGAGCCTGGCAGCAGGGCAGTTCCCACGACCTCCCCCCCAAATCTGCTAGCGAGTCAAGGAGCGGTGAACCCCACTTGGGCTTCTCTTAGGCTGAATCAGCGTTCTCCAGGCTCGCTGAGACATAGTCCTTCATCCTCGGGACGGATCGGTTCAACAAACGCTGAAGTGACCAGCATTGGCAGGCGTAGAGCTAGACGCCGTGGGTACAAAGTGGACACGGTTCCTGCCTGCAAGGAGCTCCTAATCCAATTGGGGCACAAGACAGCAGACCCCAGGAGTGCCAGTTAGACGGGTCTAAGCCAGAAGCAGGGAGTCTGGTGGGAAAGGGCCTGAGTTCTGGGGTCAAGCAAACCAGGTCGTCCCACACTTAGCTGTGTGACACTTGTCAAGTTGATCCCTCTGCACTTCAGTTTCCTAATATCTAAAAAGAAAGATGATAATGCTTACTTCATGGGGTTCTTGTAACTAATTAAATAGGGTATTGCAGGTGCAGAATAAGTACTTGTTGCATACAAGTGGATATAGTAGCATACACGTACTCAGTGGGTCCAGTCCATCGTGAATTGTCCCAGGTGACTGCTAAGACTTTTGAGGAGGAGAAGGGATTAAGGAGAGACTAGGAAGGGGGAAAGTGACTGGAGATGAGGAGCCTCTGTGCCATGCCAAGGAAGCTGAGTTCTTATTCTGTGGCAAGAGGAGCCATTATAGGTTTCGAACAGGAAGAGCAGTACGCTAAAAGCTGTGTTTTGGAACTGCAAGAGGTAGGGTAGAAATGGACTAGAGAAGGGAGAGACAAGGTGTGAGGCTGTAGTAATGGTACAGGTGACACGACATAACCAGATGAGGGTCATGACCCTGGGAGTAGAAGGGAGAGGATGAATTCAAAAAGCTCAATGACTTTTCACTTGGCAACAGGACATAGAAACCAACTGCATGGGTGAGCAAGAGGGAGGGAGTCAGAGTAATTGCTTTGCATTCTCATCTGGAAATTATACCTACCTCCTAGAGTTGTTTTGAGAAATATGTGAAACAGTATGTGCAGCATCCTTAGAACTGTGTTTGACACATGGTAAACATTCAGAATACCTGGAGTATTATTATTCTTTGCACTGTGGTGTTTCACATTGTTAAGTAAAAACTGAGCATCTGTTTTATATGACAATCTCTGAGCCTTAAAACGACCAGCTCTGGCACACTGTGGAGATGGAGTGTCTGAGTTTGTGAGATTGAGGACCCTGGAATCTGGGGAATGAATCTAAGTAATGTTGGTTTTGGGAGCACTCTGTCTGGTTTCCAGCCAACCTCCTTCTAGCAACACATGCCTTTGCACCACTGTGTACTATGATTTTTTTTCCCTTTATACTTCCTCTGTGTTGACTCAAAACTTGATAGTCTACTCAATGAGTTGGTTAACAGAATTAGCCATAGGCTGGATCACTGGACCTGAATCTAATAAAAGTATATTTAAGATAGTTCAGCAAATAGACTCCCAGACCTTGCTTGTTTAGTTGTATGAGATGGGACATGGTTGAGAACACCCAAAGTATGGTGTAGTCATTCTGGTCGGTTATAAACTGATTATGATTAGTTAGTATATGATGAGCCTACCACCCCCACCCCCAGAAGATGATGTAATATTAGGCTGCCTTAAAGAAATACAGTGTTCCCAACAGGTAGAGTAACAGTTCATCTCTTTTGGAAAATGTCTGAATCCTTCAAAGAAGATACAAAATTGGGAGGGATATTTAATGCATTGGGAACGAACTTCTTGAGCTATCAGGATGCTGAAAAGAGTTTAAACCAGGTTAGTGAGGAGTGATTGAAAGAATTGGGATGCTGTAGCTGGAAAAGAGAGGATCTAGGGAGAAAAGTAAAGTAGCTACAATTACTTGAATGGTTATAGTACACAGGAAAACTTGTATATGTCCCCAGAAGAACAAAGGCCAAATGGATCCAAGTTGCAGGGAGGCAGATTTCAGCTTGGTATAAAATGAATTAAGAACTAGAGCTGAGCATTAACAGAATGTGCTTACTCACTAACCTGAAATTTTGAACCGAAGCTGACTGATTGTCTCTTGAAGTGTTCCTTCATTTGTTCATTTACTCAGGAATGAATAAATCTCTCCCTTCAACCATTTTATATACTGAGTTTCTATGTGTCAGGCACTGTTCTTAAAACTCTACTGTATTAACTCAGTGAGATCTCAGAACAACCTTATGAAGTAGGTGCTGAACTTTATAGATGAGAAAACCAAGGCACAGAGAGGTTAAACACCTGTTAACACCTCACGGGAGGTGTAAGAAGGAGAGAGGGGGCTATAAGCACAGTCAGGTTGACTCTAGCCAGCTCTCAGCCTGACTGCTTTTCTAATGGTGCTGAGCTTAATGCTGTAGATGTGTGACTCTCACTGGGTGGGAGGCTGGACTAGATAAAACCTCTTTCAACTCTCTCAAGATTCCATGGTCACATTTATTGAGCCCTGGCTGTATTGGAGAGAATTTGTAGTCATTATGGTAAAAACAACTACTATTTTTGAGTACCTACTATGTGCTTTATATGAACCCCTGATCCTTAAGTCCAGTTTCTTATCTTTGGTTGCACAAAGAATTACCTCGGGTGTGAGAGCCTGAGAATGGTATGCTATGAAAGTTTTCCAAGTGATTCTAAAGTGCAGCCAGTGTTGAGAACTATGGGTATGAAAGATCTCATTTAATACTTACAATGACTCTGCCAGACAACCTTAGTTTTCATCCTCATTTTACATCTAAAAGGACTAAAAGTTAAGGGATGCTAATGACCTTGGCCCTTCCCCAAGTTAACTTCTCACCATGGCCAAACTAGGATGTGAACCCAAGCCATTCTGGCTCCAAAGCCTCAGCAGTTTACAGTACAACTTCCCAATACCTTTATTCTAAACAGCCCCAACCTAACCAACCAACCAACCAACCAAATGAATAAAAACCACCTTATTCTATCTCATCAATTATACTGCCAATCTCCAAATCAGGAGCCCCTCCTACCTTACCTGCTCAATTACCTTTCACAGGTTCTTCAGCCACCCTTTCTGAACCAGAAAAGCTGAGAAAAGATCTCAATATGTTTTATACAGGATTGCTAGTTCAGAACACTGGGAAAATTCCTTGGGTTCTAGTATTTTCATCCATACTGCACACAACCTGGTAGTGACTGTGTTTGTGATATTAAAATTTATTGCATGGTCATATTAGCCACTTGAGGAATATATGTTTATAATAGCGTGGGATAAAGAGTATACTTTTGTCTCGACACCAGTTTACCTTTGGTTGTGCTTTAAACCCTTTGTTTACAGACTGGTGTTACCATAATGGTTACCATGTTTGTTACCATAATTGTTTGCGGTAATTGTTTCTTATTCACTTTTTTTTTTTTTTAAAGATTTTATTTATTCATTTGACACAGAGAGAGAGATTACAAGTAAGCAGAGAGGCAGGCAGAGAGAGAGGAGAGAGGAGGAAGCAGGCTCCCTGCTGAGCAGAGAGCCCGATGTGGGCCTCGATCCCAGGACCCTGGGATCATGACCTGAGCCGAAGGCAGCGGCTTTAACCCACTGAGCCACCCAGGCGCCCTCTTATTCACTTTATAATAAATTTGTAAGTAGATTTATTAGGTCTTACAAGCTCTTTATTAGAATATATATATCCTGTTAATGTTCAGTTACGGTATGTTAAAAGTAAATGCGTTTGGAGAAGAGAAGACTAAAGGATAGAAAATAATCTCACGAAACTTTTATTGGTAGGAAGCAGAAAAGAAAACTATGAGATTGAAACCATTGAGAGCTACTTGACTTACCATTGCTGCCTTTGAAGGGGGCCATAAACCACGTGACCTCTGGAAACAGAACAATTCCTGGCCTATAGCCAACAAGAAAACAGGGTCTTTGGTCCTACGACCACATGGAACTGACTTCTGCCAATGATCTAAATAAGCCTAGAAATAAGGTTTTCCCCAGAGCCTGAAGAAATGAAAGTAGCTTTGCCAAAACTTTGTTTTGACCTTGTGAAACTCAGAGAACCCACTGAGTGGGCCTGGATTTCTGACCCACAAAATCGTGAGATAAGAAATGGGTGTTATCTTAAGCTGTGAAATTTGTGTGATGGCAAAACTAAAGCAATACCTGTTTATAGACTGAGGTGTTACTGAAATTTGCAGACAAACAGTTTTCTCTCAGTTCTTAACTGATTAACAACGACAGAATATCAGTTTACTTTGATTGGCAACTCAGGGCCTGCTCTGCTCTACTTATTTAGGGCCTGCATCACGGCAACTTATAGAATAGTTTATTTTCTTTCCAATAGTTTACGTGTTGATTTTTATCAAGGAAACCTTTAGCTGTAGTTACTCTTTAGTCAGGATTTTCAGACCATCCTTGTTCTGTTCAGCCTCGTATCTGGATCAGTGGTTTAGAAAAGCCTATTCTGAGATGATATTAAAAGAGAATTGTCAATTTCTTCTTCCTAGATTGTAAAGTACTTAAGGCCAAGGGCTCCCTGTTGCTCATTTTTGTATCCTCAGCAATGTCTAGCACAATACCATTTGATATAAGTGTGCTCAGTAGTTTTAAGAATTGAATTTGTAAACATACATTATGAACAACCTTTGAAGGGAGGGAGAAAATGGCATTTAGGTATGTTTGTAGCTACCTAAAGATCTTTACCCACAATGTGGGATAATGTGCAACCAAGCTGCAGTAACTGGTATTAGCTTGCAATATTGATTTTTAAAAGTTATTTCTTTTTTTTTTGATGGTTTTGCACTGGTTTTTGTGAAAAGTTATTTCATTATTACAATTACTTAATTATTTTCAAATCCATGACTTGTATAAATGTAGAAAGTGAGTCTGTATATCCAAACTGGAAGGAAAAGGAAATGTCCTGGATGATAGAATTTGGATTTTAAAGGATCTTGCTACTTAAGATTTTTCTATCATTTGATTCCTACACACTTTCCAATCCCAGTTGGCATATATTTTACCATCAGGTGAGAGGAAGGAAGGAAGGAAAGAAGAGAGGGAAGAAGAAAGAAGAAAGGGAGAACATTAAGAAAACAAAACAAAGCATGCATACTTTTTAAAAGGTAAAACATCATCTTGGTTATCCAGAAAAATGGCCCCAAAGTGCTAAACAAAATTTAATAACGTAAGTGTCATCTTAGGACCTATCTTTCCTGATAATAGCTTTTAAGAAAAAAACTTGGACCCTGCACTATTGTCCCCCAAATCAAGGCAGGGCATCATTGTGATGTCACTGCAAGAAAGCAGATGGAATGACCCCCAAGGTACAGATGAAAGGAGGTGGTGTTCACACTGCCCACTCTGCTGACCATGTAGTGTGTATCCTATCTGCTTTTGGCATACTACCTTTCTTCAGAGACCAGGAAGGGATAATAATGCACTAGTTCAATTAATTCTCATAGCAGTCTTGTTAGTTGTTTTTACTTCACTCCCATTTACAACTGAGAAATTCATGTAAAGCTTATGTGGCAAAACTGAGATTCAAACCTGAATCGAACCACAAATCCGAGTTAAATAGAACTGCTGTTCTGTTCTGCCTGCCAGGCCTGCCGTAGAAGGTGGTTGAGGAAACGTGTTAAGCGTGGAGAAGCCAAGACTTACAAGGAGGATGTAGCAGGTGCTTTCCAAGACAAAGAGCTGCAATAGTGGGAGGACGGAAAATCTGCTGCGTCACTTCCCTTAAAACCTTTCAGTGGCTTTCAGCTGCCATGGAAATAAGTTGTAAACTCCTTAGCAAAAGCTTAGAGATGGTTCTGTCATCCGCTACCAGCCTCCTCTTCATGGCCCATTTCACTCTCATACTCACAACAGACTGCTTTCAGCCCTTCACAGACACAGCCCTCTCTCGAGTTCCCTCTGCCTAATACACTCTGTCCATTCTAGGCCTGGCCAACCTCTACTCATCACCCTTGTCTCCGACACCTCTTCCGGAATTTGAGGACATAGGCTGGTCATCTTGCTAGACATGCCCACAGGACCCTATTCTTTCCTTTTTGTAGCACTTATTATATTTAATTTATCTTTTAATATCTGTCTTTCTAAACAAGCACTTCCACAAAGTTAAGAATCACATCTCTAGTTCAGTACCATAATTTACCATAAAACTTGATACATAGCAGGTACCCTGAACAAATATTTCAAAATTGAAATTAAGTAGTAACATCAGAGGAATTAAATGATGGAGTGGTGGGAAGAGGAAATGGAGGAGATGAACCAAAGAATGGATGGGAGGGGTTAACTTTAGTGATGGAATATTTAGGGAAAAGATGGACTGGAATGGCATTTCACTGCAGACCTCTGGAAAATCAGTGGGGACCACAGTAAGTTGGCCTAGAAAAAGGGACAATTGGACTGTATTCTGCCATTCTGGAGAGGTCTCTGCTGGTGGCTGTACCTCCTTCCAGTGAAGTCACTTGGGTACTGTGCAAACATACAATTATCAACACACAAGGTGTTTGGTGCTTGTGGAATTTGTTAGGGGAAAAATATCTGTAAATGATTTTTATTTCACAGCTGTTCCCTTTCTCTGTCTCAGTTTTGTGCTTACAGAGGAAATGAAGGAACCAGGGGATCAGGATACTGATGGGAGGAGATTAGATCAGTCAAAGAGTGATGGGAAGCAGTCTCTGAGTTCCTTGAAGTCTGCATCAAGATGTAAGTAAAGATTATAATATACACTTAGGTTTTTACTATTAAATTTAGGTAAAATCACTTTTAAAGAGTATTTAAGTTTATGCAGCAGAAATGGTTTACTTGTTTAACTCTATTACTAAATTCTAAGTTTGTTAGAAGCAGAGACTGTGTTTTAACCATTTAATCTCCAGTTCCTGGCCCATAGACGTTACTGTCATCTCTATGTTGATAATGACCTCTCTGCAAATCTGGTCTTGCTCTCTCCTGTGAGGTCTACAAAATATTTAATGAACTTTTCTAATACAGTATAGTAGAAAGAATTGGGCTCTAGGTTTGAGGCCTGGGTCTACCACTTAGAGATGCTTGATTGATCTGGGATAGATTATTTCACCTCTTTGAACCTCAATTTTCTCACCCATTAAGATGATAATTGTGAGTTGTTTGAGAATTAAATTGGATAACATATGTGGAACAATATGCTGCAAATAGAACAAAAATATCCTGATACCAAAACCAGACAAAGATGTTACAAAAAATGAAAACTATAAGCCAGTATCCCTGATGAACATAAGTGCAAAAATCCTCAACAACATGTTTTTAAACCACAGTCAATAATGGTGAAAGAATCTTTCACCATGCTCAAGTGGGATTTATTCTCAGAATGTGAGGATGGTTCAATATTTGCAAATCAATCAATGTGATTTGATTGATTTAACAAAGTGAAAAAAATCACAGGAATACCTTAATAGATGCAGAAAAAGCATTTGATATCTAAAATCCAACATCCATTTATGATAAAAATTCTCAACAAAGTAGGTTTACAGAGAGCATACCTCGACATAATAAGAGCCATATATGAAAAACCCATGGCTAACATCATGTTCAGTGGTGAAAAACAGAGCTTTTTCTCTAAGATCAGGAACAGGGTGAAGATGTCCACCCTTGCCATTTTTATTCAACATAGTACTAGAAGTCCTAGCAATCAGACAAGGAAAAGAAATAAAAGGCATCCATATTGTTAAGGAAGAAATGAAACCGTTACTATTCACAGATTAACATGTTATTATACATAGAAAATCCTAAGGATGCCACAAAAAAATATTAGAAGTTAAAAATGAATTCAGTTAAGTTGCAGGATGCAAAATTAATACCCAGAAATCAGTTTGTTTTTCTCTACACTATTAACAAAGTAGCAGAAAGAGAAATAAGAAAATAATCCCACTTATAGTTACACCAAAAGGAATAAAATACCTAGGAATAAACTTAACTAAGAAGGTGAAAGACCGGTACTCTGAAAACTATAAAACATTGACAAAAGAAATTGAAGAAAATACAAACAAATGGAAAGATATTCCATGCTCATGGGCTGGAAGAATTAATATTGTTAAAATATATTAGTCAAAGCAATTTACAGATTCAATGTGATTGCTCTCAAAATACCAACAGCATTTTCTCACAAAACTGGAACAAAAAATACTAAAATTTGTATGGAACCACAAAAGACCTCGAATAGCCAAACCAATCTTGAAAAAGAACAAAACTGGAGGTATCATAATTCCAGATTTCAATATACACTACAAAACTGCAGTGATCAAAATGGTATGGTACTGGCACCAAAATAGACACGTAGATCAATGGAACAGAATAGAGATACTAGAAATAAGCCCATGATTATATGGCCACTTATTCTATGACAAGGGAAGCAAGAATAAACAATGGGGAAAACAGTCTTTTCAACAGATGGTGCTAGGAAAACTGGACAGTTATGCAAAAGAATGAAACTGGACCACTTTTTCACACCATACACAAAAATGAACTCGATATGTATTAAAGGCCTAAATGTGAGACCTGAAACCGTAAAACCCCTGGAGGAAAATATAGACAGTAATTTCTTTGGCATTGGCCATAGCCCCATTTTTCTAGATATGTCTCCTAACGCAAGGGAAACAAAAGCAAAAATAAACATTTGGGACTATATCAAAATAGAAGGCTTTTGTACAGCAAAGGACACTGTTAAAAAACCAAAAGGCAATCCATTGAATGGGAGAAGATATTTGCAAATGATATATCCAATAAAGGATTAATATCTGAAATATATCACGAACTTATACAATTCAACACCAAAAAATCCAAACAACCTGATTTGAAAGTGGGAGAGGACCTGAATACATATTTTTCCAAAAAGGACATGCAGATGGCTAATAGATACATGAAAAGATGCTTGACATCACTTATCATCAGGGAAATGCAAATCAAAACCACAATGAGATATCTCCTCACACTTGTCAGAATGGCTAGAATCAAAAAGGCAAGAAATAACAAGTGTTGGTGAGGATGTGGAGAAAAAGGAACCCTTGTGGTCTGTTGGTGGGAATGTTCCCTAAAAATTTATGGGGGTTCCCTCAAAATTTAAAAAATGGAAATACCATTAATCCAATAATTCTACTACTGGGTATTTACCCAAAGGAAATAAAAAAACTAATTTGAAACATCTATGCATCCCTATATTTTTCTTTTTTTTTAAGATTTTATTTATTTATTTGACACAGAGACAGAGATCACAAGTAGGCAGAGAGGCAGGCAGAGAGAGGAGAAAGCAGGCTCCCTGCTGAGCAGAGAGCCCGATGAGGGCCTCGATCGCAGGACCCTGAGATCATGACCTGAGCTAAAGGCAGAGGCTTTAACCCACTGTGCCACCCAGGCACCTGCGTCCCTATGTTTTTTGAAGTATTATTTATAATAGCCAAGATACGGAAATGACCCAAGTGCCCACTGATGGAGGAGAGGATAGAGAAGATGTAATATATATAAATAGATATATCTATGGTATAAATAGAATAATACTCAGCCATAGAAAGATGAGAACTTGCCATTTGCAACAACATGGATGGACCTACAGGGTATTATGCTAAGTAAAATAAGTCAGAGAAAAATAAATACCATATGATTTCATTTATATGTGAAATCTAAAAAGAAAGCAAATGAATAAAGAAATAAAAAGCAAAATTGGCTAATCATGGGATTACTATAGCTACAAGGTATACTTTTACTGTCTTAATTTAAATTTTATGAATTTGAATGTTTTTAACACTAACTTTTCCCAGCAAAGTCCATTATGAAACAAAAAATTCACTAAAAAAATAAAAAGCAGAATCGGACCTTTAAGTATTGAGAACAAACTGATGGTTGCCAGAGGGGAAGAGGGTGGGAGGATGGGCAAAATGGGTGAAAGAGAGTGGGATACAGGCTTCCAGTTAGGAATGAATAAGTCACAGAAATAAAAGGTACAGCACAGGTAATATATTGTAATAGGGTTTTATGTTTACAGATGGTTGCTAAACTTGTAGTGAGCATAGAACAATGTATAGAGAAGTTGAATCACTACACCAATACACCTGAAACTGATGTAACATTGTGTGTCAACTATACTAAAAAAAAAGAAGGGCGCCTGGGTGGCTCAGTGGGTTAAAGCCTCTGCTTTCTGCTCGGGTCATGATCTCAGGGNGGCGCCTGGGTGGCTCAGTGGGTTAAAGCCTCTACTTTCTGCTCGGGTCATGATCTCAGGGTCCTGGGATCGAGGCCCGCATCGGGCTCTCTGCTCGGCGGGGAGCCTGCTTCCTCCTCTCTCTCTGCCTGCCTCTCTGCCTACTTGTGATCTCTCTCTCTGTGTCAAATGAATAAATAAAATCTTAAAAAATAAAATAAAGTAAAAATAAAATAAAATAAAAAGAAGAAGATAATGTGAGGAATTGTGTAAAAGGATTTTTAAGATAGCTTGATCTTTCTAATGGGGCCCCATGGTGTTAGGTATCTTAGTGGTGTCTTGACTTTTGTAGTTCTAATCCTAAATATAGTTTCAGAAATATAATTTTGATTATTCACCTAGACGAAACCTGGGGATATCAATTCATTTACAAAATTTACGTTGAACTATTTCAGTGTATCTGAGACATACCTCTTAAATCCATAATTTCTGCACATCATGTTTTATTTGAGATGTTTATCTCCTCTTGCTTGGACTCTTACAACAAGGATTTCCCCTCAAGTCTTCTGTTCAAGTCTCTCCATGCTACCACTAGAATTATCTTTCCAAAAAATATGGTTATTCATTGTCTTCAAAAATGTTAGTTTGCTTTTTCCCTTCCTTCTCCTAATGTCCTCCTTGCTATTCCTTATGTTCCATAAATAAGTGAAACCATATGATAATTGTCTTTCTCTGCTTGACATATTTCACTTAGCACAATTTCCTCCAGTTCCATCCATGTTGATGCAAATGTTGGGCATTCGTCCTTTCTGATGGCTGAGTAATGGAAAATGAAGGGATGGGAATCAGAGTGGGGGGACAAACCATGAAAGACTATGGACTCCAGGAGACAAACTGAGGGTTTTAGAGGCGAGGGGAGTGAGGAGATGGGTTAGCCCAGTGATGGGTATTAAGGAGGGCGTATATTGCATGGAGCCCTGGGTGTTAAAACAATGAATCATGGAATGCTACATCAGAAACTAATGATGTATGGTGACTAATACAACATAAAAAGAAAATGTTAGTTTGCTTCTGTCTTGATTTTCCATTTCTACTTTTCTCCACTCCCTAATTTCTGACACAGGATTATCTACTCTTTAGTTTCCAGTCCTTTGCAGCATTATCCTGAATGGATGGATTCAATAATAATAACCCTTTGTCTAGCACTGCATTAGGGTCTCCCTTCTTATATTAGACCCTTGTAGGGGCAGGCCTGTCAAGTGTGGCCTGGCCTTGTGCTCAGCTCATAAATTCACACATTATGGTTCTTAGGATCCCAAAAGATAATGTCAAATAATTTGCTGGTATCCTGAAACTCTCTATCTTGGTGCTGTGAGCAGAGGTCTCTGGTTTGGCCACATACCTGGTAGCTCCTCCATCCCCTCTCTCTCTCTCTCTCTCTTTTTTTTGCCTAGAGACCTGGAAAGATTTTGGTCTTTTCTACTTTCAGAAGTGTTTTTTGTAGACTTGGTATTATTTCTTCCTTGAATGTTTGGTAAAATTCACCAGTTGAAGTATGTTGGCCTGTAATTTTCTTAATGGGAAAATTTCTAATGAATTTAATTTCTTTAATAAACATAAGGTCGTTTATTTTTTATTTTGTAAATTTTGTAACTTTGTATGCTTCATAGAATTTGTACATTTCTTTTACATTTTAAAATTTGTTGGCATAACTCTAGGATGTATTTTCTTTCCTGATGTTGGAGGTTTGTATTGTCTCTCTCTTTGTTTTCGATTGGTCTAGCTAGGAGTTTCTCCATTTGGTTGATCTTGTCAAAGAATAAGATTTTGGTTTTGCTCATTTTCTCTGTTGTTTGTTTGCCTTTTATTTAATTGATCCTTGCTTTCATCTGTGTTATTTCTATTATTTCTTTTCATTTTCTTTTTGCTTTTTCTAGATTCTTGAGGTAGAACTTTAGGTCTCTAAGTTTTGACTTTTCTTCTTGTAAGTGTACAAAAACTAGAAATTTCCCTCTAAGCATTGCCTTAGTTGCATCGCACAAATTTTGACATGTTATATTTTAATTATCATTTAGTTTAAAATATTTTTAAATTTTCTTATTGATTTATTGACCCATACCTTATTTTTAAATGTTCTTTGATTTCCAAATATTTGTAGGTTTCCCAGATCTTGTCATAGTTTATTTTTAATTTACTTCTGTTGTGATCAGAAAATGTTAGCTACATCAGAAATGAGGAAATGTTTAATTCAAAGTGTAGAAATTATTAAAACAAATTACTTTTAATAGCTGCTGTGAGAGAAGATGCCACAGACGAAACATTTATTGAAGGGGGAGAGTCATATTTAGAGGATGATGATTATGATATGGAACATTTAGAAGGCAGCTCAAGTTCATTTCAAGATGACTATGTGGATAACATTGGAGGTAAGTAAGTATTATTAGTTTTCTCTCAGTAATAGTTACTGTTTAAAGACAAATTGCCTAAATTGGACAATTACAAATTCATAGAAATAAAAACTTGCAGGATGTGTCAGGATGATACAAAGAAAAGCGTGGAGTATACTTTAACAGAAGGTTTAGCAGTTCTGGAGCTGTATATTACATTTCTGAGGATCACATACCAAACTCTCATACTTGGTTTCCTGGGGACTAGGATGGTCTAAGTGCCTCTACCCCAGATTGGGTGAATTCTTACTCCCCCTTGGAACTGATTAGGAGTTGCTCTTTGGGACTACAGAAACCATGACCAGAGCTCTGCATTCACCCTGATGCACACAGGCATGTCGGCTCTTCCTCCCATGCTCATTGGTGGGTGGCCTCCCACGTTCAGGCCACTGGTAGTACTTACTGCTAGAGTATCGCAGACCAGGTACATGCCTCCTGTCTTTGTGAAATACAATTTTAGGATTCACCAGATGCTCTTCTTAGTTAAAATCTTTTAATTTTTTTAGAATCTCAGTATCTGGAAGCCCTTGCTCCAGCCTCAGAAGAGGCAGAGGAGGAAGTTAAGAAAATCTCAGAGAACTACTTCTATGATTATGCGGAGCTTGTTTCGATGCCTTTTGTGACTCCGGATTCGAACATACCACTGGATCTTCTCACACTTGTGTATCCACTCCAGTTATATGTGTATAGTTTTTCAGCTTCTTAAGTCAGGGGTCGGCAAACTAGCCCATAGACCAAATCTAGCCTCTGGTCTGTTTTCATCAATAAAATTTTATTGGAACACAGCAATTCTCATTCATTTACATTTTGTCTGTGGCTGCCGTCACACTACAAGGTCAGAATTAAGTAGTTATGACAGAGGCCACATGGCTCACAAAGCCTAGAATATTTACCATCTGGCCCTTTCCAGAAAAAGTTTGCCAATCCCTGTCTTCGGTGATCCCAAGAAGCTTGGCCCTTAGAGAAGTTGAGATAGAAATACATGATTTTAATTTAATCAAGCTTTTGTTGATGCCAAATAACCATAAAGAGAAATGATGCTTTTCTGCCTGTTCTTTCATGACACATGATGTTCAGGAGACCATAAGGCCTCTTATCTTGGTTTCCCACCTCTACCAGCATCACTTTCTCAACACCTGCCAAGTTAAAATCATTGATTTCTTAAAACACTGATGCCACTGGCAGGCAGTGGTACTTACACACTATTTATCAGATGAATATTAGAGAAGACAACCCTGAGGAAGTAGGGTGCAAAATAAATGTAAAATGAAATGTAAATGAAAAAACGTAAAGGTGGGGATAATCAATAAGAGGATTTGGGGTTGTCTGTCACTGTACGATGTTAGGTTTGTCAGGTGGAGTTGGGAGAAGATTTCCATTCATGCTCTTGCTGGCAGTTTAGCATGCTTACCTTCAGATGGGTGGTGGTGATGACCACATGGCCTAGACCACTGACTGGCCTCTTATACAAGGTGTGCTTAAAGAGGAGGGCTGTGTACTTCCTGACTCAGTTTTGCTTTTTATATAAAGATAGAACATGTTATTAACATTTTCTGTTTCAGTCCCAGGTGTAACTAAAACGAATTCACCCTGAATCTTATAACTTGGGAGTTTTCTCTCCTGAAGGCTTTTTTGCATATGTGGTCTTTGGACAAGTTGGTGATAAAAGTTATGCTGTTGCCTTTCTTCTAGCCTGTTTGTTTCAAATGAGGTGGTTTATCAGAGTCACCCAGAAGCTTTTCCTGAAATACACATGGTCTGATAACCTTTCCTGGACCTATTGCATTATTTCCATGGGGAGAGGGACTTGGGCACCTGCAGTCTGAAAAAGCTTCCCAGGGACTTTTGATTGTGTTGTCCTCTCCCAGCCCCCAGTACTGGGTACTTGCTGCTCCAGGATACAGGGATCTCTGTATTAGGTTCCAAATAATAAGAGTCAGAGTGACCTTGACTTTTGACTGGAGGTATGAATTGCTTCTATTCATGCTGGATGAGTGGCTCAATAAGCTGTAGACTTTTTGTGAACACTTTCCACACCAGGGAAGTCACAAAGTAGCTTATCCCATTTTTGGATAGCTTACATCATTAGCTCTTCCAGACCGTGAATCAAAAGCTGACTCTCTGGAACATCTCACATTAGAGAGTTCTACTCTCCACGAATGAGAAGCTCCAAGGAGAAGTCAGCTGTCATGTATCCCCTACATACTCTTTTATTTTATTTTATATTCTTTAAAGATTTTATTTATTTATTTGACAGAGAGAGAGATCACAAGCAGGCGGAGAGGCAGGCAGAAAGAGAGGGGGAAGCAGGTTCTCCGCCTAGCAGGGAGCCCGATGTGGGGCTCAATCCCAGGACCCTGGGATCATGACCTGAGCCGAAGGCAGAGGCTTAACCCACTGAGCCACACAGGCACCCTTACATACTCTTTTATACTTTAGTAATTATATTGAGTCTATTTCGATTTTAATGTTTGCATTTTATAAATCAATCAAAAAATGNCCCTTACATACTCTTTTATACTTCAGTAATTATATTGAGTCTATTTCGATTTTAATGTTTGCATTTTATAAATCAATCAAAAAATGTGTCATTTATGAAATATCACCTAAATCATAGCATAATTTATATAAGACATAATTAAGCACAATTTTATTTTTTAAAATATTTTATTTATTTATTTGTCAGAGAGAGAGAGAGAGAGAGAGAGAGAGAGAGAGAGCACAAGCAGGGGAAGCTGTAGGCAGAGGGAGAAGCAGGCTCCCCACTGAGCAAGGAGCCTGATGTGGGACTCAGTCTCAGGACCCTGGGATCATAACCTGAGATGAAGGCAGGCGCTTAACTGACTGAACCACCCAGTGGTCCCTTAAATGCAATTTTAAAGTAAAGGTCCTAGATGCCCATGAACAAACAGTGAAGGCCCAGGGTCTCTGATAGGAAGTTAAGAAGGTGCACACCAGAAGAAAGTCTGGGATAAAACAGAAAGTAGTTGAAGGTATAGCAGTCCATAATTTAACATCTTCATAGCTCTGGTTAGTGGCTGCCGCTGTCCTCTGGGGTTAAAAGAGATGGATCGCACTCCAGTTACACATTAATTAATTCATCCAACAGACACTTATTGAATGCCTAAGGCTCAAGACAATGCACTCAGCATTCTGGGAAATAGAGATGACCTTCAAGAAGAAGCAGGTTGTGATTTGAAAGGCGAGAGTTTGGGAAGTAACAATCTTACCCGTTCTGCATTGGAGAGCAGCAGCAAGTAAAAGGGAGTCTCCCCCACCCCGAAATTAGGGATGATAATATCAGATAAATGATCACATGTTTGATTCCCAACTGCCACCCACGTCAGTGAAGAGATGGTAGCCTACTTCTACTCTCATGGCTATAGACATAGCTTTTAGCCTTCCAAAGTGTTACACTGGCACCTGGGAACAGAGAAAGTAGAGAAGGGAGGAAAGGTGAGAAAAGCAGTTTGGGGAAAGGAAAAGGAGGGAAGGTGAAGCCTCCTGCCCATACCAGGTTCTGTGAAGATAAAGAGCCTGTGGTTCCCACTCTTTATTTGTAAGGAGGCCTCAGATAGTTTCCATGAGAACTGGATAGCTTCAGCAAGATCTTTGGATTACACACATTCATTTGCGCTTTTATATAAGATTCAATTTTAGGTGTTTATGTCTTTGTTAAATTGATAAAATTCTGTTTTCTTCAACAGATCAAAAGCTCTGAAATATTCTCTTTGTCAATTTAACTCTTAGGCAATGAGCTAGGTATAGTTACATACAGTTGGTTGTAATTTGTATATACTTCACAATTCAAATTGCATTAAAATTTTCTCTTTTGACAATTGTAGATATTCTTCTTGTTAAAAATTCTACATAGTTTCTTTCTCTAAAAATACTTACAAGTAAGGGTAATCCTCTAAAATCAGAATTTATTTTTTAAAGAAGGGCTCAAGAAATAAAGATTTCTCCAATGATCCTTTAGTTTTTGTTTCAACAACAAGTACTTAGAAAATATAAGTAATAGTTACTTAAGATAACTATATAATATATTTCTTTTGCAAACTACATTTTTTATAGATTAGTTTCATTTACTTAATACATTTATGTCTTAGGTTATATTAATTTGAACTTGAATGTAGTAACAGTGTACATTTAAAAGATGTTTTATAAAAACATAGATTATTTTAACCTCTTTCAAATTAGTTCAGATTTACTCTATAGCATAAATGTGCATGCACACACACACACACACATACACACTCATCTACACACCTATACATACTAATGAGCTCAGAAAGGAAATATTAGCATATTGATTATACATACTTATATACTATATATTATTTAGTCAATTTTCATAATTTGCTCATATGAATTAAATTTCAATTACATTTATGTGGATTTATTATATTAGTCACATTGTCACTGGTTTGTCAGAACTTTGAAACATTCTGTGAGAGTTTTAAACATCTCACCTTTCAACGTCAAGGAAGAGGCCTATATAATCCTTTTACTTTTATAAAATTAGTCTGTTTTCATGATGTCCCTAGGAAAATTAAAATATCGACTAAACCAGAGTATAAGAATTTTCATTTCATTGAAAAACAAAGTTGCATTGGTAATAAATAAAAACCGAGTCTCAAAGTATAATTCAAGCACTTCAACACTGACCCTTTGCCTAATGGAACAGTTTTTGAAAATATATTTCATTATGTTTCCTGTCTCTAGGATGCTTACTTTGTTATACTCCTTTTCCTTAACAATTTTCCCTCAGTTATTCCTTTGGTTATGACTGCAGAAAGCGGGCCAACCTACAACTTCTGGACAGCAATACTGTGATGTACATAGCTGGGAACCAGCTGATCCTTCTGAATTTGAAAACCAAGGAACAGATGTACCTGCGAAGTAGCAGTGGTAGAGGAATTGGTGTCATTGGGGTATGCTTTTGGTGACCAGGGGAAAAAAACTATCCTTTTGCATTTGTTTCTTCTGTGGACCAACCAGGCTGTTAGGTGCCAATACCATATGCAGCATTGCAGGACTAAGGCATTTTCTTTTTTTTTTTTTTTTTTAAAGATATTATTTATTCATTTGACACAGAGAGAGAGATTACAAGTAGGCAGAGAGGCAGGCAGAGAGAGAGAGGAGAGAGGAGGAAGCAGGCTCCCCGCTGAGCAGAGAGCCCGACGTGGGCCTCGATCCCAGGACCCTGAGATCATGACCTGAGCCGAAGGCAGCGGCTTTAACCCACTGAGCCACCTAGGCGCCCATGACTAAGGCATTTTCAATTCAAAGATTACAACCACTCCATTCACTGACATGATCACTGTGCAATATTACAACCTTATGTTAATGATACTATCATCCCATTTTGCAGATGAGGAAACTGGAGCTGATAGAGGTTAAGTGGCTTCCCATAGTCCTGCAGGTTTTTCATAATGAATGCTATGTTGTCATTCTGCAAAAATACTCAGATGAATAGCACAAATGATAATTCAAATAATAGAGATAAATGCCAGATGAGATGTAGGTATAGAATTGAACATTAGGAGATCAAGTATAGATTGTACATTCAGTAATTTTGAGCAGTCGACAGAAGGATTTGCATATGATTTGGAGGCTGTCTCTTCCTTCCTCCTCAGGTGCCCGTCTCCATCAGTCACCTTTCTTATATCTTTGGCCTCTGCTTCCTTAGACTTTTCATCCTCAGCATAAAAGCATGCTAAACCAACTTGTTCTCACCTTATAAGGCCCTTCTCTAACCATGCCTTCTCTTAACTCTTCTCTTTGACTTTTCCCTTCAAAGCCATTTTCTGCTGTCTTTTTCCCTCCCACCTCACCGAAATTGCCCTTACTAAAGCGACCAATGGCACGCTGAGTAGTCAAACCTGAAGAATACATTTCTAACTGTATCTTATCTGACCTCTCTATAACACTTGGCTCCATACCTAAGTTTTTACCTTGACTGTTTTTCTACTCTGTGATTCTTAAAAGTAGGTGTCCCTAGATCTGCTCTCACCAGTAACAACCCGAGAAACACCTCTCTAGAGTCATGAGAGGGACCCCTGTTCCGAGTAGGCTGTGTGAGACAGGGAAAGGAGGGGAAACACGCAGGATTTGGGGCACATACAAGCAGCATTTCTCTAGCAGATGCTCAAAGAGTTTTTTAAGAAGGATCATGATCTAAATAGAAATCGGCCCTGCTCTTGCCCTGCCTGGCAGGTGTGAGCTGCCCAGACAGAACTGGGAGGTGCAGGGCCCACATCACCATGCTCTGCAGAGGTGGAGGGCTTCCTGCAGAAAGCCTGATGCATCTCCAAGGGAGAGACTGGGCCAAGCTAACAGGGGGTAGTGGGAAATACTTTTGATTAGATTAGATGGGACCTGGTAAGGTATTTAGATTAGAAATGGAGGTGAGTGGAGAGGTTTTGAAGATTCTTGCTCTGAGAAGTGAAGCAGGGACATGAATGGGAATGGAGAAGGTAAGGAAAATCCGAGATCCACAAATAGAGTTTAGAGTGGCTATCGAAACAGGATATGGTGAGATGGAGAGTGAAGAGAGTCTCATGATTATTTCTTTCTTGATCACCTATCTATACACAGCATGTGTGCATGGTAAAGTCCCTGCCCTCGACAAGAATTAATTAACTAATTAGGATTATTGTTTTTTTTTTTTAAGATTTTATTTCTTTATTTGACACAGAGAGAGAGAGATCACAAGTAGGCAGAGAGAGGAGGAAGCAGGCTCCCTGCCGAGCAGAGAGCCCGATATGGGCCTCGATCCCAGGACCCTGAGATCATAACCTGAGCCGAAAGCAGAGGCTTTAAGCCACTGAGCCACCCAGGCGCCCAGGATTATTGTTTTTAAGTTTATTTGAGAGAGAGAGCAGGAGTGGGGGAGGGAGGTGGTGGGGAGACAGAGGGGAGTGGAGAGGGACAAGCAGACTCCCCACTGAGTGTGGAGTCTGATGTGGGGCTTGATCCCAGAAACCCCAGAACCTTGAGATCATGACCTGAGCCGAAGTCAGATGCTCAACTGACTGAGCCACCCAGGCGCCCCAAGGATTTATTAGATTACATTGTGTGTCCAACAGTACTCAGAATATGCAGGGATTTAAATGAAGAAGGGTTCATGACCTCTATGAATTCAGAGTTTAAAATCCATCTAAAGAGACAAGACTCATATTAAAAAGCAAAAAACCAAAAATCTAGATCCATAAAAGTACATGATACTGTGGCACCAGCTATGTGCAAATATTCATGGGCCCAACTTGAAGGTCATGAATTCTGTGGAGGGAAGTCAGTCAGGGGCCACCCTGAGGTGTCATGAACCCTGAGGTCCACATCACCTGCAGAGTACTGAGAAACAGGTAACTATCACTTCTTTTTTTCTCACCTAATGTAGTTTTTAAATTTCTATTTTGTTGTGCAATAATTTGGTCTGAGGTCAGTCAGTAGAGGTGTACTGTGGTCAAGAATGCCAGTCCTAATCATCCTCCTGGACTCTGGGCAGTTGGATGTCCATGTGTGCTGGGGCTGTCAGTGCCTGGATAGTGGCAGGGGCCTTTCCTCAGCTGTCCTCATCACTTCATTTTCCCCTGAAACAGTTAACCATTTGTGGATGAGAAGTGATCTTGCAAAGCAATGAGAAACCTGAAAGAAATGGGTTCTGGGGGCATATCAACTATCTTTCAGAAAAGATAGGGTGAATCTGTATGTTGAGTATAAAATAAACGACTCGGGCGCCTGGGTGGCTCAGTGGGTTAAAGCCTCTGCCTTCGGCTCAGGTCATGATCTCAGGGTCCTGGGATCAAGGCCCTCTGCTGGGCAGGGAGCCTGCTTCCTCCTCTCTCTCTGCCTGCCTCTCTGCCTACTTGTGATCTCTCTCTCTCTCTCTGTCAAATAAATAAATAAATAAAACTTTAATAAAATAAAATAAAATAAATGACTCATTAATTCCAGGTCTCCACTAAAAATAAAACATGAAGCCCAGCCCCACAGAGCTTCTGATCTGAAAGGGCTGAAACTTTTTCACTTACTGTGGGACAGACTTGCAGGGGTAAAAGATTTGCCTCAATTCCCTTTCAGATTTCTGTGACCACATATCCTACCCAATATTCTTCTGTAAATGCGCATCTGCATCTAGAAGGATGTAGTCATAATCTGCTTCCCCCTAAATCCTTCATAGATCCTATTTTTCAGTTCCACTTTCTTCTTGGCTTCCAACACCCGGCTTGAATCCTACCTCTGACGTTTGCCAGCTGTATGACTTCAAGTTACTTAGCCTCTCTGTGCCTATTTCCTCATCAGAAAGGTGGGAATGATATTGGTATCCGAACTCACAAGGTTGATGTAAAATTTAAGGGAATTAATTCACATGAAATGTACACAGTGTCTGGGGCACATAATAAGCATGCAACAAGTGTTACTCTCTCACTGAGTGTGGATCCTGTAAACCCAGGCCTTGTTTTGAGCTGAAGTGATGGTGTTTACTTGAATGGAAGAGGTGTCAGCAGGAAGACCTTATTATAGGTCTTATGGCCCCATGGGACGGGAGAAGAAAAAAAGCTACAGTGTTATCTTGGGTACCAAAACCTACAGTGCAACCTATATCCTCTGAGGAAAGCTCCTCTTCCACAGTGTATAAAATCAGGTGTTGCAAAATGTTAACTGAAAATAGAATTTTATAAAGTACAATATGTGTCTTAAATAGTTGATTTTGTAACAGCCTATTTTTATTTTTAGGCTATCCATTTACTCTTCCTGCACATTGGCTTACCAATGAACAAAAATAACAGGAATAAACATATAATCCTGTAAGACTGGTACCACTATCATTTGAAATGCTGACACAAATAGTTTACCTGGGGCGCATTTACCATATTTTCCTCTGCATCTGGCTTGGAAATATTGTATCTTTCTCACTTCTAGTATGTTTATTACATTTGCAGTGAATTTGTCCAAGGTGAATTTTTTTAGACTGAGCTGTAACTTACTCTGGAAACATGAACTTTTCTGTACAAAATTTAGGCTGATTTACGNTACATTTGCAGTGAATTTGTCCAAGGTGAATTTTTTTAGACTGAGCTGTAACTTACTCTGGAAACATGAACTTTTCTGTACAAAATTTAGGCTGATTTACGCATGGAGGGTAAACAATTCATCTTAGTTGTTCTCAAAGAGTGGTCCCAGGGCTGGCAGCAGCAACCAGATGGAACTTGTTAGATATATAAATGCAAATTCTGGTGGTCCCCCACCCTGATGTACTGAATCTGTAACTCCAGTGGTAGGGCTTTCCTTCTGTGCCTTAATAAGCCTGTGGTTCCAATGTGTGCTGAAAATTAAGAACCACTGATGGCTCTTCTCATGGCAAGTAAAAAAACTGTAGAACTAGAGATGACTCTATTAACAAAAGTAAAACTTGAAATGAGTATTCCCCTAGGTTTCATTTTAAATCACATCCATCACTATGTACTTATCAGATGCTCATTTTTTAGTTTCCTATTGGAGTGGATCCTAATAAATTGTAAAATCATAGATGCTAAATACTACATTAATAGGACCATTTATAAGAAAATCCTCCTTTTAATGTTTAAGTGAGATTTTACTTTTTATAGGTTCATCCTGATAAAACTTACTTCACAGTAGCTGAAAAAGGAGTTTTCCCAAAGATTATCATCTATGAATATCCTTCTTTGAAGCCCTACAGAATCCTTCAAGGTGAGCTCAATACGTCCTCTAAAATATTCCATGTTTAAGGTTAACAACATTCAGGGTCTTCCAGAGACACTTATTTTAAGGGAATTGGCTTATGCACTTGGGGCTGGCAGGTCTGAAGTTTGTAGGGCAGGCCGGTAGCCTGGACATTCTTGGGCTGGGGTTGATGCTACATGTTCAGGTAGAATTTCATCTTCCTCAGGGAAACCTTAGTTTGGCTTTTAAGGACTTTCAACTGATTAAATGAGGCCCACCCGGATTAAAATAACCACACATGAAATTAATCACCACAGTACTCTTATGAATTTGGTTTTCCATATAATTAATTTTAGTAGCTAGTTTTTTAAACAGACTACTTTTAACAGAAGTTTTAGATTTACAATAAAATTGAGAGGAAGATTCAGAGATTTCCCATAGCCCTCTTCCCCCACATGTGTATAACATTCCCTGTTATCAACATCACTCATCAGGTATATTTTTTACTGAGGACCAGTCTCTGTTAGCACATTATAATCATCCAGAGTCCAGTGTCCCGTTGTTTACTCTTGGTGGTGTATTCTATGGGTTTAGACAAATGTCTAATGATGTATATCCATCCTTATAATCTCCTACAGTGTATTTTCACTGTCCTAAGAATCCTCTGTGCTCTGCCTACTCATGACTGCCCCCACGCTGGCAACCACTGAAATTTTTATTGTCCCCACAGTTTTGCCTTTTCCAGAATGTCATATACTTGGAATCATACAGTGTGTAGCCTTCTCAGATTGGCTTCTTTCACTTAGGAATATGCGCTGAAGATTCCTCCCTGTCTTTTCATGGCTTGATAGCCCATTTCTTTTTAGTGCCGAATAGTATTCCATTGTCTGGGTGTACCACTGTATATTCATTCGCATATTAAAGGGCATCTTAGTTGTTTCCAAATCTTGGCAATTGTGAATAAAGCTGCAATAAACATCTGAGTACAGGTTTTTGTGTGAACATAAATTTTCAACTACTTTGGGTATATACCAAAGAGCATCATTACTGGAGCTTGTAGTAAGGGTCTGCTTAGCTTTGTAAGAAACTGCCAAACTGTCGTCCAAAGTGGCCGTACCACTTTGCACTCCCACCAGGCGTGAGGGTTCCTGCTGCTCCACGTCCTCACCAGCATTTAGTGTTGTCAGTGATTTGGACTTTGGCCATCCTAAATAGGTATGTAGTGGTAGCTCAGTTTTAAAATTTGTGTTTTCCTGATGACATAGGGTGTGGAGCATCTTTTTATATGTTTATGTGTTATCTGTATGTTTTTGGTGAGGCCATTTGTTAAGGTCTTTGGCCCATTTTGTAATCAAGTTGTTCATTTCTTATTGTTGAGTGCTAAGAGTTCTTTGTATATTTTGGGTAACAGTCCTTATCACATGTGCCTTTTGCAATTATTTTCTCCCAGTCTGTGCCTTGTTTTGTCATTTTCTTGACATTGCCCTTCTCAGAGGAGTTTTCATGTTAGTCAAGTCTGGCTTATCAGTGATTTCTTTCATGGATCCTGTCTGTTTTGGTGTGGAATCTAAAAAGCCATCACCATACCTGAGATTTTCTTCTACGTTATCTTCTAAGAGTTTTATGTTTTCACATTTTATATTTAGGCCCATGATCCATTTTGAGTTAATTTTTGTGAAAGGTGTAAGGTCTATGTTTACATTAATTTATTTGTTTGCTTGTTTGCTTATTTGTTGCCTAAGGATGTCCAGTTGTTCTGGTGCCATTTGTTGAAGAGACTGTCTTTGCTCTGTTATATTGCCTTCTTTCAAAAATCAACTGACTATATTTTTGTTGGTCTATATTTGGGTTTTCTTTTCTGTTGCCTTTATCTATTTATCTATTTTTTCCCCAATGTCACACTGTCTTGATTACTGTAGCTTTATAGGAAGTTTTGAAGTCAGGTATTATCAGTCCAACTTTGTTCTTTTCACTTAATATTATGTTGACTATTCTGGGTCTTTTGCCTGTCTGCATGAACTTTAAAATCAGTTTGTTGATATCCACAAAGTAACAATCCAATTGCTTTTGTACACTGTTAGATTCAATTTGCTGGTTTTTTTTGAGGATTTTTGCATCTATGTTCATGAAAGATATTATTTTGTGGTTTTCTTGAACAAACTGTTACTTGTTATGTCAACTAAGAATAAGAAAAACAAAAGTTTTTTTTGAGGATTTTTGCATCTATGTTCATGAAAGATATTGTTTTGTGGTTTTCTTGAACAAACTGTTACTTGTTATGTCAACTAAGAATAAGAAAAACAAAAGTTTTTTTATTTTACTTTCACTTCTTAAGTCCTCTTCATCTTTTTATGTATATCTGAGTTTCTGACCTATGTTATTTGCCTTCTGTTTAGAGAACTTCTTTTTAACATTTCTAGCAAGGCAGATCTGGCAACAAATTCCTTCAATGTTTATCTAGGAAAGTCTTTATCTGTCACTTTTGAAGAATAATTGTACAGAGTACAGAATTCTAGTTTGGTGGGGTTTTTTCCCTTCCTTTAAATATTTCAGTCCCTTCTTCTTGCTTATATGGTTTCTGAGGAGAAGTTGGATATAATTCTTCATTCTTCTATAGGTAAGGTTTTTTCCCCTTTGGCTTTTTTTAGGAATTCCTCCTTTATCTTCATTTTCTGTAGTTTTCTGGGCATTATTCTGGTTGGTGTTCTCTGAGCTTCCTGAATCTGTAGTTTGGTATCTGATATTAATTTGCAGGAAATTCCCAGTCATTACTCTTTCAAATATTTCTTCTGTTTCTTTCTCTTTTTCTTCTCCTTTTGGTATTCCTACATGCATTATATTTTTGTAGTTGTTCCATGGTTCTTAGATATTTTCTTTTCTGTTTTTATCAGTCTTTGTTCTCTTTGCTCTTCAGTTTTCAGAAGATTCTATTGATATGTAGTTCAGAGATTATTTCCTCAGCTGTGTCCAATTTACTAAGGAGCCTACCAAGGACATTCTTCATTTCTGTTATAATGTTTTTTTTATCTCTAGCATTTCCTTTTGGTACTTTCTTAGGATTTCCATTTCTCTGCTTACATTGCCCATTTGTTCTTGCATATTATCTACTTTATTCATTAGAGCCCTTAGCATATCAATCATAGTTGCTTTAAATTCCCAGTCTGATAATTCCAATATCTGTGCCATATCAGGTTCTGATGCTTGTTCTGTCCTTCAAACAGTGTTTCTTGCCTTTTGGTATGCTTTGTAATTTTTTCTTGATAGCCAGACATGGTATAGTGGGGAAAAATAATTGCTGTAAATAGGCCTTTTATAACTTGGTGGTAAGGTGTGGGGGGAGGGGAAGTGTTCTCTAGTTCTCTCACTAGGTGTCAAATTTTCAATGAGCCTCTCTGCCTCTGAGCTGAACTTCACAAATGTTTCTGAGTTGTTTTCTCCCTCTTTGGTGGGACAGGATGAGGGAACAGAAGGCAAGCTGAGGAAAAAGCAGAAGCTGACACCCCACAACCACCCTCCCCCCCATGGGATATATGTGACATTCCTCAGACACCCCTGGCTGCCCTAAAGCTAAGGAAAGGAAAAACAAATAGTTAACTTATAGAGATCACAGTCCTGCAAGACCTGAGTCTCTCTCAGTCTCTTGACTCTCTCAGTCAAGAACAAAGCATTTCTATCAATAACCTAGCTTCCAGAAGGAAATGTAGGTACAATTAAATNTAGTCTCTCTCAGTTTACAAATGCCTTAGCAATCTACAAGAACAAAGCATTTCTATCAATAACCTAGCTTCCAGAAGGAAATGTAGGTACAATTAAATGTCCTTATAACCTGCAGCCCATTGACAGATACTTGGAGGGACAGAGTGTAGTGTTCCTCCAGGAAGCTCGCAACTATCTTAATGTTGATTTCTGGCTAGAAGGAAAAACAACCGTAATTTGACACTGGCAAGGCCTGTGGTATCTTGCAGGTCTTTAGCCTATGAAAGCTCTTTTGAGAACCTCCCCTTTCCTTCCTGCCTCAGCCTCCATAGTACACATCAGCCATCCCTCACAGCCCTCGCGGCAGCTCTTACTGCCCAGGGGTCCCGTCTCTGTACTTTAATAAAACCACCATTTCGCGCCGAAGACATCTCAACAATTCTCTTTGTTGTAGGCTCCGGACCCCACCCACCGAACCTCCCCTGTATTCCAAAACCATGTCAATTAGAGGGGGCTCGAGTTGGGAATTTCCTTCCCCAGGTTAGTTAGGCTCTGGTTAATTAGTTTCTCCTGAGGACAGGCTTTATTAAGAAGAACGGAGTGTTCTGGCATGTTTCAGAATGGTTCCTTTGCCCCTTCTCCCTGCCGAAAGCCTGAGGTGTTTTTCTCGTATTTACTGTGGGAACCTGGTCAAGCTCCTGGGGGTACATCTCACAATATTGTTGGGACCCACTTATGACTGGGTGCCCTGGAGTTTTTAACTCTCAGACTGGTCCACGCTGAGCCTCCAGCAATTCTTCATTTATAACTGTCCAGGTTTTATTAACCTGACACTGGTTCTCTCTGCTGTTTGGCTGTTTCTGCTTGTGAGTTCCTGCTGTGGTAAGTTGCAAATGTATCTCACCCGCCAGTCTCTCCTGTCTTGGGAGCAGCCATTTGCCCCGTGTCCTCCCGTCACTTATGAATCCACAAAGAGTTGATTTTTCACTGTGTTCAGCTTTTTATTTGTTGTTAGGATAGAATGGTGACTTCCAAGCTCCTTACATGCATAACCAGAAACCTGAAGTCCTCAATTTTTATTTGATGAATTTTTCAGTGACAAATTTCTAATTACAGATTGATCTCTTTCTACCATCTAACATGATTTTGTACCCCCCTCCCCTTCATAAAATGGAATGTGTTCTCTTGCAAAATGTGGGGAGGATTTCTTCATTCTCCCCGCTCATGTTATGTAATTCATTCTAAAGCCAAGGGTGATGCATGATTTTGGATCCTTTCTTTGGGAATTCTTGACATTCTTTCATCAATACTTATCACCAAGGGTGCTCACTTACTCTCTTTCCCTTCTTTTTTCTTTTAAATAATATATTTTTGAAAATGAGATAAATGTTGCCTTTGTTCATTAGACTCCCATTCATCCTTTCAGATGGGACGGAGCTGGGCTATGCTTATGTGGATTTTAACTACAGTGGTACCTTGCTAGCCTCTGTGGGCAGCAGCCCTGATTATACACTGACCATCTGGAATTGGAAAGAAGAACAGCCCATACTGAGGACAAAAGCTTTTTCCCAGGAAGTTTTTAAGGTTACTTTCAATCCTGAAGATGATGAGCAGCTTACTACCTCGGGATCAGGCCACATCAAGTAGGTTGTGTGACTGGTACCGGTGCTGGTAGATTATCATTAAGGATATTGTCTAAGAGGATCGGCCAGCTGGAGGTATTTGTGCTGATGTTAACATTAGGATAATTTTTAAATGTGTTATCTTCAAAACTAACTGTAGGGCTGCTTTTCTAACTGGATATGGGGCTTTTATGACTAAAACCAGTATAGATGAAAAGAATGGCTTTTAAATTTAGCCTGCTGCCTTCTTTAGGCTTTACCACATAAGTTTGTATAACGCTTACTAATGTGGCATATTGAGTTTTCAGATCCACTTTTAAATCTGTGGTAGCAATATTGTATGATGGATAAGTCATTTCGACATTTCTGAATTCGGTCTTCGTCTGTAAAACATGAATTATAACAGAATCATTCCTAAGACAGGACCCTCAGTACTAAATTATAACAAAGCCTACTCTTGATCTCAGGTCTCTGGCTCTAAATTCTATGTCCTTTTCACTCTTTCATACTCTGCTCTCTTTTCCAGGATGGAATGATTTTGTCTTTTTCTGTCTTCGTTCTACCCTGTCTTTTGCATTTATTT
>LNAC01000059.1:3436295-3486560 GCA_002007465.1 Ailurus styani
AAAGATATATATTTTTAAAGATTTTATTTATTTATTTGACAGAGAGAGACACAGCGAGAGAGGGAACACAAGCAGCAGGAGTGGGAGAGGGAGAGGGAGAGGGAGAAGCAGGCTTCCCAGTGAGCAGGGAGCCCGATGTGGGGCTCTATCCCAGGACCCTGAGATCATGACCTGACCTGAAGGCAGATGCTTAACGACTGAGCCACCCAGGCGCCCCGAGGAAGACATTTATTCTAAGTTTCTCTTATTCCAATTTAAACCTGACTCTCTTCTTATTTATTCATTAGAAATATAGATTAAGGGGCACCTGGGTGGCTCAGTGGGTTAAAGCATCTGCCTTCGGCTCAGGTCATGATCTCAGGGCCCTGGGATCGAGCCCCACATCAGGCTCTCTTCTCAGCAGGGAGCCTGCTTCCTCCTCTCTCCCTGCCTGCCTCTCTGCCTACTTGTGATCTCTCTCTCTGTGTCAAATAAATAAATAAAATATTAAATAAATATATATATATGTATATATATTAATTGAATAGATTTTAAAATGGAAATTTGGGGGAATTCTCAAGTAATCTGCTAGCTATAGGCTAAAAATGAANTATGTATATATATTAATTGAATAGATTTTAAAATGGAAATTTGGGGGAATTCTCAAGTAATCTGCTAGCTATAGGCTAAAAATGAACAATTCTTTACATTTTCCCATCATTTAGTAAAGTGCATATTTTCTTTGCATTATATCTTTGGAGAGAGAAATTGAATAATACCATGTGTCAAGTACTATAGGAGAAGCGGAGTATATGGAAATGTATGATCAGGGGACCTATCCTAGCCTTGGAGAAGGATGTTGGTTATTTAAGCTTTTGGCTTCATATTATTGGCTTGTTGATACCATCCATTATCTATTTTATATCTAATTGGTAGGTCAGATTCTTTTTTCTATGTTTTTCATCCTCTGACTGTTCACTTGCTTAGACTATTAATAATAAATATTAGTAAAGGGGGCGCCTGGGTGGCTCAGTTGGTTAAGCGACTGCCTTCAGCTCAGGTCATGATCCTGGAGTCCCCGGATCAAGTCCCGCCTCGGGCTCCCAGCTCCATGGGGAGTCTGCTTCTCCCTCTGACTTTCTCCTCTCTCATGCTCTCTCTCACTCTCTCTCTCTCTCTCAAATAAATAAATAAAATCTTAAAAAACAACAACAACAAGGAACAACCTGTTCATTTAAAAAAAAGAAAGAAATATTAGTAATAACCAACATTTATTCATTGCTTTTATGTGCAAAGCACATTCTCAGAGTTTTTCAACAATTTTATGAGGTAGGTGCTTACCAGTATTTTCATTTTATACATGAGAGAATGAGAGCACAGTGTTAAGAAATCATTCTTCAGCTACACAGCAGGTAAGTTAAAATTTTTTGAAAACTTTTACATCTTCTATAATGGTACTATCTGGGGCCTGGGTGGCTCAGTGGGTTAAAGCTTCTGCCTTCAGCTCAGATCATGATCTCAGGGTCCTGGGATCGAGGCCCGCATCGGGCTCCCTGCTCGGCAAGGAGCCTGCTTCCTCCTCTCTCTCTGCCTGCCTCTCTGCCTCCTTGTGATCTCTCTCTCTCTGTCAATTAAACAAAAATCTTTAAAAAAAAATAAATAAAATGGTACTATCCAACAGAACAACTTTCTGCCAAGATGGAAATGTTCTATGTTGTCCAATCTGGTAGACACTAGCTACATTTTGCTACTGAGTACTTGAAACTGGCTGGTCTGACTGAAGCAGTGAGTTTTAAATTTGATTTTGTGTTAATTACATTAAGTCTAAATTAAAATAGTCAAACTTAGCTAGGGTCAACTGCCTAGGAGAGCATGACTCTAAGATAAAATATCCACAAAGGTAGGGAATTTATTTTGTCTACTTTGCTCAATTCTGAATTCATATTGCCTAGAACTTTGCCTGATAGATAGTTGATACTTAATACATATTAGTTAGCTGAATGAACAAATGAAATAATACATGTGACTCTGAAACATGTAAATGCTTGCGTGAAAATAAAAAGAGATAAAGCCTCTTTGAGGTGCATTCAGTCTTTCTTGTTTGCAGATTCTGGGAAATGGCCCTAACATTCACTGGTCTCAAGCTTCAGGGCTCATTGGGTCGATTTGGCAAAACAGCCAATACTGATACAGAAGGTTACATGCAGCTCCCAGATGGGAAGGTGAGTACAGCCACTATTCCACAATAATAAAATTATGTTTTCAAACTGAAAATATATGAAAGCAATTAGACATTCTAAAAAGCACTGCCAATGTTAGTAATGATGGATACTATCATTGTAAATATAATGAACATTTAATTTTGCCTCTTCAGATTATCAATTTTAATTAATATAGTTCTAGGGAATTGTCATAATCCACATGTAAATATCCTTTTTTGGTTTTGTTTACTAAATATTATACACACATATATAAAGTATGTGAACATTTTGATATATTAACATAGTGACATATTGTCACTCATTGTCATGGAGTTGCCGTGTTTATAATGCTTATCCGTCCCTCCTCTTTTGTCATGATGCTCCAAGAGGATTTACTGGCTCAAAGGTTGTATACAGTCTTATGGCTTTTTCTTTCATTGTCAGATTATTATTTAGGAAGTATGAGCCATTTCACAGTGGCACCTAGAAATGCAGGACAACTTTAATTTGGTAGTTTATTCTTTAACATCGTTAGTTTATTTTCTCTCTTCCTTTTGCAAAATCTGTGGGCATGTTGCCTGTAGGATCAGTTCTCCATTAATATTGTATTTGGCTTCCTATTAGGATGAGTTATATAGTATTATTTGTGAACATCTCCTTTAAAAGTAAATCCAAGCATACAAATATTACTTTGAGAACCAAAGGGGCTGGTCATCTACCTAGCAGATATTCTCAATTTGGAATCATGTGGTATGGGAGGAAATCAAAAGCCTTGGATGCTGCTTAAATAAATAAATATATATCCAAAGCTATAAAATGATCACAAATAATTTTGGCTTCAAATTCTGAATAATGCAAGAATTAAACTAAGATAAAGATTGTTAAAAACAGGCCACAATGGGTGCCTGGGTGGCTCAGTCAGTTAAGTGTCTGACTCTTGGTTTCTGCTCATAGCATATCAGGGGCCTGGGATCCCGCCTCCAGCAGGGCTCTATGCTCAGTGGGGTGTCGATGGAGATTATCTCCCTCTCCCTCTGCTCCTGCCCTACTCTGTCTCTCTCAAATAAATAAATAAAATCTTAAAAAAAAAAAAACCCCAAAGCAAAACATGCCATAAGGTATCTTTAAAAGTCTCAGTAGTGTTTGTGTGTATGTAGAGGAGACGCAAAAGGTGTTTAGAGTTAGGAATAATATCCTATATTTGGAGGGCCACTCAGGAAAGAGCATTCATGTTGGCAAGAGTGGGAAATTAGGTTGAGAAGTATAGTTGGGTCCTACATATAAGGAGGTTAACAGCCAGGCAGAACTATTATACATTATACAATGTATACTATTATACATTGGAAGAGTAGAGTTGCAAATGAAGTTCTATATCAGTCTGGCCACAAAATGCCAAATGAATTGGGGGAAGGGAAATCTAGAGTCAGGGGATGAGCCAAAGAAGAAGATGTCACTTTCATTTCACTTTTCAGGACAAATGGAAAAAGAAAGCTAAGCATGCATGACCTTTCAGAGGGGAATGCCTGCCAGGCATGGGTGATTTCTGGTTGGTTTTGTTACTAGACAGAAGAAAGCAAGTCTAAATAAAGACTATCAAAAGTGGGCTGAGGTTTAGGAATAGGACAAACAGGTAGAATGGATAAGATGAGTAGACTGCAGAGGTAGAAAAGACTGAGTAAATTAGTATAGGTGAGCGGGCACTGATGCCCATGCGGCGCAGGCAGGCAAGAACTAGATCCGAGCTTCCTGAGGGTGTTTCATGGAATATTAGTTTGTGCAGAAGCTCTGTGAAAATAAGACTTTCTTGGTCTGATTCCTTTGTATCTAAAAATTCCTCTCAGTGATTTCCAGTGAACACTTCTATGTTAAAGTCTCCAAGAGGTCCCAGAGAAAAGACACTTGTTTGATTTTTGTTTATCCAAGCATATGTCTTTGGGAGCAGTGTTAGGACTAGAACTTTTGAGTGAAGATTCCTGGTTTAAAATCCTGACTGCTATGAGTATTTTGTGCAAGATACTTAACTGTTCTGTTCAGTTTTCTCCTTTGTAAAATGGGAATAGTAATAGTTAGGGCTCCTAAAGGCCTTTTTCTGGGAAGTAAAGCACCCAACCTGCATAACTGAACGTAGTACCCCCCAATAAATGTACCTAGTTCATATGGGTTTTTAGGATTAAATAATTTAATGTATATAATGCTTAATGTCAAGCAGCACTTGGGCACAGAGTCGATACTTAATTAGTATGCCTTATTATCTAATACCAGTTAAACATCCTAAGAACTAGTAAGAACCCTTAGAACCCTAAGAACACACTTGGGCGAGTGCCAGATTAAATGGATTATAGGGGTTGGTTTCAAATGATTATTCTTGTTTGAAATTGGATATTATTATGCTATAATATAATTCAGTAATAGCCTCACAATTTTTGAAACATAACATTTAATATTATCACTCTTTATTTTTTAAAGATTTTATTCATTCACTTGACAGAGACACAGCGAGAGAGGGAACATAAGCAGGGGAGTGGGAGAGGGAGAAGAGGCTTCCTGCTGAGCAGGGAGCCCGATGTGGGGCTCAATCCCAGGACCCTGGGATCATGACCTGAGCTGAAGTCAGACGCCTAATGACTGAGCCACCCAGGCGCCCCTAGTATTATCACTCTTAAAAACTAGAATCTACAATGGAATATAACTCAGCCATCAAAAAGGATTAATACCCACCATTTGCATCAACATGGATGGAACTGGAAGGTATTATACTAAGTGAAATAAGTCAAGCAGAGAAAGACAATTATCATATGGTTTCCCTCATATGTGGAACATAAGGAATAGTGCAGAGGACCATAGGGGAAGGAAGGGAAAACTGAATGGAAATCAGAGGAAATCAGAGAGGGAGATAAACCATGAAAGACTTTGGACTCTGGGAACCAAACTGAGGGTTACAGAAAGGAAGGGGGGTGGGGCGTGGGGTAACCAGGTGATGCGTATTAAGGAGGGCAGATGTGGTGATGAGCACTGGGTGTTATATGCAACTAATGAATCATTGAACACTACATCAAAAACTAATGATATATGTTGGCTATTTGAACATAATAAAAAAAAATAGAATCTTGTCTATAAAGAGTTTAGACATGTCTCTAATTTTGACCCAGTAATTCCACTCCTGGATTATGTCCTTAAGAGATGTACAAAGAAAGCTATTATAGGTATATTTGAAAAATTACTAGCAATGTATAGCCTAATCACAATGATGTGAAACTATGCATGAGGGGGCGCCTGGGTGGCTCAGTGGGTTAAAGCCTCTGCTTTCGGCTCAGGTCATGATCTCAGGGTCCTGGGATTGAGGCCCGCATCGGGCTCCCTGCCCAGCAGGGAGCCTGCTTCCCCCTCTCTCTGTCTGCCTGCCTCTCTGCCTCCTTGTGATCTCTCTCCCTCTGTGAAATAAATAAATAAAATCTTTAAAAAAAAAAAAAAAGAAACTATGCATGAGGGCTCCTGGGTAGCTCAGTAGGTTAAAGCCTCTGCCTTCGGCTCAGGTCATGATCTCAGGGTCCTGGGATTGAGGCCCACATCTGGCTCCCTGCTCAGCAGGGATCCTGCCTCCTCCTCTCTCTCTGCCTGCCTCTCAGCTTACTTGTGATCTCTCTCTCTCTGTCAAATAAATAGATAGAATCTTTAAAAAAAACCAAAAACCAAACAACAACAACAACAAAAAACTATGCATGATGCTAGGAAGAAATACATCCAAATGTGATTAATTGTTGTTTCCAAAGTGGTGAATTTTCATATTTATATATTTTCTTATTTTTCTATACTTTTTTTTTACTTTTGTAATCAAGAGAGATAAACTATAAAAATAATTCTCACCTGCCATTTGAGACATAAATATCCACATTTGTCTGTTTTAATGCACATTCCTTTCTTTTCAAATACCTGCCAGGTGCTCTCAGGGTCAGAGTGGGGCAACATGCTGTTGTGGGAAGGCGGCCTCATCAAGGTTGAGCTCTGTCGAGCTGCAAGGAAGTCTTGTCATCAGGGTCCCATTAACCAGATAATGCTGGATGAGGGCGAAGTTATCACCATTGGGGCAGATGGATGTATTAGGGTAAGTTTTTTTTGACACTGGGTCAGTAGCACCCACATCAAAGCCTTCCAGATCACCCTGTTGGTTTGATCAGATTTTTCCTTCTCACAAAGGTCACTTTATGAAAGAGATCAGTGGTCCTTGACTCCCAGGGCCAGTGCATTTTAGATAATGTTTTTCCTGTGGTAAATATTTAAATTCTAGTCAAAGTTAATATATGGCATCTTCGGAGTGCATTTTCTGAGGGAGCCTTTTGTTATTTTAATTCTGTCATTGAAATAGTAGTTTCAGAAAAAGGAAACCTATTTTAGCAGAACATAGTGGATACAGATCTCCTTTCAAAACACACAGTATGAATGGGCCATTTTCTAGGGACAAAAGCACCAAACACTTCTAATTTTTAACTGATGTTCCCAATTAGAAATACACTGAAAAGTGAGCTGATGAGGTTTGCCTATGGCAGCTGCCCTCTCCTTGCTCCTTACCCCAGTGAACTCACTTGTCCTCACCTGCAGACACTCTCCTGTCCATAGTGTGGGCTAAGCTGGAACACTGCTCCAGCCTCTAAGTGCTCCTGGTTGTTGTCCTACCTCTTCTCCCACTCACTCATGTGTATGTACCCTGCTGTTGCTGGCAAAGCTGGAGGCTGCTGATTTGTCTTCTGGTTCTCTTGATACATATCCCTACTGGTGCCTTTCATAAGTGAGTGGTAGTATTCTCTCTTAGGGTAGGGTGTTCTTTAGGAAGTATTACTGTGACAAGTAAGACTGTATGTTTGAAAATAGTCTGGTCATTCTATGACACCTATTGTGCTTACTATGTTTAATACACTGTTTAAGCCATATCTCTCCCACTCTTGTCTTCTTGACATTGGCTTTTTGAACCTGGGTATACATTTTTACATTTACCATATTAAATTTAATTTTGTTAGATTTTACTCATTGTTCTGGGAAATTTTTATGTCCTTTTTTTGTCATATAGTATATTCACTATGCTTCCAAGATATATGCCACCCCAAAATGTCAAAATACCAACTGGAAGGAAGCCTCAAGAGAAAAGAAATCAAATACTTCGCAGAGGGTCCCTTCATGACCACCACCAATTTCTAAACTGGCTTCTTTTAAAATTTTTACCCTAATCTTTTTAGTCTTTTACACAGTAAATGGCTTCAGTTTCCTTGCTGGTTGTGCATCTGTTCAGGTTTTGTATTTCTTTCTGTCTCAGTTTTGGTAGTTTATATGGCTCTAGGAATGCATCCATTTCTGCCAGATTGCCTAATTTGTTGACATATGGTTGCTCATAATATGTTCTTATAATTGTTTGTATTTCTTCGGTGTTGTTTGTGATCTCTCTTTCATTCATGATTTTACATTGGTCCTTTCTCTTTTATTTTTGGTAAGTCTGGCCAGGGGTTTATAAGTTTTATTAATTCTTTCAAAGAACCAGCTCCTAGTTTCGTTAATCTGTTCTACTGTTCTTTTGGTTTATATTTCATTGATTTCTGCTCTAATCTTTATTAATTCTCTTCTGATGGGTTTAGGCTTTATTTGCTATTCTTTCCCCAGCTCCTTTAGATGTAAGCTTAGGTTATATATTTGAGACCTTTCTTATTTCTTGAGAAGGGTTTGTATTGCTATATACTTCCCTCGAAGGCCTTTGCTACATCCTAAAGGTTTTGATCAGTTGTATTTTCATTTTAATTTGTTTCCAGGAATTTTTTAAATTCTTTTTTTTTTAGATTTTAATTGATTTTATTTGAGAGAGAGAGAGAAATACCGAGAGAGAGAGAGAGAGAGAAGTGAAGAGAGAGAGAGGGAGAACATGCAGGAGGAAGAGTGAGAAGCAGGTTCCCTACTTAGCAGGGAACTTGATGTGGGGCTTGATTCCAGAATCCTGGACCATGACCTGAGCTGAAGGCAGATGCCTAACTGACTGAGCCACCCAGGAGCCCCTAAATTCTTCTTTCATTTCCTGGTCGGCCCATTCATTTTTTAGTAGGATGCTCTTTAGCCTCCATGTATTTGAGTTTTTCCTAAATTTCCTCTTATGATTGAGTTCCAGTCTCAAAGCATTGTGGTCCACAAGTATGCAGGGAATGATTCCAGTCTTTTGGTACTAGTCGAGACCTGATTTGTGATCCAGTATGTGATCTGTTCTGGAGAATGTTCCATGTGTACTTGAGAAGAAGGTGTATTCTGTTGCTTTAGGATGGAATGCTCTGAATATACCTGTGAAGTCCATCTGGTCCAGTGTGTCATTCAAAGCCCTTGTTTCCTTCTTGATCTTCCACTTAGATGATCTGTCCATTGCGGTGAGTGGGGTGTAAAGCCCCCTACTATTATTGTATTATTGTTGATGTGTTTCTTAGATTTTTGTTAGTAATTGACTTATATAATTGGCTGTACCCATGTTAAGGACATAAATATTTACAATTGTTGGATATTCTTGCTGGATAGATCCTTTAATTATGATATAGTGTCCTTCCTCATCTCTTTTTGCAGTATTTGATTTAAAATCTAATTTGTCTGATGTAAGGATTGCCACCCCAGCTTGCTTTTGATGTCCATTAGCATGATAAATGGTTTTCTGCCCCTTCACTTTAAATCTGGAGGTGTTTTTGGGTCTAAAGTGAGTCTCTTCAAGACGGCTTATCAATGGGGCTTGCTTGTTTTTTTTATCCAATTGTATACCTTGTGTCTTTTGATTGGGGCAATTAGTGCATTTACATTCAGAGTAACTATTGAAAAATGTGAACTTAGTGCTATTGTATTACCTGTAAAGTCACTGTTTCTGTATGTTGTCTCTGTTCCTTTCTGATCTATGTTACTTTTGGGCTCTCTCTTCACTTAAAGGATCCCTTTTAATATTTTTTGAAGGGCTGGTTTAGTGATCACAAATTCTTTTAGTTTCTGTTTGTCCTGGAAGTTTTTCTCTCACCTTCTACTTTCAACGACATCCTAGCTGGATAAAATACTCTTGGCTGCTTATTTTTCTCATTTAGCACCCTGAATATATCATGCCAGTTCTCTCTGGCCTGTCAGGGCTCTGTGACTAGGTCTTCTGCCAGTCTAATATTTCTATCCTTATAAGTTATGGACCTCTTGTCCCAATCTGCTTTTAGGATTTTCTCTTTGTCTCTGAGAGTTGCAAGTTTTACCATTCTATGTCACGGTATTGACCTATTTTTTTTTTTAAGATTTTATTTATTTGATAGAGGGAGAGAGACAGTGAGAGAGGGAACACAAGCAGGGGGAGTGGGAGAGGGAGAAGGAGGCCTCCCACTGAGCAGTAAACCTGATGCACGGCTTGATCCCAGAACCCTGGGATCATGACCTGAGCCAAAGGCAGATGCTTAACTACTGAGCCACCCAGGCGCCCCAGTTTTTTACCATTATTTATTTATTTGTTTGTTTGTTTGTTTATTTATTTAGTTTGGGGTTCTTTGTGCCTCCTAGAGTTGAATGTTTGAATGCCTGATTCCTTCCCCAGATTAGGGAAGCGTTCTCCATTATAATTAGCTCCAGTATACCTTCTGCCTCTCTCTTTCTCTTTCCTTTTCTTCTGGGAAGGCAATTATTTTAATATGGTTTCACTTTATGGTATCACTTATCTCTCGAATACTCCCCTCGTAATCCAGTAGTTGCTTATCTTTTTCTTAGCTTCTTTATTCTCCATCATTTTGTGTTCTATGTCACTAATTCTCTCTTCTGCCTCATTTTTTCCTAGCAGTTAGAGCCTCCATTTTTTATTGCATCTCTTTAATAGCCTTTTTTATTTCAACTTGATTAGATTTTAGTTCTTTTATTTCTTTAGAAAGGGATTCTCTAGTATCTTCTATGCTTTTTTTCAAGCCCAGCTAGTATCTTTATAATAATTATTCTGAACTCTAGTTCCAACATCTTACTAATATCCATGTGGATTAGGTCTCTGGCAGTCAGTACTGCCTCTTGTTCTCTTTTTTGAGGTTTTTCCATCTTGTCATTTGTCCATAGAAGAATAGATGAATGAGAGAACAAAATACTTAAAGGGCAACAATGACCCCGGAGAAATATACACTAAACAAATCAGAAGAGACCTGAAACTGGGTGGGGGTGGGTGGGGTGAGGGGGGAACATGAGGGCGGGGGTAGAGAGAGAATATGATTGGGCTGGTGAATAGAACAGAGCCATACACCAAATTCTGGGTGCATTTTGGTCTGTTAGAAGAAACTACATCTCAAAATAGTAAAGAAAGAAAATATGTATATATATAATTAAATACATTGAAAGTTTGGACTATAACTGTAAAGATGGAAATTAAAGACTAACAAAAAGAAAAAAAGATTAAAAAAAGAAAAAAATAATATGATCAAATAGGTGAAGAGAACAGACTATACACTAGATTCTGGGTGTATTTTAATCTATTAGAAGAAACTGCATCCTAAAATTTTAAAGAAAGAAAAACATATATATATACAAAAATAAAATTAAATACAATGAAAAGATTAAATGTTACTGTAAAAATGAAAATTAAAAAGGATTTTTAAAAAAGAGTTGATAAAATAAGAAATTGGTGAAAGGGGGAAGAGAAAAAAAAATCGAAAGACTGAAGAATCATGGGGGGAAAAATGTGAATTCTAAATACTAATTTCCCCAAGCACTGGAATTTTGCAATTCCCTAGGATCAGTAAACTTGGTCTTAACCTGGATGTTCTTGCTGATCTTCTGGGGAAGGGGCCTGTTTTGCTGATTCTCAAGTGTCTTTGCCTCAGGCTGAATTTCTCTGCCCATGGCAGGGGGCCAGGCTAAGTAAGCAGCTCCTCAGGATTGCTATATGTGGCTTTTGTTCCCTGAAGACTTTCCACACAGCTTTAGAGGATAAGAATGAATGTGGTGGCCTCCCAATCTCCAGCCCCAGAGCCTAGAGCTCAGGGCCATTCCTCAGTGAACCCTCAGAGAAAAGCAGTCCATCACTCCATCTCCCTGGTCTCCATCCATATTCTGTGCTCACCTAGCCTATGACTGAACATTTCTACCTCAGACATGCAGCCCTGTTTTGAGTCTTCAAGCCCTGCAGACTCCTCTGGCATGCTCCCATGCCACTCCTCCTGGGGGAAGAAGGGGGTCTCCCCATTCTGCTGCTTGTTGGGCTCCTACTCAGAGAGCAGTGGGATGACTGTGCCACAGTTCGTGGTTTATGGCAACCCTGAGCTGAGAGCCCTCTCCTGGGTTCAGTGATAGCAGCTGACTTCCCCACTCTGAGGCCTGGAAACTCTGCTGCACTCAGGCACTGCAGGTCTTCCTGTGACCCTGGGGATTCTGAGACCATACTGTCCCACCTAAGATTCTGCCTGTTTTACCACCTGATCACCTTTCAGGCAGGGACATCCCTCACAGGAGTAGACTTCTTAAAGTTCTGATTTTGTGCTCTGTTGCTATATCACTTTCTGGTAGCTGGCTTATGGAAGATCCCTCCCCCACCCCATGGTCTGTCCCTCCATATATCGCCTTGGATTCACTTCTCCATACCTCCTACCTTGCAGAAAGTGGTCGCTGTTCTATTTGTAGATTGCAGGTATTCTTTTCTTCAGTCTCCAGTTAAGTTCAAAGGTGTTCAGAATGATTTGATAGCTATCTAGCTGAATTCCTGGGACCAGATGAAACTAAGGTCTCCTACTCCTCTGCCATTGATCAGGGCCTCTTGTAGAAAATATAAATTCAGAAACTGCTGATTGATTAAAGTATTTTCTTATTTTATAAGATCTGGGATTTTGAGACAGTAGACACTGCTGATTCTATTGATGATACTGGATTGTTAGAGATCGAGCCCATTAATGAACTTCAAGTAGGAAAGAATGTCAAACTCTTCTCTATGATAAAAATGAACGAGATTGGAAGTAACTTTTGGTTGGCTCAGGTAAGTTGTGTTCTTTTCTCTTGGCTCTTAAAAGTTACCTAGACATAAAATTAAAACCGTAACATAATTTATTGTCAGTGTAAGTCCATTTTACTATTAAGACTACTATTGATAAGTCAATGAAGATGACCTGAATTTTGGAATTTAGTTGACCTGTATTTTATATGCAAAAACCAATTAGCATTCTTATTATATGAAACTGACTACATGGATTATGAAAGTGTTTCCTTTATTGTGTGTTCTAAGATATATAGCAATTGCTTTTGTTAAATTTCGGTCACACTTCAAAACATACATAAGGTTTTGGTATTATTGTTTGTTCTTTACTTTAACTAGAAGAAAATTCTTTTCATTTGATAAGAGTTAAAAATGATAAACTATTATTAGGTATTTATTTTTTAGGATGCCAGTGGAGCCATTTGGAAGCTTGACCTTAGTTTTTCAAATATTGTAAGTTGTCTATTTTTCTTTTGTCCCCAATTCTTGTAACAAAAGTCTGTTATTCTTCTTTAAAAGATACTTTATCTTAATCCATATTTGATCATTGTTCCCATCAAAAACTTGTCCAACATGTTCTAGTCCTGAGAATTCATTCTTTCTTCTGATTTTCTTTAAAAAATGAGCGATTTCAACAAACTTTACTAGAAAAGTGGCAATGACAGTGCCTCATGTTATCCAGTGCTTTACAGTTGTCATTAACTTATGGTATTTTCACTTATATTATCTTTGCATCCCTCACAGCTACCCCGATGAACGGGTAGACAGTTGCCATCACCTCATTTTACTGATGAAGAAATGGAAAGCCTTCAAGTGTGAAGCCAGTACTGTTTCTCCTAATTCCAAAGTTCAGCACTCTTTCTAGCCTTTTATGCTTTTGTTTTTTTAAAAGATTTATTTATTATTTTAGAGATGGGGGAGGTAAAGGGGGAGAAGGAGAGACAGAATCTCAAGTAGACTCCCTGTTGAGCATGGAGGCTGACATGGTGCTTGAGCTCACCACCCTGAGATCATGACCTGAACAGGAACTAAGAGTCGGAGGCTTAACTGACTGAGAGGTACCCAGGTGCCCCAGCTTATGGTTTTAAAAATTTATATTCAGATAAAATCACACATGTTTTATAAGGTTCTATTTATATATATATATTTAAAAACCTGACCTTGATTTGATGTTAACCTATCTTTTAAGATCTAATAGGATTTCTTTTTATTATCAGACTCAAGATCCAGACTGCCTCTTCTCCTTCCATTCTGGAGCTGTTGAAGCCTTGGCAGTCTCTCCCCTCACTTACCTCATGGCCACTACAGCCTTGGATTGTGAGTAGGAACTCCAAATGAAAATACATTTGGTTTTTTTGTTTTGTTTTCCACCCAACATTTTATATGTATTTGATGAAAAGCATTTGAGAACTTTTCCAAAAGGTAAGCCTCTTGATGCAAGCAAAGTGAGTTTTTTGTGGAGGGGAGAGGAACTAAAATACAGCAGCCTTGATTATTGTGAAGGATTAAGGATATGGTTAGTTACGAAAATGCCATTCATTTTGGTATTATCCACGTTCATGCCTTTCCTGTTATTTTTTTTTCCACCTTTTCCTTCCTTGATGCATGGTGAATCTTTCGTGGGCTGTGCAAGGTGAAATTAATCCATCAGTCAATCGTCAGTTGTTTGCTTTGTTATCCATGCTTACAAATTACCTGGTTGAGGGTATACATGTAAATTTTTGACTAAAGAAAACCTATTAGATTATAGTTTATTTATGTATGAAATTTCTTGTTATAATGCTCAACATGTTACGTGAGCCAAGGTTATTTTAAAAGATGCCATATATATAATTTATTTCTTTTAAAACTGTCTTTCTGTAGGTTCTGTCCGAATCTATGATTTTGCTAGCAAAACTCCTTTGGCTCAGATGAAATTCAAACAAGGAGGTACTGCCCTTGCTTGGGTTCCCCGACTGGTGAGTTAATGATAATGAACTTCTACCGGACTCTATTGGTAAATATGGTATATCAGTGCTATTTCATGGAAATTTATTTTATGACTCTGGATTTTAGAGAAGAATAAAAATTTTAACTTAGTTTATTCACTCACTCAGAATGTGATAGAAATCATGTGACCTTGATTTTTTGTGGTTTTGGTCCTGTTTTAATAAAAATCTATTTTTATGCCACTTGCAAGCTAGTAATCATTTCATGTTATAAAATAATTACTCAATAGAATTTTGTATATCTATCCTCTAGCTGACTGTGATTTCATTCCTTCTATTTATATTTCCAGCCTGCCTGCAGTGTGCTGGGTCTTGTTCTAGTTTCTGGGAATATAGCAATGAACAGAAAGACAAAAATACTTACCCACATGCATCTTACACTTTAGTGGGAGAGAGGAGGCAGAACTGGTCAATAAAGAAAAATAAGTAACATATGCGATATGTTAGATAATAAGACCTATGGAAAAAAATTTAGGCAAAGATAGGGAGTTGCCCTAGTTATCCATTGCTATGTACTGAACTACTACAAAATGTAATGGCATAAAACTGCAATCATTTTATTTCGTTCGTATGCTGTCTGGATTAGGAAATCAGACAGGTGACAACGGCAGTGGATTGTCTCTGCTTCATCATGTCTGGGGCCTGGAATCATGTAAAGGCTTCTTTATCATCAGTCTGGCACCTGGGTTGGAGGCTAGGCTAAGCTGGGACGTCAATAGGAGTGCCTACCTAACAGCCTCTTCCTGGGGCTTGTGCTTCATCACAGCATGGTGGCTTCAGGGCAGGCACATACTTCTTAAATGGCAGCTCAAGGCTCTAAGATCTAGTGTCCAGTAAACCGGCAGATACTGTGGGCCTTTTAGGAGCAGCCTTGGAAGTCACATAATGTCAGTTGTACTGTACTCATGTGAGTGAAGCAGTCACAAAGCCTACCCAGATTCAAGGAGGGGAGGGGCTTAAGTGCCACCTCTGTATGGGAGTCATGCCAAAGAATTTGCAGCTAGGTTTTTAAAATATCATGGGAGTATTTGGGGAACGTTTTATCCTTACTGTTTTGGGTTGAATCAAAGGGAATTTGTTCCAGGACCAAAATAAATGTGGAAATGGTTGGAATCAAGGCCAGAAGGAGAACTCTGGTCAGGGATTAGAGGCAGAACAATGAAAAGGCTAGAACAAGGAGAAACCACAGAATGTTTGTCTTATCAAACCTGGCTGACTCTTTATCCCACTTCATTTACACTCTTACCTGAAGTATTTAAAATACAACCATATAATTAAATCATTTATACAGATGGATGTACAATGTCCATAGAATGTTTCCTTTTTTGGCCTCCGATCCAAGTATTGATCATTGGATATCATGCTAGAATTAAATGCCCCACCTTTAGACTCTCTTGCTTCTCTAGAAAACTCAGTATTTTTATGACTCAGCTCAGGTCAAACATCCTCTCCTCTGCATAGCCCTCTGTGACCCTACCTTCTTTCAGGTAGAGGTAGGTATTCCTTCCTCTGTGATTTTTTTTTTTAAAGGACAATGTATATACGAATTTTATGAACCTTATCACAGTGTTCTAAGATGAATTGCTTTATTGTCTCTCCCACCAGACTGTTCTTCATGGCCGACAGTTACACTCTATTCTTCTTTGAACCTCTAGTGCCTCTATAGTACATTTAGACACAGCAGATATTTACTGAATGAATAACATTCAACTCGAGTTGGATAGAGTACAGGGTTTTTTTTGTTTTTTGTTTTTGTTTTGCTTTGTTTTTTATTATCAAGACTCTCATAACTGCCTGGCCTTAGTGATGATGATCTCTCTACTCTAAAGAATATCAGGGCTCTCACCTTTCTCCTGAATGCCTCCCAAGACAGCAGATTTATTATATTGGGACACTGCTAGATTTCTTTCTCCAGCCCAGGCTTCTCTGAGCTGCAGACTATGTTCCCTCCTCATTTTGAGATGTCCTGGGGACCTCAAACCCAACATGTCTAAGACTAGATTCATGATACTCTGCTGGCCTCCAAAACAATAATAGCAACAACAAACCACACAGACACTTGGCTCCCTTCCACTGTTTCCTGTCTCAGTCAATGTCTCAGTCATCCCTGACACCTCCCTCTGCCCTTCTCCCCTGTATGCAGTCATCACCAAATAGGGCCATTATAGCTCTCTCTAAGCTGTGCCTGTATCCTTCCTCTCCATGACACCACCTCAGACCAAGTGACCACAATCACTCTCCTGGAGTAAGGCAGCCATTGCTTGGAAGATCTCCTCAAAGGTCTCCCTGCATCCTAGCTAGGCCGTCTCATTCTGTTTTGCACAATGAAGCTAAGATGGCTTTTCCAAAATAGCAAATCTGATCATGTCGCCCTCTACACACACACACACACACACACACACACACACACACACACACACACACACACACACGAATACATGTGCTCACACACATACCCCCAACTAAAACACTTTCAATGACTTTCCACTGCTCTTGGGATGAAGACTATCCTTAATGTGACATGTAAGACACTTTGTGACCTAGGCCTTGCTTATCTCCTTCTTTGGCTTCTTTTCTGCCACATAATCTTGGCACAAGCTATATCCTCTTCCAGGAGTGCTTTTCCCATCTCCCTGAGCTTAATTGCAGGGCATCTTTCTGGTCTCAGCTCCACCATCTTCCTTAAGGAAGCCCTTGGTCTAGATCAGCTTTCTTTTGTTATATGTCCTCAGATTGTTCTTTCCTTTAGCATTTATTTCTGTTCATTATTTTATACTCATCTGCATGATTAATGTCTGTCCTCCCCCTAGACCGTAAATTCTGTGAACCAGGGACAAACTATTTATGCTCACCCTTGAGTTGCTGGTGATAGGTGCCTGGCACATGGTGGACAGACACCATACTAGCATTTGCTTCTTGACTGTTTGAATTTCCATTGTCTACCCATGTCATCATCAGCAGTGATAAGGGACTAGAATAGATGGAGGTTACCAGAAGTTGTATAATGAATTACCAATGAACAGTCAATGTTAATTTACTTGGCTAAAAAAAAATACAGAGTTATCTGTTACATAGTACAACTTTCTTAACTAATTTCAGATTTGTTGCATTTAATTTGTATCCAAGGTAAGCTACACTGGAGCACAGATTATTGTAGGATTTGAAGACGGGGTGGTTCGAATTCTTGAACTTTACGATCCAAAAGGACTCACAGTTTTTGCAGGACGGAAGAAAATTTCTGATGCAGATCTTAATTTGAAACAGGTTTTCAAACCCCATACTGCTCGTGTCACTGCCTTAGCTTATGAACGTGATGGAGAAATTCTAGCTACAGGCGTAAGTGGTAGACTTCATTTTGATTCCTATTGAGCTTTTATGGTTAAACTTATCTTATTCGTCTTCCTACTTGATGTTAACTTATTTGCTAATGTACATTTTAGAGAAAAACCCATAGTTTTTTTTCTCTATGTTTATATTCTTTCAATATAGTCTGTGCATGACATTTCAATTTTTTTCTACAAATTGAGTTCTAATGCTTATTTTAAGTGAATAGAAAATTTCACCTGGGAGTTATGATCCTGTTTTATGTATAACCAATATTTTATCATTTATATATGTTCTTATATAGAATTGCCATAAGTGATGAGAATAACCTTATACATTTTTTAATGCATTAATAAGTGAGCATATGCTTTGTGGAATTTTTTTGTGAGTAAACTTATGTACAGTTATGGTGATCTTAAGGTGATCTTACCTTACGGTGATTCTTTCAGAAAGACATCCTGGAACACTTGGTTTGTCAAGCTTTCTCATGGGGGAAATGAAGCAAATATTTGAAATAAGAATTTTCCTAGAATAATCTGGGATATATAATTATTGTGGGTATAGATATACAGTGGTATACTATAGCTAGTAAATGCTACTCTGTGGTCTATGGAATAGATTTTAAAAAAACATATTTGTTGGGTATGTCTCTTTTTCTTAGAGTGAAGATAAAACCGTCTTCTTCTTTGAGGTAGAAAAGGATTATAAGCCAATAGGGTATATTACTACTCCTGGACCTATTCGCCAGTTAGTGTGGTCTTCGAACTCCCATGTAAGTAATTATTATTTGTCTTCATGTTTAAATCTCAGTTACAACCTAATGAAGTGATCTGGAAGATAGAGAACAGCAGGTGGCATGATTAGCCACACTCCTGGGTCCTGCAGTGAGTACCCAGGGATGCTCTTAGCTTGGCTAATAGAACATCACTGAGGAGTCCCACATCACCCTCATTACCTCTTCTCTCTTCTCTAAATAGTTGGTCATGATTCCCCTCCCAAAACATTGGGTTATATCAGGCTTTGCTTTAGCACTGGTGACTTTATTTAGATGTGTGTCAGTCAGTCCTTTTGACATTCAGAAGTTCGGTTCTAAGGTCTGAATGTCCTTGCCCTCATCTTTATCTCTTTGCTTCTACCCTTTTTCCACCTCCGTTTTCTCTTTGAATCTTCCACTGACTCTTTCTTAACAACGGTTGATTATTCAGTATTGGTTACTGATCTTATTTAATGCCTCTAATTTCCCTAAGTTTGAGCATAAGATAACTCTGTCATCTGAATGTTGATTTAATGTCTAAACCAGGTGCTTTCCTGGGTGCTAGGATAATAGTACTGATTGAACTGTATGGAAGTGTCAGAATTGAAGTAACATCTGTAATCTACTTTGAACTCTTCTAAAGAAAAGGATTATAACAATACAGTATCTAGAAAAAACTTTTTTGTTTCTAATACTCATTGTTTTCATCTTTGCTAGGCACTGATGATGGATTCAATAAGCAGTACAAAACAATCTCTTCTGAAAGAAAAAAATGTACCTATTTTTAGAAGTTAAATAGCTATCACAGAACAATACAAGATTTCACAAGGGAATTGGTGACTAAAATATCAGTAGTATAGACAATATGTGCTATGAATATAGAGCAGGGAAATATCAAGAAGGGGATAAATTAACCTAAGTTGTTACTTTGTATTATTTTACCTTTATCTTGAGGAAATGATGGGATATGTGTAGTTGGAGAGAAGGTGGGTGCAGGTGATTTAGAAAGGAAATGAAAGCTGCAAAGGGATCTGGGTGTTAAAGCATAAACACAACGTGATATTATGCACATCCTTTAATAGTTTCTCTAGATTCAAAGTCAAAAACACAAAAAAGTTGAAAATGGTGGGTGGGAAGGGGGTGGGTATGACTACAAAGGGACATCTTGAAGAAGATCCTTATGGTGATGGGATACTTTTGCATCCTGATTACAGTGAATGGTTCCATGAATCTACACACGTGATACAATGACATAGAATTTTACACACCTTCTATATTAATGTCAATTTCCTGGTTTTGTATTGTTGCATAAGAGGTAACCAATGGGAAAAACTGGGTGAAGAGTACATGATTCCTTTCCATACTATCTTGGTAACTTCCTATGAGTCAATAATTATGTCAAAATAAGAAGCTAATTTTTTTTAAATAGGCCTAAAAGACCAAAATCCCCCAACATAATTCAAAAGTTATTTCGGGCAGTGCTGCCAGTTAATGCTTGTATTTCTTGGGGGATTACTAACATCAAAGTAAATTACCTTCATTTCACATTGTATACATGTATCAAACCATCACATAGTACACTTTAAACTTATACAATGTTATATTTCAGTTATGTTTCAATAAGGATAGAGAAAAAAGGTAAATTACCACGTGTAACTGATACGCTGCATACTTCAGTTTTCCAACTAGCCATAGCTGTTAGCTTCCATCAGTTCTCGATGGTCAGACCTCCTGCCTTCCTGAATGCATTAAACTTCTATTTGCTATTTTTAATTTGTTTCCAATAAGGGTGTACCACATGTGCAAACACAATCATTCTGCCTGCCATGGTTACTACCATGATCACTCTGGGCAGCAGTGTGAAGTTACAGGGGAGGCAGATAAGAGGCAGGTGGATCAATTGGGCAGCTATATTCCAGACATGCGACCAGTGTATGAAAGACGGCGGACAAGAGCTATGTAGGAGGTAGAATTAACAGAATTTGGTGATCTTTTGAATTTCTGGGGATAAGTTTGAGCTGTTTGAATGAAACACACAAGCTTCTCTAAGACATGTTCTTTTGCCTGCATTATTCTGGGACCACTATTCTCTCTGTTGCTATAACCAGAAAATCTTGAGAATATTCCAGTCTCTTCCCTACCTCTGATCGCCCTACCCTTTACTAATTCACCAAACTTCTTTGATTTGCATTCTAAACATCCGTGCTTCCTCTTTGATATCCTAGATGAAAGCATAATACTATACATAAAAGTAAATAGCATTCAAATAAATGAAAATGAAGTGAAAAATAATGGACGAAATGAAAAAACCCTGTTCCCACACAGTTTAGAGTTATGTAAATACTTTAAGGCAAAGGCCCAGCAGAATGTCAGGCTCACTTTTATGCATTTCGCTTTTCTCTGGAATCATGGCCCCTCAATTATTAATTGTTCTTTGTAGCTTTGAACTTCAACTTTTGTCTCTTCCTCTCTTCAAGCATGCTTGAAGCTCTAGAGCACAGCTTCTGTTTGGCCTCTAGATCTCAGGCAAACTGTTGGCAATTTGTCCTTAGGAGGAAAAGTTGCAGAAGAATCCCTCATCTTCTCACTACCCAGTGTAAAATCCTGTTACCTGTGCATCCACCTGCCCTCTTCCCTTTTTTGTAATAGAGCTGCCCTCTCCCTTCCCATGTGAGGGCAGTTCTGCCTCCTTTTGGACTGTACTCTCTTCTAATTTTTTCAAGATTTCATACTACTTATTTTCTCTTCTGTCATAAATTTAACCTTACCTGTTTACTGGATAATTTCCATTGGTATTTAAATATGTTCAAGTATCTCCCATGAACAAAAAATAAATTCCTTGACCTTTCGTTCTCTTCTAGTTACTGCCCTATCTTTCTCCTCCTGACTTTCCCAAGAGGATTGATTATTCCTGTGGGCTCTTAACTAGTTTCTAGTCTCATCATTCTACCAAGTTACCTGCTGTAAAGAAACTAGTGATGTCCACTTAACATTTTCAGTTATTATCTTTCTTGACCTCTTACCTCCATCTTTCTTGACCTCTTACCTCCTTTGATTCTGTTGACCCTTACTTTCTCTTTGAATTACCATCTCCCTTTGACTTTTGTGACATTACACTCTCCTGGTTCCCTCTTCTACATTTTGCCCTTCCTTTTCAGACTTCCCTCACCCAGTTATTGAGTATTGTTTCCCTAAGGCTCTTTCCCAATCTCTCTTCTCATTCTGTTCTCTTGACCTGGGTGTTACTGTCTAAGCCTATAACTTCCTTGTAAGCCCAAATGTGCTACAGGATATTTGCGCATGGTATTTGCTTTGTATGGTATACTCCCTTAAATCTTCCCCAAACTTATTGTGTAATTTTACTCCCCCTTCACCTTGAAGCTTAGATACTACCTTCTCAGGAAGACTTGCACAGCCTCTTTTGTTCTTGTGGCATCTCTGCAACACTTGTCACAGTTATAATTTACGTTTATTTATGATTTGTTAAATGACAAGCTCTCTTGTTGGAGATAAGCTCCGTAGTGCCAGATGCTGCATTTTTCTTTTACAGTCTTGCCCCTAGCATGCCACAAAATGCCAAATACATAGTAGATACACAATAAATAATTATAGAATGAAATGACTGAGTGAAGAAACATTTTGAATAATGTGTCTATGGGATATCAACATGGGGACTTCCCAGACATGGTTAAATATGTGAGTTTTTGGAGATCAGAAGAGTGGTCTGGCCTAGAGAGATGAATTAATTTGGAATCTAATTGTGCATGAGTGGTAATGAAGCCTTAGGTTGGCTATAAGATTTTCCAGGGAATGTTTATGGAGTGAGAGAAGAGGGAAGGGGGAAAAAAACCTTGGGAACGTCCACATTTAATGAACTTGGGCAGATAGAGAATGATCCACCAAAGACTGCTGAGACTAGATATGCCATCCACACACTGCAGGTTTTCCTTGGCAGTCCTGATTTTAATATTCTGCTCTTTGGGTTACCCTATTTCACAGCTGCATTTTTGGCTCAGAAAATGTGTTATGACATCTGTAAGGGAAATAAATCTAAATGTAATGTTAACACTTAGCTTATTAATGATATGATAGGTATTAATGATTATGTATAGTGATTAATAACACGACTTATTACTACATGACTAATTACTATTAATATAGTAATTATTATTACTTAGTATACATAGTAATTATATTTTTTCCTGACTTATGATCTTTTTGAACCATGCTTCTAAAAATTCACCTAAATGTGAATGATATATTAATCTTTCTTTTTCAGCCTGACAGTACTTTATTGATTATCTGTGAGAATGGCTATGTTCTTGAAACTCCATTTCCAACCATAAAGGAGGAAGAGGAAAATCATGATGTAGTTTCCTATGAAATCAAAGACATGCACACAAAATGTTTTCACTTCTCAAGTGTCAAATCTAAGATTCTGGTATGAGATATTCTTGAAGCATTATCTTCTAATATGTTTTTTTCTTAGAATATAAAATGTCTTTTTCAAGTTTTTATTTAGATTACAGTTAACATGCGGTGTAATAGTTTCAGGTGTACAGGATAGTGATTCAGCACTTTCATACATCACCTGGTGCTCATCACACGTGCCCTCCTTAATCCCTATCTTCTATCTAACCCATCCCCCATCTCCTTTCCTCTGGTAACTATCATTTTGTTCTCTATAGTTAAGAGTCTGTTTCTTGGGGGTTCCCAGGTGGCTTAGTCAGTTAAGCACCCGATTCTTGATTTCAGCTCAGGTCATGATCTCAGGGTTGTGAGATTGAGCCCTGTGCCAGGCTCCATGATGGGTGTGGAACTTGCTTAAGATTTTCTCAGTTTGTTTCCTATGATTAAGAGTCTCTTATGGTTTACCTCCCTCTCTGGTTTCATCTTATTTCATTTTTTCCTCTCTTCCCCTGTGATCCTCTGTTTTGTTTCTTAAATTCCACATATTAGTTAGATCATATGACAATTGTCTTTCTCTGATTGACTTATTTTGCTTAGCATAATGCCCTCTAGTTCTATCCATGTTGTTGCAAATGGCAAGATTTCATTTTTTGATGGCTGAGTAATATTCCACTGTATATATACATACCACATCTTTATCCATTCATCTGTCAAGATAGATATCTGGGCTCCTTCCACAGTTTGGCTATTGTAGAAATTGCTGCTATAAACATTGGGGTGCAGATGCCCCTTCAGATTACTACATTTGTATCTTTAGGGTAAACACCTAGTAGTGCAGCTGCTGGGTTGTAGGGTAGTTCTATTTTCAACTTTTTGAGGAACCTCCATACTGTTTTCCAGAGCAGCTGCACCAGCTTGCCTTCCCACCAACAGTGTAAGAGGGTTCCTTTTATAGTGTAAGAGGGATGCTTTTTCTGCATCCTTGTCAACACCTGTCATTTCCCAACTTGTTAATTTTAGCCATTCTGATTGGTATGAGGTATATTTCATTGTGGTTTTGATTTGTGTTTTCCTGATGCCAAGTGATGTTGAGCATTTTTTTCATACATCTGTTGGCCATTTGTAGGTATTCTTTGGAGAAATATCTGTTCATGTGTTCTGCCCATTTTCTGGTTGGATTTGTTCTTTGAGTGTTGTGTTTGATAAGTTCTCTATAGATTTTTGGACATATTTGGTTTTCTCTTCAGATTGTATATATCTTTTGCCTTTTACTAGTTGCTCTTTTAAACCTTGGCTTTTTTTTTTTTTTTTTTTTTTCCTGTGTCCCAGGGCAGACAAATCTGCTCCAGCTCTCTTGGTACTATCCATTCCCACTGTAGTTCAGAGGATTTGAGAATGGTGGTTTCCTTCATTACTGTGTCTCCCTCTCTCTTTTGTTGAGCTGAAGGTGTTCAGTCACTCTCCCACTGTGAGATTTTGAGGAGGGGATTGATGTGATAAGATCATATAAATTAGGATAATTCTGAGGGATTAAAAAGAAATAAGGAGGTAAAAGGTGGGAGGTAGGGATGCCAGCATTAGGTAGCTTTTGAAATCACCATCTGAAAGATGCAGAGGGCTTAACAGTATTACTAAAAATAGGAACAACTTTTCTCGGAGTTATTTTAATCTACCCAATTCATGGGTTGACGGTGATAAACTGGAAGAAACTGTACTTAGCTCCTCTATTAGGAAAAAATAAAATAATTTCTATAAAACTAGGATTGCAGCAGGTAGTACAGAAATGATTTGAAATGTTAATGATAAAATATATCCCCAAATTGATAATTATTTTTAAATGACATTATTTTACATCAGAGCTGTGAGTTTTTCTAGGACCCTATCTTCCTTCCACTTTCTTTGTCATCCCTTTACTGTAAATGAATGAACGATTTAGTTGTTTTATATCTTAATGTCTCTTGCAAAAGCGATTAATAGAAATAGAAAAGAGAAAGACGCTAAGGGATTTGAAGAAGAAGGAGAAGGAAGAAAGGAGGAAGCAGCTAGCAGCAGAGATGGGAGAAGATGGAGAAAAGGAACTCCACGTAGAGGAGGAGGAGGAGGAGGAGGAGGAGGAGGAAGAGAAAGAGGAAGAGGAGCCATTACCTGAAATCTTTATTCCATCAACTCCCTGTCACATCCTCTGTGGATTTTACTCTGAGCCAGGGAAGTTCTGGGTTTCTTTGGTGAGTAACAATGTAACACATAATTTTTATCTCAACCCTAATCAAATATAGTTTATGATCATGATTTTCCAGCACATTGTTACTTTCTAACTCTTACGGTAGGGCTATTTATTAGCTACAATTGAAGGTGTGAATTTTGATGAATGAATATGAGTTACAGTTTTATATCATCTTAATATCTCTTTTATGCCCGCTTATTATATCTGCTATCATCTATAACAATCACATATGTTCCAGGAGGTCAAAGGGGAGAAGAATTAAAGATAGAAGAGCCAAGAGCTAAACATTCTTCCAGTTGATTCTATGGCTTTTTAAATTTTGAAACTAATCAACACTTTGAAAATAATGGCCACATTATCCTGTAAACTTTTGCTTGCATTTTGTTATTTGCAACTGTGCTCTTTGGCCACATGGAAGTCTGGGAAGATGGTTGTTTTTAGGTGGTCACATTGCCACCCTGAACAAAATTGGGATTTGGCTAATAAGAAAGAAGAGAAAAATGGATATCAGGGAGACAGACACCAAGGACTGTCACAATATTGTGACTATATCCTCTAATTATATATTTTCTACTCCTATCATATTGATTAATTACAAAGCAAGATTTCCTTCATTATAAATTTGTCACAAATTTCAGCTCCATTTACCAAAACAGTAATAACTGACATAAAAGTATATAAGCATACCCTATTCTGTTGCACTTCACAGATACTGTGATTGTCACAAATTGGTTTGTCGCAATCCTGTGTTGAGCAAGATTACTGGCATCATTTTCCCAACAACATTGGCTCACATCATGTTTCTGTGTTACATTTTGTAATTCTTGTGGTATTTCAAACTTTTTCATTATTATTTGTTATGATCTGTGATCATTGATCTTTGTTACTATCGTAGTTGTTTTGGGGAGCCATGAACCACACCCATATTAGACCACAAACAATGATAAATATGGTGTGTGTTTTGACTGCTCCACTAACCAGCCATTCCGTTGTCTCTCTCCCTCTCCTTGGGCCTTCCTATTCCCTGAGATATAACAATATTGAAATCAGTCCAGTTAATAACCCTACAATGGCTTTAATTGTTCAAGTGAAAACAAGAGTCACACACTTCTCACTTTAAATCAAAAGCTAGAAATGATTAAGCTCAGTGAGGAAGACATGTCAAAAGCCAAGATAGGCCAAAAACTAGGCCTCTTGTGCCAAACAGTTGGCCAACTTGTGAATGCAAACAAAAATTTCTTGAGGAAAATTAAAAGTGCTAGTCCAGTGAACACATGAATGCTAAGAAAGAAAAAACAGACTTATTGCCAATATGGAGACATTCTCAGTGGTCTGGATAGAAGATCAAACCAGCCACAATATCCCCTTAAGCCAAAGCCTAATCTAGAGCAGGGCCTTAAATCTCTTCAATTCTGTGAAGGCTGAGAGAGGTGAGGAAGTTGCAGGAGAAAAGTTGGAAGTTAGCAGAGCTTGGTTCATGAGGTTTAAGAAGAAAAGGAAAGAAGCCTTCTCCATAACAGAGTGTAAGGTGAAGTGGCAAGTGCTGATGTAGAAGCTGTAGCAAGTTCTCCAGAAGATCTGCTAAGATAATTCATGAAGGTAGCTACACTGAACAAGAGATTTTTTAAAAAAAATATTTTATTTATTTACTTGAAAGATAGAGAGTGAGAGAATGAGCAGGGAGAGAGAGCTGCAGAGGGAGAGGGAGCAGCGGGGCGTTGACATGGGGCTCAATCCTAGGACCCCCAGATCACAACCTGAGCCGAAGGCAGACACTTAACTGACTCAGTCACCCAGGCACCCTGAACAAGAGATTTTCAATGTAGATGAAACAGTCTTATTGCGGAAGAAAATGCCATCTAGGACTTTCAGAGAGTAGAAGTCAATGCCTGGCTTCAAAGAATAGGTTGGCTCTCTTATTAGAGGCTAATGCAGCTGGTGACTTAAGTTGAAGCCAATGATCATTGACCATTCTGAAAATCCTGGCCCTTAGGAATTACGTTAAATCTACACTGCCAGTTCTCTATAAATGGAACAACAAAGCTGGATGACAGCACATCTGTTTACAACATGGTTTATTGAATATTTCAAGCCCACTGTTGAGACCTACTCCTCAGAAAAAAAGATTCTTTCAAAATATTACTGCTCATTGACTGTGCATCTGGTCACCCAAGAGCTCTGATGGAGACATACAATGAGATTAATGTTGTTTTCATGCATGTTAGGACAACATCCATTTTGCAGCCTGTGGATCAAGGAATTTAAACTTTCAAGTCTTATTATCTAAGAAATACACTTTGTAAGGCTATGGCTACCATAGATTGTGATTCCTCTAATGGATCTAGGCAAAGTCAATTGAAAAACTTCTGGAAAGGATTCACCATTCTAGATTCATGGGAAGAGGTCAAAATATCGACATTGACAGGATTTCTTGGAAGAAGTTGATTCCAGCCCTCATGGATGGCTCTGAGAGGTTCAAGACTTGAGTGGATGAAGTAACTACAGATGTGGTAGAAATAGCAAGAGAACTAGAATTACAAATGGACCCTGAAGATGGGACGGAATTGCTGCAATCCCATGATAATTCTGTAACAGATGAGGAGTTGCTTCTTATGAATGAGTAAAAAACATGGCTTCTTGAGATGGCATCTACTCCTGGCAAAGATGCCGTGAAGATTGTTGAAATGGCAACAAAGGATTTAGAATATCATGTAAACCTAATTGATAGGCAGCGGCAGGGTTTGAGAGGAATGACCAATTTTGAAATAAGTTCTACCCTGAGTAAAATTGAATGCAACAGAGAAATTCATGAAAAGCCAATTGATGCAACAAACTTTATTATTGTCTTATGTCAAGAAATGGCTGTGACCACCCCAACCTTCGGCAACCACCACCCTGATCAGTCAGTAGCCATCAACATTGAGATGAGACCCTCCACCAGCAAGAAGATTAAGACTTGCCAAAACTCAGTTTTTGGTTAGAAATTTTGGGCAATAAAGTATTTTTAAGTTAAGGTATGTACATTGTTTTCCTAGACATAATGCTATTACATACTTAATAGACTATGGTATATTATAAACATAGCTTTCATATGCACTGGGAAACCAAAAAATTCATTTGACTCACTTTATTGTAATAGTGACTTTATTGAGGTGGTCTGGAATTGAACCCACATTATCTCTGAGGTATGCCTGTAAGTGAAAGATTATCATTAATTCATAACCAATCCTAGATCTTTGACCAGGCCAGAACACTGACTAGCCAAGTATTGTTACTACAAGGAGTAATGAACCTTAGCTTCTCCCCCTGTTCAGTTTTTCCTAGAAATACATCTTTGTTAGCAACTTCTAAGGAGACAAACAGCAAGAAGGATAGAAAGTAATGATGCTTTGTCTGTCTTGGTTTTATGAAACAACTGTTGATGGCTACTATTGTGTGGGATTCACGGGTAGGAGATAAATGAGACATGGTTCCTGCCTTCAGGCAGTTTCTTTATATCATGAGGTAGAGATGCACAGAAACAACTGTAATACAAGGTAACAGAGTTCTAGTATCCTTGAAACACATGCAACATTATTATGTCACAAACACATTCAGTGCTTGTTTGTAGGGTTGCTCAATAAATGTTACGTGAGACATACTTGCCCTAGGTGTATTTGTTACCTGAAATTCATATTTAACTGGGCATCTGGTATTTTTACTCGCTAAATATGGAAACCTATTTATTCTGTACCGAGCACCCTTCTAAGTGATTTATTAACCACCTTATAAAATAAATCCTCTTAAAATTTGCGTGTTACATAAGAAGAAACCAAGGGAGGGAGAGGGTATGTCACTTATCCAGGGTCCTTTAACTGAGGGGAGGTGAAAACAGGATCTGGACTCCCGTAGTTTGGGCCTAGAGTCCATGCTTTTAACCATTAGGCTCTACCAGCACGCAAGATTAAGGTACAGTTGACAGAGGTAGTGCCGCTGACTCTGCTTGATGCAAATATTTGCCAGCTCTGTGCCTGCAACCAAGTAGACCATGTGGAAGACCAGTCTCCCTGTGAGGCCCTGACTGCAGTTCTAAAGTCCATGCTCATGCTGCAGGGCCATACTCCCACCCAGCCGTGTTGGCTCTGCCACTTGCTGAATTACTGATGTAATTCTTCCTCCCCTCAGACATGCTGTACCCTCCCTCACCTTCTAACGATAACCTCCTCTCACATTTCACTGAAAAAATCAAATTTTCCTTGTTTTGTCTTAAATAGATCTAATGCCCTGGGAGGATCCATACAAATTTTGTCTGCTTTGCCTATTGTTCCAGTTGATGAGTGGCCTCCTGCAACTGTCCAAGGACACTTTTCTGGAAGCCTCTTGATCCCACCTCTCTCACTTCCGCCAGTAGTTTATTCCTGCAGTAAACCACTTAGTCTCTTGTATCATCCACTTCCCTCTGTCCACTAAATTCTTATCAGCACATAAACATGCTCTAGTACTTAAAATTTTTCCTTAACCTCTCTTTCTTTCCCTTCCACTCCTCCTTTTATAGGTGATCCTGAAGATCATCATATGCACCTTTAACTTAATATAATTTGATATAAATTTATTCTAATTTCAGAGAAAAGATATTAGAGCATTTTAATGCCATGTATCCTCTCCCTGTCCATTGTCTTATATTTTATATATATAAAATATTTGTCATATTTATATATGTGTGTGTGTATATATATATATGTGTGTGTGTATATATGTATATATATATACATATATATATATAAATTTGTATCCCCAAAAAGGCATTTTACTATTATTTTATATTGTTGATACCATTTTGTTTTATCCTTTTTCTTGCTGTTGATACCTTTCTATATCTTTGTAGTTGCATCTTCTGCCTTAAATATATAATATATATACTATATATTTACTGTAGTTCTGCTAGTGACAAATTCTCTGTTTTGGGGCTTTTGGGGAGTCTTAAAGTGTCCTCATTTTGCCTTTTTAAAAAATTATATTTTTGCTGGAAATTTTGTTTTCAAACTTTGATATCTTTAATCCTCTTTTGTCTTCCGTCCTACCAGCTGCATCTTTTTATTGTTTCTTTGACACCTTAGTATGTCTTTTTCTCTGGTTGCTTTTAAAATTTTGTGTTAAAGGGCGTAGTTTCTTCATATTTATCTTGCTTGTGGTCATAGCATTTTTGAATCCCAAACATAGTTTTATTCAGTTTTGGGAAAGTCACAGCCATTATCTACCATAATTTTGCTCTGGCCCATCTTTCTACTTGTTTCTTCTGGGATTTCAGTTTTCTGTACAATAACCCTTATCACTATGTTCCATATGTACTTTACACACACACACACACACCAGAATTTTTTGGGGGTGTTTTCCATCCTTCTTTTCTCTCTCCTGCCTTGGTCTGATTATTTTATCTGATCTCCGTTCCAGCTTCATAACTCTAGCTGTGTCTAGTTGCTTTCAGACTCATCTATTGAATTTGTAACTTGTCATTTTATTTGTCTGTTTTAGAATTTTATTTTTTCCATTTTATTTTTTTTATAGATTCCAGATGGCCTCTTAAATTTTCCATTTGGCTTCAGATTTCTTAAAAATATTAATCTTGGTTATTTGAAGTCCATTTTGTAACTATCTCAATCAGTATCTCATGACTTTTTCTTTGATTTGCTTCTCTTTTTAAAATTTACTTAAATTCAATTTGGTTAACATGGAGTCTATTATTAGTTTCAGGGGTAGAATTTAGTGATTCATCAGTTCCCTCTAACACCCAGTGCTCATTACATCAGTTGCCTTCCTTAATGCCCATCACCCAGTTATACCATCCCCCAACCCATATCGCCTCCAGCAACATTCAATTTGTTTCCTATAGTCAAGAGTCTTATGGTTTGCCTCCCTCTCTGTTTTCATCTTATTTTATTTTTCCTTCCCTTCCTCTATGTTCATCTGTTTTGTTTCTTAAATTCCACATATGAGCGAAATCGTATGATATTTGTCTTTCTCTGAGTGACTCATTTCACTTAGCCTAGTACCCTCTAGTTCCATCCACATCATTGCAAATAGAAGATTTCATTTTTTTAATGGCTGGGTAGCATTCCATTGTATGTATACATACCACATCTTCTTTATCCATTCATCTGTCGATAGACATCTGGGCTCTTTCCGTGTTTTGGCTGTTGTGCACATTGCTGCTATAAACATTGGGGTGCATGTGCTCCTTCGAATCACTATGTTTGTATCTTTTGGATAAACACTGTAGTGCACCCATTGGGCTGTAGGGTAGTTCTGTTTTTAACTTTTTGAGGAACCTCCATACTGACTGCAGGGTGTCTGCACCAGTTTACATTCCCACCATAATCTTGTGTGTCTTTTGATTTAAGACAATAAAGTCTTGTCTTAACTAGTATGCCTAGTTTTTTTTTTTAAATTGAATAATTGACCTTGTGTGTGAAAAACTGTAGCGTTAGCTTGTGGATCTGTATGTTGCCATTGTCTCCTGGAAATTTATTTTTGGTTCTGGAAAGCAGCTAGAAATCCTAGATTACTTTCATCTAGTCAGTGATTGAGACTCATACATGTAGTGTGTAGTGTTCTAGGGTTGCAATGGAAAGCCCGCTGGAAGGTGTGTTAACTGTGGCTCCTTCTCCTGGAGGACCCTGCAATTTCTCTCCCTTTTCCTAAGCCCATGAGGCAACAGATTGCTCTGCTGAGCTTCTAAGCCTCTCAGTTGCCACTTCCAGAACTGCCAGTTGCCTCAGGGAGAAGAGCAATGCCCTGGAGTCAAAACTAGCTCTGAACACCATGACCTACAAAACTCTATTACTGAATTCTAAATACAGAATAATACCTGAAATAAAATGGAATTCAGTAGGGAGTCAGAAGTGGTATCTCTCTTGTAATAACTTGTAAGTGGTAAGCAAATTACTGTAAGGTGTTTTACTACTATATAATCATACAGTTGCATATAAATAGACAATGAGATACTTTATAAAACTGTATCTATAATCATAGAAATCATATCAAAATAGATGTTTTAAGACCTCTCTTTTAGGTTTTAAAATTTGAAATAATATAAAAATCCTCATGTGGTCCTATGAATTTTCAAATATTCAAATACTACTTTCTGTGTTATTTATCTCTTTTCCAGGGTGGCTATGATGCTGGTTTTCTATATCACTGTGAGTTCCCCTCGTATGACAAAAGTAGTGCTATCACAAAAAAGAAAGATGAACCTTTTGATTTTCGTCTTCTTGAAGATACGGAGGATAATCCCATCCAAACTATCACTTTCAGGTGAACTGACTTTCAGAAAACCCTAAAAAACTGATCCCATTTATGCCTATGGTGTTGCCCATTGCGAATATTGTTCATTTTAGAAGATCTGTCCAGATGGAGGGGTACGCAAACATTTTCTAGTTAAATAAATTGAATGAATGAATAGAATCAAAGCTAATCCTGAAACCGTATTTCAAGTCCCTTAATCAAATATTCTGTCAGAATTTCTGTTTTTCACACAAGAGGTTTGTAGGGATTTACTCAGGAGTATGCTACTGCATGGTCAGATAATGAAGGTTCAGTGTTGGAATGATTCTGGAGAAATCACAAATTGAATTAACAGTCCTTTAATAGCTGAGAAGCATATATGTCAGTCATTCTTTTGAAGAGCAAATATAATAGCTCCAAATTTCAAATTGCCTTTTCTTCTCCTTTTACCCTTTTTTTTTTTTAAGATTTTATTTATTTATTTGACACAGAGAGAGAGCAGATCACAAGTAGGCAGAGAGAGAGAGAGGAGGAAGCAGGCTCTCCACTGAGCAGGGAGCCCGATGCGGGCCTCGATCCCAGGACCCTGAGATCATGACCTGAGCCGAAGGCAGAGGCTTTAACCCACTGAGCCACCCAGGCGCCCTCCTTTTACCCTTTTGTATGAGTTTGCTAGGGCTGCCATAGTTCCTTAGGGCTTCAAAATATGAATGGGGGGGGCACAATGTAGTCTATAACATCTTTGTTATTAAAATTTAGCCATTTGTTAATTAAAATTAAACATTTTCAGATTAATATGAAGGACAATTTGTTTCCTAGCATTCACCAAGATATGATGTTTTGTGGAATGCAAAATGGAGCAATTCGAGTCTATATACTAAGTCAGGATAAGCCTTCATTGATGAATATAGAGGACTACTGGCACTTCAATATCCATGACAATAATTATGGATGTATTAAAGGCATCTGTACCAGTTTTGATGACCGTTTCTTGGTGACTACTGGAGCAGATAGTAATATCTTTGTTTTCACCATTTTTTCTGAATTTGAGCTAAAGAAAGACATCAGAGCCAAAGTACCATCTCCCAGGGTATGTAACTAACAACTGATAAATATTTTAAAATAGTGATGTCAAAATTACTCATTCTTTAAAAACTGAAAACTCTTCAGACACATTTACCTTATAGTCTATTCTTGCTATTAGTATTATAATTTTGACTTTCTGGTGCCTCTGTTATTAAATATTAAAATCATTGAATTCCCCTATAACACTAAAGGTATAGAACTCCCCAAATTAAAAAGACAGGGTCATTTTTTTCTATATCATTTTTTAATTAAAATTTCTTTGTTTTCAAAATGCACAACTTTTTCAGATATATATTTTGCTTTTCCTTATGCACTTATTGAAGGGGCGTATATGGGAAGTATACCATAATTTGTGTGTTTGAAAGGGGTTGTAAAAGTAGTAGTCTTTAGTATTAGAATATGACAACGTGGATCATGACCAAAGATTCAGTTAAATTATTCTATTCTTAGGCAGACTGTATCTTTGGATCTGTAATGAAGATTGAGGGTTCAGATCCCCAGATTATATCCATTTGCCCTACCACATGACCTGAATTTTCTATTATCAAAGTGGTTGCATTGGAAAAAAAAATCACTAATAACCATTAGAATTGCTCCTCAAGAAGAAGGAACCGTATTAAAAAGACCATAGTTAGAATTCCTGTGAACACACTGGCATCCCATTTAATAGGTAACCAACTTTAAAGGAAGATACAAAAAATGTAGGGCAGATCTGAGCAGGTAAATTTTCATTTCTATTAATAGAAGCAAAATTAGGCAAATGGACTGTTGTCTAAAGAGCTCCAGCTCAAGAAGAAGAATTACAGAAGGGGAAAGTGTAAGAACAAGAAAATCTTTTTCTTAGTATCTAGTGCCAGTTCTCCCTATGGAAATCTATATTGGACAGAAGAAATCCATTTCACATTTGTATAACAGCATCCTTTTATTTATGAATTCAATCAGTATTTCTTATGTCGCTGATACGGACTCTGATTTTAGTAAGAGAAAATCAGCAAAAAACTGAATAAATAGAGTACTAAGCTCTGCATAGGTCTAAGGTTCTTACTTTAGAACCTGCTGGGAAGCCCTTTAAAGTACAGATTCCTGAGTCCCAGCCAGGAGCAATTAAATCAGAATATCTGAAAGTGAGGCCCAGGTATCAGTATTTTATGAAATATCTTGTCATCTTCCTGGGTCTCAGCCCCCATGATTCTAAGGTGCAGCCAGGATTGAGAATAAAACTCTGTTTAACTCAAATTTATTGTGAACAGCTGAGGCCAAGAGATGGGGGGTTGGGTATCCTGGAGACCACACTGCTAATGGAAAACCAAGGGGCTTGGCTCTGGAAAATAATTAAAAGAATAAAAAAATAAGATTCAATCAAGTTATGTCCTAAGTGATGAACAGTAATTACAATGTACTAGCCATCAATGTCTCTTATACTGTCATGTCTTATGACTTCACTTTTACTAAAGTTCTAAACTTTGGGGTACCTGGATGGTTCAGTCAGTACAGCATGAGAATCTTGATCCCCAGATTGTGAGTTTGAGCCCCATGTTGGATGCAGATATTACTGTAAAAAAAAAAATTCTGAACCTTATCCTACACAAAAATATGTAGATTTACATTTCATATGTATAAAGACTAGTACTATAATAATACAGCTTCATCAAAAGAGAGTCCTTATTTCTTCACAAGGAACGACAACAAACCAGAGACCTGTTAAGAAAAAGAGTAGAGAATAAACAAGTACAATTTTACTTAGGAACTGATTAGCTAACAACCTCAGATTTCGTTTGGTTCACTGGATTATAATTCTCCTTCCTTACATTTTATAGTATAGCATCTGAATAAACAAAGTAATTTTAAGTGATTTACTTCATAGTTCCCTTAAACTAATTTCCTTTCTTAAAGGAGATTCATATTTTTGATTCCATCTTTCTTTCTCGAGGAGAGGAACTATATTATTCTGTGCATTTCTCATTGTATTTTTTTTATAAGGTCAAGTGAAATGCTTAAAGTTTAAAAAATATTGTATGTCAACTATACTCAGGAACTATATTATTCTGTGCATTTCTCATTGTATGTTTTTTTTATAAGGTCAAGTGAAATGCTTAAAGTTTAAAAAATATTGTATGTCAACTATACTCAAAAAAATTTTAATTTAAAAAAATATATTTTTAAATCTTCCTGTATACACATAAGGTATCTGGGGAGAATTGTGCATATATGAAAGGGCATAAGCTAAAAAGCAGAATTTTAAAATAAATGACCTAGAAAATTTGTGTGTATTCTTTGTTAATAATACATGATATTAGTAATTCACATTTTGGAGAGGAATTATAGTGATATTAATATTTTGCATACACATTAGTTTTCAAGACTTTTTTTTTTACCTACCTCTTAGAAACAAATAAATTTAATCAATTGCAATTTCCCCCCTAGTTTTTCCTAGTTTATTTCTTGTGAAAATACTTTGCAGGCCTATAATTATTAGAAATTTGCAGAGGGGAAAACACAGTCTACTTCATATTAGATATTTTAAGAGAAATATGCAATTTAAAAGGTTAACCATTTCTCCCCTTTCTACAGTTTGGAATTGAAACAGAGCCAATTCCAGAAGATATTGAAGATCCCAAAGCCTATAGGTATGGGAATTTTTGATACTCATTAGCCCCGAGCTGTTGCAAAATGGCATTTTATAGAATTTGACCCAGCCAAAAGAATTTCCAAATTATTGAATCCTCATTTCCTCTTTGTGCTGTTTCTGTATCTTATTATCGTTTTCAATTTCTGTTTTCAGTATTGAGAATGCTAGAAGAAAAAGAGAACATGACAAGTTAATGAAAGAAGTAGAAGAAATAAAGGCTGGGAAGAGAGAAAAACTCAAAGCTTTGAGGAATGAATTTTGGAAACTTCTAGAAATGAATCAAGGATTACCAAAGCATATGCAGTTTAAGCAAACAGTAAGCCTAAAATAAATTTAACTTTAATTTTTAACATACACTATTTTTTGGATCATGACTATTCTGTTGATAAAGTAGGGACACCTTAAAATCATCTTTAGGCTTTCCCTTATCTGGCCAGTATGTTGGCAGCAGCTAAAATATTGTAGAATTTGACACCCCACTTGGTTTGGATAGAGAAGAGCCTCCTTACATAACACAAAGTTTACTTCCGGATTTAGCTACCTCATTTTGGTGGGTGGGGGGAGGGGGAACGGTAACAAGGTAAGATATAAATAGAGGTTTGAATCTGGTTATCAACCCTTACTATACTTAACCAAGATAGCCAACCATTGTATAGGTACACATATATTTTGATTCTCTGTGGTTCTATTTCTATAATTCACCAGATCTATTGAAAAGATAGTAACTGATAGGTCCACAAAGTTTTTAAAAGATGACTTAGTATAGTTGTAGCTAGAGGGACAATCAACAAATTGTTCAAGCTAATTTTGTTTTATTTTTTTTTCTTTTCTGACTTATTACAAATCCCCATCTACCTGCTAGTGATTTTCTTTTCATTGTATACTTCTTCGTAAGTGGAATTGCTTTCAAGAACCTAATCAAATAAAAAGCCAGAATTTACATCCTGACTATACCTATAACTTTAGGGGCACCTAGCCAAATTCCAAATGAAAAATGCTCTGGTGAAATAATGGAAAATTCATATTGGTTAAAAGGCCAACCTGTAATTGTTAAAAGATATTTATGCTATTTTACTAAGAAAAAAGTTGATGTTTATGGAATATGGGTAATATAATTCAAAATAAAGAATACCTGAGGTGAGTTCTGTGGCTAAGCATTTTATATATATCATTACTTAAAACAGAAACGCCCTGGTAATATTAATTAGTACTTACAATTTAGTCTGAATGTGTGCCCTGATATTTTTCCAAGAGTAAAGGTAAAAAACATTACCCCCCTAAGTATCCTTATGGGAGAAATGGCCCCCTTGGTGAAGGACATCCAGCTAGAACTTGGTAACCTTAAAAAGATCCCAAAGATTTAGCTCTCTTTCCTGGGTGGGGTCATATGGGAAGCCAGTAGTTGCCAGTAGTTGCTCTGGGGTGATGGAAGGTTTTTTTTTGTTTTGTTTTTTTTCTGAACTCTGTACACTTTCTAAATATTCTGTTATTCATTGTTTTTATTGTGGGAAAGTCTTTTAATATATAACCTTATTTGCGGTATTAATTCTGGGAACTTTTCTCCATATTTTATGGGAATAAAATTATGTTACTTTTTTCTAGAACAGAGAATTTGTGATATTTGGGAGAGAATTATCATGCAACATGAAATTGAGTACAAAACTTACTCTGTATCTGTGTATGAAATAGGATTGACAATGCACATTAATAAAAGTACCCATTTTGATGAACAAATCTTATTTGCAGGATTTTGATATAGATTCCAAAATTCGTGCTGAGATTGGCAGGAAATCAGCTTTTAAAATTCAACAAGTGGAAAAAGAATTAGCTTGGGAAAAAGAGAAACATCAGCTTGGTCTCATGAAGCTGCAGAATAGGTAGGATCCATATTTTCTACAGATTAAGATGTTTGAGAACATATATTTGAATAAAGTTGTTTACAGTGGCTTAATCGAAGTGGTCAGGTAAGAGGTGTCCTAGAGTACCTACTAACACTTGAAATCTCAAGGAATTCTTTTGTCACTGCTACTGATATCTTCTTGAGCTTTCTGAGAAATTTGAATCTGGGAAATTTAACAATTAGGTTTTTCCGAGTGCCGGGTTGGCTCAGTCGGTTAAGCATCTGACCCTTGATTTCAGCTCAGGTCATGATCTCAGTGTCATGAGATCAAGCCCTGTGTCGGGCTCCATGCATGGAGCCTGCTTGAGATTCTCTCTCTGCTCCTCCCCCACCCCCGCTCTCTCTCTCTTTCTCTAAAAAAAAAAAAAAAAATTAGATTTTTCAACTCAACACTGAAAAACTGACTTAAAAATAAGAAGACACGAACAGACATTTCTCCAAAGAAGATGTCCAGATGGCCAACAGACACATGAAAAGATGCTCAACATCTCCCATCATCAGGGAAATTCAAATAAAAAATGCAATGTGATATCACTTCATACCTGTAAGAATGGCTAAAATTAAAAACACAAGAAACAGCAAGTGTTGGTGATGATGTGGAGAAAAAGGAACCTTTGTGAACTGTTGGGAATGCAAATTTGTGGAGCCACTGTGGAAAGCAGTATGGAGGTTCCTCAAAAAGTTAAAGCTAGAACTACCTCATGATCCAGTAATCACACTACTGGGTATTTACCCAAGGGAAAAAAACAAAACAAAACACTAATTCAGAGGGATACATACACCTCTATATTTATAGCAGCATTTTGTACAATAGCCAAAATATGGAACCAGCCCAAGTGTCCATAGATAGATGAATGGATAAAGAAGATGTGGTATATGTATATAATGGAATATTCAGCCATAAAAAAGAATGAAATCTTGCCATTTGAAATGACATGGATGGACTAGAGAGTAATGCTAAGCAAAATAAGCAGTCAGAGGAAGACAAATAGCACGATTTCACTTGCAGAATTTAAGAAACAAATGAGCAAAGAGAAAAAACAAAGAGACAAGCCAGGTAATAGACTCAACTATAGGGAATGAACTGATGGTTACTAGAGGTGGATGGAGAGATGTGTGAGATAGATGATGGGGATTAAGGAGTGCACGTGTTGTGATGAGCACCAGGTGATCTATGGAAATGTTGAAATCACTTATATTGTACACCTGAAACTAATATAACACTGTATCAACTATACTAGCATTAAAATAAAAAATAGTATAAAAGTTTTTTTATAAACCAAGATAGATTTTTTATAAACCAAATTATGTAATAAACGTTTATTTTCTGTTTTTTTTTTAAAGATTTTATTTATTTATTTCACAGAGAGAGAGAGAGATCACAAGGAGGCAGAGAGGCAGGCAGAGAGAGAGAGAGGGGGAAGCAGGCTCCCGCTGAGCAGGGAGCCCGATGCGGGCCTCGATCCCAGGACTCTGAGATCATGACCTGAGCCGAAAGCAGAGGCTTTAACCCACTGAGCCACCCAGGCGCCCTTATTTTCTGTTTTTGGCAAGTTATTTTATATCTAGTTAACACATGAGCAGGTACATCTTTAAAAAATAAAAAATAAGTTAGAATAAAAAGACTTATAATGAAAGACAACTTTCTGTCCAATCTCTCTCATCTACCAATAGGGCTCCCCATGAGGAAATTGGTTTTTTTTGCCTTTTTGAGATGTAATTTACATTCAGTAAAATGCGTAAATTTTAACTGAACAGCTTGATAAATTTTTACAATTATTTATCACATGTATCCACTACCCAGATTAAGAACATTTATAGCACCCAAAAAGTTCCCTTGTGTCTCCCTTCCAGTAAATATCAACTCTCCAGAGATGAATGTTTATCACATTAGTTTCATCCGTGAATTTCATCATACAAATTGGAGGTTACAGCATGAACGCTTTTATATTTGGCTTCTTTTACTTAGCATCATGTCTAAGATTATCTATGTTGTTGCAGGTAGCAATAGTTTATTCTTTTTCTTGTTTTGTAATAGTATTCTATGTTTATACCATGTTTTATTCATTTTACTGCTGATGGATATTTGAGTTGTTTGTGTTTTTTGGCTATGATGAATAATGCTGCTATGACCATTCTGGTGCATATTTTTTGGTGAACATAAGAACTTATTTGTTTGCTTTATAACCAGGAGTGGAACTGCTGGGTCACAGAATACATGCATGTTTGACTTTACTAGACACTGCCAAACAGTTTTCTAAAAATGGTTCAACCAATTTATACCATGATCATCAGTGTATGAGAATTCCAATTGATCCCCATTTTATTAGCTTTCCAGGGCTTCCATAACGAAGTACAACAGATTGGTTGGCTTTAAATAAAAGATAAAAGTTCTGGAGGCTGGAAGTTCAAAATCAAAGCATTGGTTGAGTTGGGGGTGGGTTTTTTTTTTCCGATTTTGTTTTTTAGGCGAGATATGTTTATTTATATTGAAGTATAATTGACATATGATATATTAGTTTCAGGTGTACAACCTATTGATTCAACAACTCTGCATTAGTACTCACCACAGTAAGTACAGTCACCATATATTATTGTGTTATTGACTATATTCCCTGTGCTGTACTATTCATCTCCATGACTTATTTATTTTGTAATTGAAAGTTTGTTAATCTTGTTTTTTTGAGGGTTGCTTCCATATCTTGGCTATTATAAATAATACTGCAATAAGCATCAGGGTGCATATATCTTTTCAAATTAGTGTTTTTGTTTTCTTTGGGTAAATAACCAGTACTGGAATTACTGGGTCATATGGTATTTCTATTGTTCATATTTTGATGAACTTTCATACTGTTTTCCACAGTGGTTGCACAAATTTACATTCCCACCAATAATGTTTGAATGTTCCTTTCCCGACCCCCATCGCATATCCTCACCAACACTTGTTATTTATTTATTTATTTATTTACTTACTTACTTACTTACTTACTTACTTATTTATGCTAGCCATTCTGACAGGTGTGGGGTGATATTTTATTGTGGTTTTGATTTGTATTTCCCTGGTGACTAGTGATGTTGAGCATCTTGTCATATGTCTATTGGCTAACTGTATGTCTTCTTTGAGAAAATATCTATTCAGGTCCTCTGCCCATTTTTTTCCTTTTCTTTTCTTTTCTTTCTTTCTTTCTTTTTTTTTTTTGAAGTAAGCTCTATGCCCAACTTGGGTCTTGAACTCACGATCCTGAGATCAAGAGTCATATGCTCTACCAACTGAGTCAGCCAGGTCCCCTATCCTTTGCCCATTTAAAAATTGGATTGTTTGGGGTTTTCTTTGGTGTTGTATAAGTTCCTTATATATTTTGGATGTTAACTCCTTGTCAGATATATCATGTGCAGATGTCTTCTCTCATTCACTGGGTTGCCTTTATGTTTTGTTGATGGTTTCTTTTGCTGTGCAAAAGCTTATTATTTTGGTGTAGTCCCAACAATTTCTTTTTTTTTCTTTTTTTTTTAATTTTATTTTTATTCTTTGCCCAAGGGGTACAGGTCTGTGAATCATCAGACTTACATCTTTCACAGCATTCACCAAAGCACAAACCCTCCCCAATGTCCATAACCCATCCACCCTATCCCTACCCTCCCACCCCCCAGTAACCCTCAGTTTGTTTTGTGAGATTAGGAGTCTCTTATGGTTTGTGTCCTTCCCCATCCCATCTTGTTTCATTATTTTTCCCTCCCTNCCCAGTAACCCTCAGTTTGTTTTGTGAGATTAGGAGTCTCTTATGGTTTGTCTCCTTCCCCATCCCATCTCCAACAATTTATTTTTGCTTTTGTTTCCCTTGCCTGAAGAGAATGAATATGTTGTTAAGGGTGATATCCAAGAGATTACTGCCTATGTTTTCTTTTATGAGTTTTATGGTTTTAGGTCTCACATTTTAGGTCTGTAATCCATTTTGAGTTTATTTTGGTGTATGGTGTTAAAAAATGGTTCATTTTCATTCTTTTCCATGTAGCTATCCAGTTTTCCCAGCACCATTTGTTGAACAGATTGTCTTTTTCCCATGTGTATTCTTGTCTTCTTTGTTGTAGATTAATTGACCATAAGCATGGTTTTATTTCTGGGCTTTCCATTCTGTTCTATTGATCTATGTGTCTATTTTTATGCCAGTACCATATTTTTTTAATTACCACAATTTTGTAGCGTATCACGAAATCTGGGATTGTCCTACCTCCAGCTCTGTTGTTTTTTCTCAACAAAGGTCTTCGTGGTTCCATATAAATTTTAGGATTACTTGTTCTAGTTCCATGAAAAATGCTATTTATTAGTTTCTTCAGAGACCTGGCAGGGAGAATCTGCTCCATGCCTCTCTGAGCTTCTGGTGTTTTGCCAGCAATCTTTGATGTTCCTTCCTGTAGATGCATTATTCCAAATCTTCTGCCTTCAAGTGGTGTTCTCTCTCTGTTTTTTTCCACATAATCTTCTCTCTGTGCATGTCCAAGTTCTCACTTTTTATAAGCACACCAGTAATGTTGGATTAGGACTCCTGTAATCTCATTTTAACTTGATTACCTCTGTCAAGACCCTATTTCCAGATAAGGTCATACTCTGAAGAAGTCACACTCGGAATAAAAGCAGGGAATGTGTACCCACAGCTCTAGGACCCAATTTGCCCATCATCTCCCTTGTCCAGTGGAACCTCTTTCCCAATCTTATTGCCTTCAAGTACTTACTGTCTTAATTCCCTGCTTTCCCTCCCTGTCCAGACTGCACCCTTCTCAGCTTTGTGTCTTCAGGAAACATATGGAAGGAAGTAAGTTACCTCGCTATCTGACTGAAATGGGGGAGAGAATAAAGTTGTACCACTGGGTAACACTGGATACTACCAGCGTTTTCATCTCTACCAATCTAATAGACCAAATGTGATAATTCTTGCTTGAATAATTTGCTTTTTTCTGATTAGTGGTGAAGTTAAGCACTTCTTTTCATATGTTTGTAGTTCATTAATATTCTTTGGAGAATTATTCTTCTGAGCATTTCTGTTCATACATTTATAGTTCATTTATATTTAATCTTCTGAGAAAGATTCCTTGTTCATTTTCCTTTGAGTTGTATTTTCTTCCTTAGTTTTATTTACTGTTGCTGTATTTTTTTTTATTATACATATTGGAAATGCTTTCTTATATTCTGCCATTTGCCTTAAACTTTGTTTACATTTTTCTAACTATGCAGAAGTTTTAAATTTTGATGGGAACAAAACCATCCACATTTTCCTTCATGTTTTCTGTGTTTTATGGAAAGACTAAAATTTAAAGTAAAACTCTAGCAGGCAAGAAGATAAAGTAAGTTTTATAGTCATGAGAAAGATACTATGCTATAAGAGAAAAGGGAAAATTAGAAATAGCCATTTTACAAGAAGATATAGAGTTCAAAGGATTGGATTAAAAAAAGTAAGAAAGGCTGATAAACTAGGAATAATTGCTATAACATAAATAAGTTAAATTCTAAAATTAAAAGATTGGGAAATAATTATGAACCAGTGCCAAAAAATAACAACAATTAACCATTGATAAAAAAATTCCTGTGGGCTACAAAAGAAAAGAAAGTGAACTAAACAGTAATATGAATTCCTGAGTTTAATATTTTTTGTAGAGGCAAAAAGAATAATATATATGAGCCATATATATCTCTCTATATATAGATCTATATATTTCATATGACATAATAGGTAGATTACATTTTGTCAGAATTTTATATGATCCACTTACCATTAAATTACAGTCTGCCATTTATTCCTGGGATGCAAGGTTGGTTTAACATTCGCAAATCAATCAATGTGATACAANTACTGATTAATAATGGTTTGTTAAATGTTTTCATTAGAAAGAAAATTCTACTTGCTCTTTAACTGAGTCCTGTGCAATTTCTATCACATTACATTGGTTAATGCATTGTCAAATTTTGGATCTAGCACAGTATAATATCATTTATAAGCATAATGTGTTGTGGTCTTATTTTATTAATCATGCAGAGTTATTAAAATGGTATAATTATTTAAATGGTGACTATTGCAAATACTCTATTTTTTTTTCAGATTTCGTGAGTCATTGGAAAATGATATTGTTGTGGTTCATGCCATACAAAGTGATCACAAGATAACCTCCTATAGGCTTGTGAAGCCCTCTAAGTATTCCAAGTCCAAGCGAACAAGTCTATCAGACAGAAGAACAAGCAAATTGGAAAGGTTTGAAAAAGAGGGAGCTGGAAGAAAGGATAGCCAGAAAGATACAGGTAGCCTAAATAACAAGAAAGCTTTTAAATCCTTACTTATTAAGGTTTCAAAACTGAATTGTCTTTTTGCAGGCAGAACCTTCAAAACCTTTTTGATGGCTTGAACTTCATGTCTTAATCTCTCTTTCCTATTCCTTTGGAATAATAATCAAGAGAGATAGGGGTGTGTGGAATAGCTGAGGATGGGAGGCTGTGTTCCTCCAGCAAATGCTCCACACCAGCTCTTTAATGCAGGCTGGTAAGGAGAACCCACACTGGTTACGTGACTGAGTGGATTAGGGTACTTGATGTTGCTAATTGCTTACTTCCATCATCTACCTATTCTTAAATCTAGGCTTTCTCTAGTTGCTAGTTTCTAGGAGTGTTTCTTTGCAGATTCTTGGACCCTACTCCAGGGTGCGAGGATAGAACATGACATTTCAAACGATTTTCCAAGAGCCTATACTTTAAACAGAATGATGAGTTGAGAATTCAGGTGTGAAAAGAGTACCTCGTAATCTCTGCAACTGCTTTTGTAACTGCACACAGGGTGACTGCAGATGACTAGGAGGAAGGCAAGAATTCTAGGAATGACTTGGAGAGCCCAACCAAAAATAAGGACAGCACAGCTACTGCCCATGATACAGTACTGACATTAATGCTGCTTTATCCTCTTCATTGAGAAAACTTTAATGGCTCCTTTCAGATAAATTCTGAAATCATTTTCCTGGTATTTAATCTTCCCACAGTATATTCCTATTCTGTTTCCTATTTTTTAAAGTTTTTTTTTTAAGATTTTATTTATTTATTTGACAGAGAGAGAGATTACAAGTAGGCAGAGAGGCAGGCAGAGAGAGAGGAGAGAGGAGGAAGCAGGCTCCCTGCTGAGCAGAGAGCCCAATGCGGGGCTCAATCCCAGGACCGTGAGATCATGACCTGAGCCGAAGGCAGAGGCTTTAACCCACTGATCCACCCAGGCGCCCCTCTGTTTCCTATTAATGGTACATTTTCATACTGTTCTGCTGGTATTTTTAGCCTATTGTCTTGCTCACTGCTCCCTAATTATGCCTGATACTTTTATATGCAGGCTTCTACTGGAGTGACCAATTCATTCCTCTCCTCTCTCAATTCTACCAGTTCTTAGAGATTCCAGATAGAATTTTACCTTTCTTATAAAATGACCCAAGCCACATTAAACTCCTGCTTTTCCATATTCCCATACATTTGAAATATTAAAGGTGAAATTATGAGTTACAATTTTATGACCATCCCATATTATTTTTTAACTTTTTTTTCCAAAGTATATCTCTAAACTGTATCTCTCAGGGTGCCTGGGTGGCTCAGGGGTTAAAGCCTCTTTCTTCGCCTCAGGTCATGATCTCAGGGTCCTGGGATTGAGTCCTGCATCGGGTTCTCTGCTCAGCGGGGAGCCTGCTTCCCCCTTTCTCTCTGCCTGCCTCTCTGCCTACTTGTGATCTCTCTCTCTGTCAAATAAATAAATAAAATCTTTAAAAAAAAATAAAGTGTATCTCTCTGTTGCTTGAACATAAAGAAATTGCCTCAGTAGATATGTAATTCCTAAATCATAGGTTTGAGTGTGTGTTTCTGACCAATTTTTTAAATGGCCACAGACCACGGTAGTCAGTATATGTCACCTCAAATTATACATGTCAAATAGGACCTGTTCGTTTTTCCCTTCTCCCACCATATCACAAATATTCCTACCCAACTTCTCAGTTTGTCTGTCAGTGGCCCCTCATTATTTATCTTGTTTTCTAATTATTTGATACCTGTCTTATCTTGCCAACTTTCCAATAAGATCCTTTAGAGTAAATACTGTGACTTAGATTTCTTTATTTTGGTATTCTAAAATACTTATTATGGGGTTAATTCATGGTGGTTACTTAACGAATACTGTGATTTATAGATTCATTATATTCTGTTTTTTAAAACCTGGCAGGTTTAAAAAAATATTTGAGAATTTCATTTTGATGTTTCAAGAAGATTAAAAAAAAATTGACTCTCTGTACAGGTGGGAGCATTAGTGTGCCAGAAGAATCAATTATAGAGAAAGGGAAGAAATTTCGGCCTAAAACCCTAAGTGAAATTATGGTGGAAAATCAAATCGAGAAAACGAGGAAACTTATATTAAAAGCTGAAAGGGCCCAACTTAAGATTCAGCAGCGAAAAAAAGAATGGGAGGAACTGTGAGTGTGTTTTTGTTTTCTTTCTTTCTTTATACCATCCCTTTCCTTTCCTTTCCCTTTCCTTTCCTTTTCTTCCCTTTCCTTTCCCTTTCCCTTTTCTTTTCTTTCTTTACCTAAACTTTTTCATTTTAATATGAGTTTCAAAATGTCTTTGAAATAGAAGCAGAGATGGAGAATTGAAGACAGATTAGCTGGATCTTTTAGAGTAGCGATATCTTGGTGCAACTTCTGATACTTAGTGTTTTGGGCCCAGGAATTCCATTTTGTGAATACAGTCAGTGATTTTTAAGGATAAGAAATTCCTGTCTATTCTAACATCAGGTTATTATTATTTTTTTTAATGTTCTAGTATCTTACAGTTTTGGCTTTCACCTTTAGGTCTCTCATCATCTAAAGCTGACTTTCAAAAACTCTGGTATGAGGTACTTTCATTTAAAAACATGGGTTGGTTTTTTTGTTTGTTTGTTTTTGGTTTTTGGTTTTTTTTGGTTTTATTTGCCACCTACCTATGTTTGGTGAAATGTTTCTTCATATCTTTTTCCTGTGTTCAAATAAGATTGTTTGCTATTTTGCTATTAAGTTCTAAGAGTTCTTTATATGTTCTAGATACCAGTCCTTTTTTGGTTATGTGGTTTTCAAATATTTTCTCCCAGTCTGTAGCATGTCTTTTCATTCCCTTAGTAGGCTCTTTTGCAGAGTGAAAGTTTATAATTTTGTTAAACCCAATTTATCAATTTTCCTTCTATCAATCTTGTTTTTGGTGTTGAGTCTAAGAACTCTGCCTAGCCCTATTCCCCAATTATTTTCTCCTATTTTTTTCTAAAAGTTTTATTATTTTACATTTAACATTTAAGTCTATGATCCATTTGGTTTTCATTTTTGTATAAGGTGTGAGGTTTAGGTGTATTCTGTTTTTGTTTTATTGCCTGTGGATTTTCAATTGCTCTAGCACCATTTGTTGACAAGGCGCTCTCTCCTCCTTNACTGAGCCACCCAGGCGCCCTCCTATTTTTTTCTAAAAGTTTTATTATTTTACATTTAACATTTAAGTCTATGATCCATTTGGTTTTCATTTTTGTATAAGGTGTGAGGTTTAGGTGTATTCTGTTTTTGTTTTATTGCCTGTGGATTTTCAATTGCTCTAGCACCATTTGTTGACAAGGCGCTCTCTCCTCCTTTTTTGCAATTGGTTTTGCAATTTTCACCTTTGTCAAAAATCACCTGGGTGTATTTGTGTGTGTCTAAGCTCACGTTCTGTTCCATTGATCTCTGTGTCTGTTCCTTTGCTGAAAACACACTGCCTTGATTACTGTAGCTATGTAATAGATCTTGAAATTGCTCCTCTCATTGTATTCTTTTTATCCCCAGATTGTTTAACCATTCCAGTTAGCTTGCCTTTCTATATAAATTTTAGAATACTTTTGTCTGTATTTACAAATAAAATCTTGCTGGAATTCTGATAGAAATTATGTTAAACCTGTGTATCAGTTTGGGGGGGGGATTGACATATTTATTATGTTGAGTCTTCTAAGCCATAGACATGGTATGATTCTCCATTTATTTAGATCTTCTTTGATTTTTTTCATCAGTGTTTTGTTTTCAGTGTAAAAGTCCTACACATATTTTGTTTGATTTAGACATAAATATTTTACTTTTTTGGCAATGTAAAGGATATTGTGCTTTTAATTTTGGTATCTTATGTGTTCATGTTCATTGTTAGTATAGAAATACAATTGATTTTTTGGTATGTTTATCTGGTATCCTGTGGCCTTGCTGAACTGTTATATTCTGAGTTTTTTGGTAGGTTCCTTAGTATTTTCTGTGTAGACTATCTTGTCATCTGTAAATAGGGACAGTTTAATTTTTTATCCTATTTGTTTGCCTCTTATTTCTCTTATTTTCTTGTCAGACTGGCTAGTATTTCTAGCATAATGTTGAAATAGAATGGGGCATCTATAACTTGTTCCTGATTTTAAAGGGAAAGAATTCAGTATTCAAACGGTATATTGGTTTTTATTCTTTTACTTCAACCTGCCTATATCATTATGTTTGAAGTTGGTGTTTTATTAACAGTATATAGTAAGGTTACATTTTTTAATCCACTCTGTTAATCTCAGTTCTTCAGGTGGTAGATTTAGACCATTTACACTTATGTAATTTATACGTAGATTTACTTATATATTTTTACAAGTAATTATTGGTATTTCAGGCTTATATCAGCTATTTTATATTTTGTTTTCTATTTTCTGTATTTTTTTTATTAGTTTCAGAGGTAGAATTTATTGGTTCATCAGTTGTAAATAAGTCCCAATGCATATTACATCATGTGTCCTCCTTAATGCCCACCACTCAATTATCCCTTCCCCCCACCAATCTCCCCTCCAGCAACCCTCAGCTTGTTTTCTGGAGTTCAGCATCTCTTATGGTTTTTTTCCTTCTCAATTTCCATCTTACTTATTTTTCCTTTCCTTTCCCTATGTTCACCTGTTTTGTTTCTTAAATTCCACATACGAGTGAAGTCCTATGTTATTTGTCTTTCTCTGACTTATTTTGCTTAGTATAATACCCTCTAGTTCCATCTACATTGTGCAAAATATGGAAAGAGCCCAGATGTCCATCGACAGATGAATGGATAAAGAATATGTGGTATATATATATAAAATGGAATATTACTCAGACAACAAAAGAATGTTCTCTGTGTTTTTTTGTTTTTGTTTCATTTTTTCATAATTTCCTGTGGTTTACTTGAATATTTTAGAGTTCCAATATGATTATAGTGTTTTTGACAGTACCACTTTGTACAGCTTTTTTTTTTTAGCATTTTCTCTAGGTATTATTACATTTTGTATACACAACTCACACAGTCTACTAGTGTTGACATTTCATCAGCTTGAATGAAATGTAAAAACCTTACCTGCCTTCAAGTCCCTTTACACCACTCACTGCCTCTTGTTTCCCTTGTTTATAGTATAATTGCATAAAATTTCTCTGTACACATTTTAGAACTACATCACTGTTATAATTTTTTTAAATCATCAAACATAAATTAGACAATAGAGGTAAAATGTATTTGCCAATATTTTTACTATTAACATTTTAATCTCTTCCTTTTTGATGTTCCAAAGTTCCTTCTATCATTTCATTTCTGCTTAGAAAACTTCTTTAGCCATTCTTTTAGGGTTGGTATGCTGGTGACAAATTCTTGGCTTTCCTTCATCTAAGAATGACTTGATCTCTCCTTCATTCTGAAAGGATATTCTTACTAGACATAAAATTCTGTGTTGACATTTTTCTTTTTCAACATGTGAAAAGTATCATACTTCTTTCTGCTGGCCTCCATGGTTTCTTATGATCAATCTTCTGCTGTTCAAATTGCTTCCCCACCCCCATATGTAAGGTGTTATTTTTGTCTTGCTGCTTTCAAGATTTTTTTTTTCCTTAGTTTTCAGAAGTTTGACTATAATATATCTTGGTACGTCTTTGAATTTATCCTTTTTGGGATTCGTTAAACTCTTGAATCTGTATGCTTATATCTCTGGCCGAAATTTGGGAAGTTTTCAGCTATTATTTCTTATAGTTTTTTTGAAGCCCTGTCCTCTTTTTCCTTTCCTTTTGGATTCCAGTGACACAAATGTGAGATCTCTGAGGCTCTGTGTGGGATTTGAAAAAAAAAATTATTGTTTGTAGTGTCTTTTTTGGTTATTCAGATTAGATAATTTCTATTGTTCTATCTTCAAATTAATTATTCTTTTCTCTGTCTTCTCCATTCTGGTGTTGAGCCCATTCATTAAGTTTTATTTTGGTTACTGTACTTTCCAGCTCTAAAATTTCCACTTGGTTCTTCTTTGTATCTTCCATTTCTTTCTGAGATTCTATTTTTCCATTTGTTTCAAGCCCCTTTCTAATTGTTTATTGAAGCAATTTTTATTGGCTGCTTTACAATTTATATGGCTGCTTTAAAATCGTCAGATTATTCTAACATGACTATTATCTTGGGGTTGGCAACTGGTAATCATTCTTTTCTTGTTCAAGTTGAGGTCATCCTGATTCTTGGTATGACAA
>LNAC01000059.1:3487763-3506134 GCA_002007465.1 Ailurus styani
TTTTTTTTTTTTTTTGGTCTGGACGACCTAGTTTTGTTGTATATTTGGATTCTTTCTCTTTGTTTTTTGTATCTATTATAGGTCTTTGCTTTGTGGTTACTATGAGACTTACATAAAATATATCAGTCTATTTTAACCTGGTAATAACTTAACTTTGAACACATGCTAAAGCTGTATCTTTAACTCCCCAAAACTTTGTTTTTGATGTCCTAATTTACATCTTTTTACCTTGTATATCCATTAAAAATCACTATAGTTATTTTTAATACTTTTGCCTATTAACCTTTATGCTAAATTTATAAATGATTTACCCCACCACCATTAATATTAGAGTTTTCTGAATTTAGCTATATATTTGTCCTTATTGATGAAATTTATACTTATATATGTTTTCCTATTACTAGTTAGTGTCCTTTCACTTCAGCTTGAAGAAGTGACTTTAGCATTTCTTGAAAGGCTGGGCTAATGGCAATGAACTCCTTCAGCTTTTTTTGGTCTGGAAAACTCTTTATTTCCCCAATGCCAAAGGACAGCTTTTCTGGGTAGGTTAATTTGGTTGGCAGTCTCTTTCTTTTAGCACTTTGAATTTATTATCCCATTCTTTGCTGGCCTGCAAAGTTTCTGCTAAAAAATAAATAAATAAATAAAAATAAAATCTGCTGATAGTCTTATTTCTCTTACATGTATATATGTGACAAGATGTATTTCTCTTGCTGTTTTAAAGATCTTCTCCTTGTCTTTAATGTTTGACAATTTGTTATACTGTGCCTCAGTGTGGCTTCCCCACAGCCCCTCAGATTTATTCGTTTTAAACTTTCTGTGCATCCTGGATCTGGATGTCCATTTCTTTCCCCAGGTTAAAGAATTTTTCAGCTATCATTTCTTTGAATAAGACTTCTGACCACCTTTCTCAATTTGGGACCCCTGTAATGTGTTTGTTAGCCATCTGTATGTCTCCTTTGGAGAAATGTCTATTCATGTCTTCTGTCCATTTTTTAACTGGATTATTTATTTTGGGGGTGTTCAGTTGCATAAGTTCTTTATATATTTTGGATACTAACTCTTTATTAGATATGTCATTTGCAAGTATCTTCTCCCATTCTGTTGGTTGTTTTTTAGTTTTGTTGATTGTTTCCTTCACTATGCAGAAGCTTTTTATTTGATGAAGTCCCAGTTGTTTATTTTTGCTTTTGTTCCCCTTGCCTCAGCTGACCTATCTAGAAAAAAATTACTACAGCTGATGTTAAAGACATTATTGTCTGTTTTCTCCTCTAGCATTTTAACGGTTTCCTGTCTTACATTTAGGTCTTTCATCTATTTTGAATTTATTTTTGTGTATGGTGTAAGGAAGTGGTCTAGTTTCACTCTTTTGCATGTTGCTGTCCAGTTTTCCCAACACCATTTGTTAAAGAAAGTTTTTCCTTTGGATATTCTTTCCTGCTTTGTTGAAGATTAATTGACCATGTAGTTGTGGGTTCATTTCTGGGTTTTCTACTCTGTTCCTTTGATCTATGTGTCTGTTTTTGTGCCAGTACCATACTGTCTTGATCACTAAAGCTTTTAACTTGAAGTCTGGAATTGTGATGCCTCCAGCTTTGCTTTTCTGTTTTCAAGATTGCTTTGGCCATTTGGGGGTCTTTTTTTTTTTTAATTAAAATTTTTTTTGGATTTTTTAAAATCGAAATTCAATTCACTAACATATAATGTATTATTTGTTTCAGAGGTACAGGTCTGTGATTCAGTCTTATATAATACCCAGTGCCCATTATAACACATACCCTCCCCAGTGTCCATCACCCAGTTACCCCATTCCTCCACAAGCCTCCAGCAACCCTGTTTGTTTCCTGAGATTGAGTCCCTTATAGTTTGCCTCCCTCTCTGGTGTCATCTTGTTTCATTTTCCCTCTCTTCCCCTATGATCCTCTGCCTTGTTTCTTAAGTTCCACATATCAATGAGATCATAATGATAATTGTCTTTCTCTGATTGACTTATTTTGCTTAGCATAATATCCTCTGGTTCCATCCACATCATTGCAAATGGTAAGATTTCATTTTTTGATGGCTGTGTCATATTTCATCAATATATACACACATACACACACCACACACCCCACATCTTCTTTATCCATTCATCTGTTGATGGACATCTGGGCTCTTTCCATAGTTTGGCTATTGTGGACATTGTTGCTATAAACATTGGTGTGGAGATGCCCCTTTCAATTACTGCATTTGTATCTTTGGAGTAAATACCCAGTAGTGCAATTGCTGGGTTATAGGGTAGCTCCTTTAGGTATAAGGTTAGGTTGTGTATTTGAGACTTTTCTTCTGGAGGAAGGCCTGTATTGGTAATACTTCCCTTTCATGACTGCCTTTGCTGCATCCCAAAGATTTTGGACTGTTGTGTTTTCATTTTCATTTGCTTCCATGTATTTTTAAAAATTTCTTCTTTAATTTCCTATTCAACCCAATCATGCATTAGTAGGATGTTATTTAACTTTCATGTATTTGTGGTCTTCTCAATTTTTTTTCCTGTGGTTGGCTTCATGTTTCGTAGCGTTGTAGTCTGAAAATATGCATGGTATGATCTCAGTCATTTTATACTGGTTAAAGCCTGATTTATGACCCAGTATGTGATCTCTTCTAGAGAATGTTCCATGTGCACTTGAAAAGAATGTATATTCTGCTGTTTTAGGATGAAATGTTCTGAATATATCTGGTAAGTCCATCTGGTCCTGTGTGTCATTCAAAGCCACTGTTTCCTTTTGATCTGATTAGATGATTTGTCCATTGTTGTGAGTGGGGCATTAAACCCCCCTATTGTTATTGTGTTATTATTAATGAGTTTCTTTAAGTCTGTTATTAATTGATTTATGTATTTGGCTGCTCCCAAGTTGGGGACATAAATATTTAAAATTGTTAGATCTTCTTGTTTATTATGATATGGTGTTCTTGTTCATCTCTTGTTACAGACTGGTTTAAAATCTAGTTTGTTGGATATAAATATGGCTATTCCCGCTTTCTTTTGCTGTCTACTAGGATGATAAATGGTTCTCCACCCCCTCACTTTCAATCTGGAGGTGTCTTTGGTCTAAAATGTGTCTCTTGTAAGCAACATATCAATGGATCTTTTTTTAAAAAAAATCCATTCTGATACCATGTGTGTTTTGATTAGAGCATTTACTCCATTTATATTCAGAGTAATTATTGATAGATAAAAATGTAGTGCCACTGTATTGACTGTAAAGTCACTATTCCTGTAGAATGCCTCTGTTCCTTTCTAGTCTTTGTTGCTTTTGGTCTCTTTCCCACTCAAGGGGTCCCTTTTAACATTTCTTGCAGAGCTGATTTAGTGTTTATGAACTCCTTTAGTTTTTGCTTGTCTTGGAAACTCTTTATCTCTCCTTCTATTCTGAATGACACCTTTACTAGATAAAGTATTCTTGACTGCATATTTTTCCCACTTATCACATTGAATATATCATGCCAGTCCTTTCTGGCCTTCCAGGTTTCTGTAAACAGGTCTGCTGCTAACTTTATGTGTCTACCATTTTAGGTTCAGGACCTTTCGTCCCTAGCTGCTTTCAGAATTCTCTTTATCTTTGCATTTTTCAAGTTTCATTATGATATGTCTAGGTGTTAACCTGTTTTTGTTGATTTTGTGGGGAGTTCTTTGTGCCTCTTGGATTTGAATGCCTGTTTCCTTCCCCCAGATTAGGGAATTTCTCAGCTACAATTTGTTTAAGTAAACCTTCTACCCCTTTTTCCTACTCTTCTTCTTCTGGAATTCCTATGCTACAGATATTATTGCACTTTCTGGAATTGTGGAGTTCCCTAAATCTATCTTCTTGGTCTAATAGCTTTTTTCCCCCTCTTATTTTCAGCTTCATTATTTTCGATAAATTTGTCTTCTATATCACATGTCCATTCTTCTGCTTCTTCCATCCTCACTGTGATTACATCCAGTTGGGTTTTCATCTCAGTTATAGCATTTTTTATTTTGGCCTGACTAGTTGTTAGGTCTTTTATCTATCTCTGCAGGAAGGGTTTCTCTGGGGTCTTCTATGCTTCTTTCAAGCCCAGTTGCATTCTTATGACTGTTGTTCTAAGTTCTTGTTCAGATGTATTGCTTATATCTGTTTTGAGAAGATTCCTGGCTGAGATTTCTTCTTCATCTTTCTTTGGGGGAGGATTCCTCTGTCTTGTCATTTTATATGTTCCTGAGAGTAATGCTATAGTAAGAAGGGGTCATAAACTATCCAGAGCCTGATACTTCAGTGTTTCTGGTATATGCTGTGTGCACTCCGCTGTTGCGTTTTGGCTGCTCTTTCCCACAGGTCAGTCCTATGCTGAGTTCCTCCTTGCTTACAGTGGGGAGTGTTTGGATCTTTAAGTAGGTGTGCTTTGATTTGTTTCTTAAAATAAGCCTGGTTATGAAAAAACAAAAACAAAACCTAAAACCAAAACCCTGATCTGCAAAAGAGAGGAAAAAAAAAAGGAACAGCAATAACAGAGAAACCAAACAGACAAACAAGAAGCTATAAGCCTGATTCCAAAGAAAAACAAAGGGGGTGGGGAAGACACCTGATCCAAAAAAAAGGAGAAAAGGTAGTAAAAACAAACAAACAAACAAAACCAAGAAAGAAACAAAAAAAACCCCTATGTTTGGATTCCAAAGAGAAAAAGAAAAATAAAGAAAGCTGGCCCTATTTTCACCAGAACTGAAGCTGACACTATGATCAGTAGACTTGGTGCATGTGGGGCACCAGCATTGGTCTTCTGGGGGAGCACCTGCTGTTCTGCCTCACAGTCAGACCTGCCTAGTAACCATGCACTTGCAGGACACAGGGGGCAGGGGGTGGGTGGAGGTTGTTGTATGTGGCTACCACCTCCACTGGGGATGCTGTGTTTCTCACTAACATCTGACTGTGTTGGTGGTGAGGGAGAAAATTGTATCACCTCACTCTCTCCTCCTAGGACAGGGGATCTTTCACCTGCTGCTGTTCAAGAAGTCCTTACAAGGGCGCCTGGGTGACTCAGTCGGTTAAAGCCTTTGTCTTCAGCTCAGGTCATGGTCTCAGGGTCCTGAGATAGAGTCCCGCATCAGGCTGTCTGCTCAGCAGGGAGCCTGCTTCCCCGTCTCTCTCTCTGCCTGCCTCTCTGCTTATGTGTGACCTCCCTTTCTGTCAAATAAATAAAATCTTAAAAAAAAAAAAAAGTCCTCACAAAAGAGTAAACAATCTCCCTTCTTGTGTCTCAGGCTTTTGTCAGATCCCTGCCCTCACCCTATCTGTGCCTGGGGCTGTTGGTGTGCCTGGCACAACAGCTCTCCTGCCTTTTATCTCTGGAGTGCAGCTGGGATTCAAAACTCCAAATCTTAAATGATTTGGCATGGTGTGGACCTGCTCCCCTCTTCCAAGAAAGAGCCTCGTTGTATCTGGTGTGTTTCATCCCAGAAAAAACACTCATACACTGTTGTCATGCACAATCTACACAGGTGCCCAGAGTCTGTGGTGAAGCACAATAAAAAGCTGCAGTCAGGTTATCTGTCCTTTGCATGCACCTCTTTCCCCTGTAGATGACAGGCCACTTGATGGCACCTCCAGGGTCTTTTGACCTTGGAGAGACAATATACCCTCTTCCAAATGTACTCCAGGAAGGGGAAGGTTTTCTCTCAGTGTGACCCAGAGGATCCCTGCACCATTCTTTCTACTCCCAGGCCTGAGCTGTCCTTTCCCTTAGAGCACCCACCATGGCATGACTCCAGTGAAAGTCACTCACTTTCAAAACCTCAGAATTTGAGCTCCACACACTGCTTACAGACATTTGCAATACTTCATTCCTTTCAACTCCCCACTTACTGGTTTTGGAGAGGTGTTTTTCTTGTGCAAACCTCTCTCCCTCTCTTTCTCTCTCTATTCTCTCTGCAGAAAGGACTCCCTCCCCACTGTAGCACCATGGCATTTCTCTCCCCAATTCAAGTCTACGTGCCTCATACTTGCTATGTTCTTTCCCTCTGACCATACAGATCATTCTCCCAATCCTCAGATTCATTTCTTAGGTGTTTCAAATGATTTGATGTTAATCTAGCTGTGTTTGAAGGATGAGGAAATTCTAGGGTGTTCCTACTGCTCCTCCATTTTAACTCCTTTCGCCAGATTCCCTTTTATTTTATTTTTTAAAAAAGATTTTATTTATTTGACAGAGAGAGACACAGTGAGAGAAGGAACACAAGTAGGGGGAGTGGGAGAGGGAGAAGCAGGCTCCCCACTGAGCAGGGAGCTTGATCCCAGGACCCTGGGATCTGACCTGAGCAGGAAGCAGACTCTTAACTACTGAGCCACCCAATTGCCCTCCAGATTCCCTTTTAAACTGCAGCTTTAAACTAATCTGCTCATGATCCCTCAGTCCTATACTTCCCAGTGCAGTTCACAGCTTCAGGTGTGGTGGTTCCCTTTGTTATTCTGTGTTCATCTCTCTTGCTGTTCTCTGTGTGGACTATCTTTTGAATCTGTTAACTCAGCCCTCAGTTATTCTTTGGAGGAAATTGCTTTATAAATAGGTGTAGTTTTAGTATGTCTGTGGCAGAGAGGAGTCCAGGGTCTTCCTGTATTGCTATCATAGCTATATCAGCCTGGCTTGAACTCAGTTGTTTTTCAGGCCTTCATGATTGTGCAAGCCATCAAAAATCACATGATCATCTCAAGAGATGCAGGAAAAGCATTTGATAGAATTCAACATCTACTTGTGATAAAAATCTCACCAAAGTAGATATAGTAGGAGCATACCTCAACATAATAAAGGTCACATATGACAAGCTGACAGCTAACATCATTCTCAATGATGAAAGGCTGAAAACTTTCCCTCTGAAATGAGGAACAAGGATGTTCACTCTTATTGCTTTTCAACATAGTAGTAGAAGGCCTAGCTAGAACAGTTAGGCAAGAAAAAAATATTCAAATTGAGAAGGAAGTACATCTATTTGCAGATGACATATTATATATAGGAAATCCTAAAGATTGCCAAAATACCATGAGAAGTAATAAATGAATTCAGTAAAGTGGCAAGATACAATAAATATACAAAAATCAGTTGTTTTCATATATTAACAATGAACTACCAAAGAAATTAGGAAAATAATCCACTTATAATTGCATCAAAAAGAATAAAATACTTAAGAATAAATTTAACCAAGGATGTGAAATATCTGTACACTGAAAACAATAAGACATTAATGAAGGAAATTGAAGACATAAATAGGAAGTTCATGCATAGATTAGGAGACTTAATATTGTTAAATGTCTATACTATCCAAAGGAATCTATAGACTCAATGCAGTCCCTATCAAAATTCCACAGAAATAGTAAAAACAATCCTAAAAATTGCATGGAACCATAAAAGACCCTGAATAGCCAAAGCCATCTTGAGAAGGAAAAATAAAGTCAGAGATATACTCCCTTACTTCAAACTAGGTTACAAAGCTATAGCTATGAAAACAATATGGCATCAGCATAAAAACAGACACCCAATTAGTGAAACAGAATAGACCAGAAATAAATCATCCACACGTATATGGTCATTTTATGATAAAGGAGCCAAGACTATATAATGGGGAAAGGACAGTCTCTCCAGTAAATGGTCTGGGAAAACTTAACTGCCACATGCAAAAGAATGACACTGGACCAGTATCTCACACCATATGTGAAAATTAATGCAAAATGAATTAAAGACTTGAATGTAAGACCTGAATCCATAAAACTCCTAGAAGAGAACATAGGTGGTAAGTCCCTCAACATTGGCTTTGGCAATGATTTTTTAGGCTTGACGCCAAAAGCAAAGGCAACAAAACCAAAAATAAATAAGCGGGACTATAGCAAACTAAAAAATTTCTGTACAGTAAAGGCAACTATCAAAAAAATGGAAGGGCAACTTAGGGAATGTATTCACAATCATATATCTTTGATAGGAGTTAATATCTAAAATATATAAAGAACTTTTACAACTTAATAACAAAAAACCAAACAGATTTAAAAGTGGACAAAGGATGCATATAGACATTTTTCAAAGGAGACCTACAAAAGGCCATTAAGTACCTGAAAAGATGCTGAACTTCACTAATCATTCAGGGAAATGCAAATCAGAACTACAATGAGATCACCTCACACCTATTAAAATACCTATCATCAAAAGGTCAAGAGATAACAAGTATTGGCAAAAATGTGGAAAAAAGGGAACTTTGTGCATTATTGATGGGAACATAAATTGGTGCAGTCACTATGGAAAACAGTATGGACATTCCTCAAAAAATTAAAAATAAGATTACCATGTGGTCCAGCAATCCCACTTCTGGATATATAGCCAAAGAAAACTAAAATAGCCTTTGAAGAGATGTATCCCCTCCTGTGTTTATCGCAGCATTAACAACAATAGTTGAGACCTGGAAACAACCTAAGTCTCCATTAATGGTTGAATGGATAAAGAAGTTACGGTACCTATATATACGGGGATATTTTTCAGCCTTAAAAAACGAGAAATGCTGCCCTTTGCAACAGTACTAGTGGACTTGGAGGGCATTATATGAAGTAAAGTAAGTCAGAGAAGAACAAATTCTATATGATTTTCCTTATATGTGGAATCTAAAAAATTTGAACTCATTGAAACAGAACATGTTGATGATTGCTAGAGGTGGGAGTTGGGGGAAAGGTGGTCAAATGGTACAAACTTCTATTTATAAGATAAATAAGTTCTGGTGAGGTAATATGCAATATGATGACCAGTTAACAATACTGTATTGTGTATTTGGAAAGTTGCTAAGAGGGTAGCTCTTAAAAATTCTCATCATAAGGAAAAAAATTATAGCTATGTGGATGGATGTTAACTAGACTTATTGTGGCAAGCATTTTGCAATAGATACATGTATGAAATCACTGTGTTGTACCCCCTAAACTGATACAATATTATATGCAATCATATCTCAATAAACAGAAAAATAGGCTTCTGACATTTTCCAAAAGTATGTATTTCTGGATTTGATTTGCTTTGTTATGGACTTTTCTGTCTTTTTAAATAAAGACTATTGGTCTCTAGTTTAATTGTATGTAATATCTTTTCTGGTTTGTTATCAGGGTAACACTAGTTCCATAAAACAAGATGAGATGTTTTCCTTTCTCTTCTATTTTCTGAAAAATTGTATAGGCTTCATATTATTTATTTCTTAAATATTTGATAGAATTTATCAATGAGTCAACTGGATGTAGAATATTATTTGAGAGATATAAATACAAATTCCAATTTTTCCTAGTTATAGGGTTATTCAGATTCTATATTTCCTCTTGAATCAGTTTTGGTAATTCGTATCTTTCAAGGGATTTGTACATTTTATCTAGGTTTTCAAAGTTATTGGTATAAAATAGTTCATACTATTACCTTATTTCTTTAGTTTCTGCATTGTTCCTTGTTTTCTTTTTGATATCATTAATTTATATCCTCTCTCTTTTTATTGATCACTCCAGCAAAAGACATCGATTTTATTGATCTTTTCAAGAAACTAACTTTTGGTCATAGAGTTTTAGCAATATTGCTTATTAGTTTTCTATGTCATTGATTTTTCTGTTCTGTTATCATTTCCTTTATTCTAATTTGGGTTTAGTTAACTCTTGCTGCCTAAGTTTTAAGTTTAAGCTATAAACTTTGAATTTATACTTTTTTAATTACAAGCATTTAAGGTATAAACTGAAGTATAAATTTAAAGTATAAATGAAACACTGGGCTTCATTTCACAAGTTCTGGTATGTTTTCAGCATCATTTTGTCCAAAATATATTTTTTTAAGATTTTATTTATTTGAGAGAGAAAGAGAGAGAGAGCGCGTGCACATGCCAGGGGGAGAGGGAGAAGCAGGCTTCCCTCTGAGCAGGGAGCCTGACGGCAGGGCTGGATCCCAAGACGCTGGGGTTATGTCCTAAGCCAAAGGCAGATACTTAACCAACTGCGCCACCCAGGAGCCCCTATCCAAAATATTTTCTAATATCCCTTGTGAATTCTTGTTGATTGTAATTTATTTTTTAAGGATTTATTTATTTTAGAGAGAGGGAGAGAGAGAGAATCTCAAATAGACTCAGTGCTGAGCGCAGGGCTGGAGGGAGGGCTTGATAACACAACCCTGAGATCATGACCTGAGCCAAAATCAAGAGTCAGAGGCTTAAACAACTGAACCGTCTAGGTGCCCCATAGTTTTTTTTTTTTTTAAGATTTTATTTATTTATTTCACAGAGGGAGAGAGATCACAAGGAGGCAGAGAGGCAGGCAGAGAGAGAGAGGGGGAAGCAGGCTCCCCGGCGAGCAGGGAGCCCGATGTGGGCCTCGATCCCAGGACCCTGAGATCATGACCTGAGCCGAAAGCAGAGGCTTTAACCCACTGAGCCACCCAGGCGCCCCCCATAGTTTATTTTTAAGTATGCTATTTAATTTCCCAATAGTTTGCATGGTTTAAATTCTTAAAAACTTATTGGGAATTTTATGGGTTTGCACACAGTCTATCTTCAAGAAAATCCAATGTGTCCTTGAAAAATAATATATTTTCTTGCGTTCTTTGGTGTAGTTTTCTATAAATGTCAGTGAGGATTGGATGATTAATGATCTCCAGATCTTTTGTTTTTCCTGCTTTGAAAGCATGACTCTTCAAAGGTCTCCACGGATTGTTCCTTACCTTTAACAAGGTCTCTCCAGCTGATGAAGTCATGGGTGATTTCCAGCCATGTGTAAACTATAAGAATTACTTGTTTTACAGCTTCCACTGATTGTATTTTCCCCAGATGTTCTTTGCTTATCTTCATGATGTTTCACATTACACATGTACAGGTAAATAAATACTTGGCCAAAAACTCAGGAGAGCCTTATGTGAATTTCAGAAGGCATTATTTTATATGTCGTTCTGATATTTTTGTCCACAAAATTCTAACCATTCTGGCTTCTCTGAGCTCTCACCTTTGTAACCTTAATCATCGAGATTACTGGGCTAATATTTTGGATCTCAACACTATTCCACAGTTGTACTTTCTTCCATGTAGAAATAGAGATAGTAAGGATTTGTTTCAGTTCTCACGTGCATTATAGTTCTGTGCTGCCTATTATTCAATGTCTGAACATAGTTGTTTCATATTTTTTGCTCAGTTTTCTAGTTATTTATAGCATGAGGATAATTATAGGCCTTGTTTCCCTCACATGGCCAGAGCCGAAGTATCTGCTTGCTCTTTCTTTTCGTTCCTTCTTTCCTTTCTTTCTCTCTTTCTGTCTTCCCTCCCTCCCTCTCTATCTTCCATTCATTCTTCCTTCTTTCCCTCCCTTCCTACCTTCTCCCCTTCCTTTTTCTTTCTTTCCTTCCTTTTAAAATTATTAATCCATCCTTTTAGTGCTATTTTACACAAAGGAACAATTGTCAATTAATACATGAGATAACATATGTTTCCTCGGCTATTGTGTATGTTTGTTTTCCTAAAGGGCTGACTGCAAGCTATGTGTACATGTTCATGTTGATTGGCAGGCTTCACTTTAAAGAATTAGGATAGGTTGGGTCTTTTGATGTCTGTGCTTGGAGGCTCCCTAGGACTTCTACTGATAAGATCACATTGAGTCTTTTTTATAGCCTTCCCCTGGGGATATTCTGGGCCATGGTTTTCTTTGGTCTGATTTATCCTTTAAAATTGCTATCACTGATTTGCTCATGGCTTTCTATCTTGTTCTCAGCCTTCCTGATTTATTCCCTTTAATACCTCCACACCATCATTTCCATGGAATCTGGGGAGAGAGCGGGAGGCAAATATATATGCTCATTATATCATTTTTAGCTAGATGCCTTTTTTGAAAATTTTATGACAGTCATGTTATTTAAAAAAGGGTAAATTAAGTCTTTACTGATTAAAATACACTGACTCCATCTCTATGGCTTAATGTCTGTTGAAGGAATAAATAACCATCTTGATATAAATCACTTGGAAGTGAACAAAAGCCTAAAATTGATTCAGACTATTTCAGCACCACCTGGTAATTGGTTTTTATTTATTTTATTATAACTTTTCATGAGGCGCTATACAAATACAGATGGTCCCCAACTTAAGATGGTTTTACAATAGTGTGAAAGTGATATGCATTCAGTAGAAATTGTACTTTGAATTTTGATCTTTTCCCAGGCTGGTGATAAATGCAGTATGATACCTTCTCATGATACTGGGCAGAAGCAGTGAACCACAGCTCTAAGACAGCTGCATGGTGTTGGGGATAAATTATCAATACACTTATAACCATTCTTTTTTTTAATTTCAGTACGGTAGTCAATCTGTCACACCCATCTCCCCACCATACCTCTGGTGTAGTTCTCTGTATTTAAGAGTTTGGTTTTTTATTTGTTTCTCTTTGTTTTGTTTCTTAAATTCCACATGAGCGAAATCATATGGTATTTGTCTTTCACACTTTTTTGTGAAATGGGGTTTGTATTAATTTTTCTCAACTATAGGCTAACATAAGTGTTCTGAGTATCTTTAAGGTGGGCTAGGCTAAACTATAATGTTAGGTAAGTTAGGTGTTTTGAATGCTTGCGATTTATACTATTTTCAACTATGGGTTTATTGGTACATAACCCCATTGTAAGTTGAGGAAGGTCTGTAGTCATTAACTTAAGAAATGATGGTTGGGGTCTACAGATAAAAGTAGCACCACAGATTCAGAAATATACTTTTGCTTTATGACTGAATTTGATTATATACAAACTGATTTGATTATATATATTAGCAGACAAACTGAAGTTTATTGTTATATTTGTGGCTGGATTGCCTCTTTTTCTGATAGGTACAAGAGTAAACCTCAGGATGACTTCGAAGATCCCAGAGATGTTCAAGCCATCAAGGAAGCTCAGTTGTATATGGGAGACTTCAATCTGAAGACAGCCGCAGACTATAAGATACCCGAACATATGCGAGTAAATGCTGCCAAGAAGGAAGAGGAACTGGGACACCTAGACACCCTGGTACTTACCCACAGCTTTCATGACAATGAGGGGCACCCTGAGTTTTTAGTGGAATTCTTCTGAAATCACCAATTTCACTAGATGGTCTCTAAGAATATACAGGCATAAAAAATTAAAGTGGAAAAGATCTTCATGATTATTTAGAATGCCATCTTTTTAAAAATGAGGAAACTGAGGCCCATAGAGGACAAGAGATTTGTCCGTGATTACTAGCTAATATGACGAATTCAAGTTAATTACTTGGCTCAATACATTTCATGGGTGAAAGCACTGTATCTTGTAGGCTTTGAATTTCTGAAATTCAAGCATGTCTTTGTTGGATATAGTTTTTGGCTGCTGTGGATTGCCAAAGACTTAGGAAAAAGGCTGGTCATTGTTTAGACTTTTTCTTTTTTTAGGACTTACAAATTTTGTAGGTGTCTCAATAATTAATTAACATATTCCTTTTTAAAAATTTTATCTGCATTCTGCCAAGCTGCTGCCAATTATCCTGATTTCTCATCCCCATTTTCTTACTAAAGTCTCTTCTGCCTGTCATAGTCATTCCTTAATTTGATGGATGAATGACTTTTCACCCATAGAGACTCAGAAGGTATCTGAGCTACCATTTTGAAAATTTGGTACATGGTCACCTACTATGACCATGCAGATTGCACATCACAAGGCATCATATTGAAAAGAGTGCCAATCATACCACAGATATAATATATTAGAATATTTTATATTTTTGTGACAAATGGAAGTAAAGTATCTTGAGGAAAGAGTCTTTTTTCAAATTCACCAAAGATGAAGTATATACCAGCAGTACAAGAGATCCTGTTATGGCAAATCATATACATAAATAAATTTTCATAGCTCATAGCTATGCCCTTCTGTTTAAACAGACATTTTGAACATTTTCTTAGTGACCATTTAGATTGTTTTTCTAGCTGTTCATCTAAGGTAATTCTTGTTTCATTTATCATGTTCTGTCCATCACCATAGAGAAATGTTTTTTTTTTTAACTACAATTTGCCAGTCATCCAACCCAAAATTTCATAATCCTAGCTAGAGATGATGGACAGGTATGAGGTCTTAAACTCATTATACTAAAATCCATCTTATAAAACAGCAGCATAAAATAATATAGAGCACACTATTCTACAAGTCAGATCAGAATTCTGTTCCCATCTCTGCCACTTAATAGCCACGTAAACTTGGCTGGTCATGTAAATCTCCCTAAGCCTCAGTAATATTATCTGTAAAAGGGGCATTAATAACAATTAATAACAATAAGACCTATCTAGTTTACCTCATAACATTAATGTGAAGGTCACAGTCAATAAATGGTCATTATTGTCATGGCTAAATTAAAAATCACTTAAGTATCAAGTTTTTTTGGAAATTAACATGTCATATATTCCCCTTTCCTATGGCCAGTGTTTAGGTGTGTGTGGTATTTGGAAAACTAAAAAGAAAGTGTCAGTTTGTAAAGAGGGTTCCTCAAAGAGGTGAGCCTTACAGTTGTCAGGCTGGCTTAGATCTGTTTTTTCAGCTTAATTCTCAGTCCTCTGCGTGCTTCAAAGAGGTCCCCATTCACATAGGTGCCAGATTTTGAGTTTACATCTTAATGCTTTAAAAGTTTATTCTTAAGTGTGTAAAACATCTCTATTTTGTTACAATGTTCTTGCTTCATAGGTAAGTTTTTTTGTAAGACTGCCTGGAGAAGTTTCTTTTTTTTTTTTTTTTTGGAAGTGTAATCAGTGTTCTATTAGTTTCAGGTATATAGTATAATGACTCAACAAATCTATACATTACCGTGTGCTCACCACAATAACTGTTGTTATCATCTGTTCCTAAACAACATTACAACAATCTTATTGACTGTATTCCCTATGCTGTACTTTTCATCTCTGTGACTTATTTTCTAACTAGAGGTTTGTACCTCTCAATCCCAATCTATTTCATCCATTCTCCCCGCCCTGCCTCTGGCAACCAGCAGTTCTCTGTACTTAAAAGTATGGTTTTTTACTTGTTTCTCTTTATTTTGTTTCTTAAATTCCACATGAGTGAAATCACATGGTATTCGTCTTTCTTGGAGTTATTTCACTCAGCATAATATACTCTAGGACCATCCATATTGTCAAAAATGGCAAGATCTTGTCCTTTTTATAAATGAATATTTCATTGTCTGTATATACTACCTCTTCTTTATCCATTCATCTATGGATAGACATTTGGGTTGCTTCCATATCTTTGGTATTGTAAATAATGCTGCAGTAAAAATGTGGGTGTATATATCTTTTCAAATTAGTGGTTTTTTCTTCAGATAAATATCCATAAGTGGTATTTTTCGATCATATGGTAGTTCTGTTTTTAATTTTTTGTGGAACCTCCGTACCATTTTTCATAGTGGTTGTATCAATTTACATTCCCACCAGTAGTGTGTGAGGATTTCTTTTTCTCTGCATCCTTGCCAACACTTGTTATTTGTCTTTTTGATACTAGCCATTTGACAGGTATAAGGTGATATCTCATTGTATTTTTGATCTGCATTTCTCTGATGATTAGTGATACTGATCACCTTTTCATGTGTCTGTTGGCCATTTTTGTATCTTCTTTGTAAATGTCTATTGAGGCCCTCTGCCCATTTTTTAATTGGATTGTGGTTTTTTTGGTGTTGAGTTGCAGAAGTTCCTTATATATTTTGGATGTTAACTCCTTGTTGAATATATAATTTACAAATATCTTCTCCCATTCAGTGGGTTGCCTATTGATTTTGTTGACTGTTTCCTTTGTTCTGCAAAACCTTTTTATTTTGGTGTAGTCCCAACAGTTTGGTGTTGCTTTTGTTTCCCTTGCCTTAGGAGACCTATTTAGAAATATGTTTCTATAACTGATGTCAAAGAAATTATTGCCTATGTTTTCTTTTAGGAATTTTATGGCTTTAGGTCTCACATTTAAGTCTCTAATCAATTTTGAGTTCATTTTTGTTTATGGTATAAGAAAGTGGTCTGATTTCATTCCTTTGCCTGTAGCTATCCAATTTTTCCAGCACCATTTGTTGAAGAGACTATATTTCCCCCATTGTATATTCCTGGCTTTTTTTTTTTTTTTGGTAGATTAATTGACCATATAAGCATGGGTTTATTTCTGGGTTTGTAATTCTGTCCGTTGATCTCCATGTCTATATTTGTACCAGTACCATACTATTTTGATTACTACAGCTTTGTGGTATATCATGAAATCTGGGATTGTGATACCTCCAGTTTTGCTCTTTTTTCTTAAGGTTGCTTTGGCTACTTGGGATCTTTTGTGGTTCCATATAATTCCTAGAATTATTTGTTATAGTTCTGTGAAACATGCTGTTGATATTTTGTTAGGGATTGCATTAGATTTGTAGATTGCTTTGGGTAGTATAGATGTTTTTTTATTAACATATAATGTATTATTTGCCCTAGGGGTACAGGTCTTTGAATCATCAGGCTTCACATTTCACGGCACTCACCATAGCACATACTCTCCCCAATGTCCATAACCCAGCCACACTATCCCTACCTCCCGACCCCCCAGTAACCCTCCATTTGTTTTATGAGATTAAGAGTCTCTTATGGTTTTTCTCCTTCCCGATCCCATCTTGTTTCATTTTTCCTTCCCTACCCTCCATGATCCCCCACCCTGCCCCTCAAATTCCTCATATCAGAGAGATCATATGATAATTGTCTTTCTCTGGTTTACTTGTTTCACTTAGCATAATGCCCTCTAGTTCCATCCACATCATTGCAAATGGCAAGATTTCATTTCTTTTGATGACTGCATAGCATTCCATTGTGTGTGTGTGTGTGTGTGTGTGTGTGTACACAACTCAACTGTTGAGGGACATCTAGGTTCTTTCTATAGTTTGGCTATTGTGGACATTGCCGCTATTAACATTCAGGTGCACGTGCCCCTTTGTATCCCTAACTTTGTATCTGTAGGGTAAATACCCAGTAGGGTGATTGCTGGGTCATAGGGTAGTTCTATTTTCAACTTTTTGAGGAACCTCCATACTGTTTTCCAGAGTGGCTGTACCAGCTTGCATTCCTACCTTCCCTTTCTCTGCATCTTTGTCAACATCTGTCATTTCCTGACTTGTTAATTTTAGCCATTGTGACTGGTGTGAGGTGGTATCTCACTGTGGTTTTGATTTGTATTTCCCTGATGCCAAGTGATAGTGAGCACTTTTTTATGTGTCTTTTGGCCATTTGGATGTCTTCTTTGCCAAAATGTCTATTCATGTCTTCTGCCCATTTCTTGTTCTGCCCATTTCTTGATTGGATTATTTGTTCTTTGGGTGTTGAGTTTGATAAGTTCTTTATAGATTTTGGGTACTAGCCCTTTATCTGATATGTCATTTGAGAATATCTTCTCCCATTCTGTCAGTTGTCTTTTGGTTTTATTGATTGTTTCCTTTGCTGTGAAAAAGCTTTTGATCTTGATGAAGTCCCAATGGTTCATTTTTACCCTTGCTCCCTTGCCTTTTGTGATGTTTCTAGGAAGAAGTTGCTGCAGGTGAGGTTGAAGAGGTTGCTGCCTGAGTTCTCCTTAAGGATTTTGATGGATTCCTGTCTCACACTGAGGTCCTTCATACGTACTGAGTCTATTTTTGTGTGTGGTATAAGGAAATGGTCCAGTTTCATTCTTCTGCATGTAGCTGTCCAATTTTCCCAACACCATTTGTTGAAGAGACTGTCTTTTTTCCATTGGACATTCTTTCCTGTTCTGTCAAAGATTAGTTGGCCATAGAGTTGAGGGTCCATTTCTAGGCTCTCTATTCTGTTCCATTGGTTCTGTTCTGTGTCTGTTTTGGTGCCAGTACCATACTGTCTTGATGATTACAGCTTTGTAATAGAGCTTGACGTCTGAAATTGTGATGCCACCAACTTTGGTTTTCTTTTTCAACATTCCTCTGGCTATTTATGGCCTTTTCTGGTTCCATATAAATTTTAGGATTATTTGTTCCATTTCTTTGAAAAAAATTGATGGTATTTTGATAGGGATTGCATTAAATGTGTAGATTGTTTTAGGTAGCATAGACCTTTTCACAATATTTGTTCTTCCAATCCATGAGCATGGAACATTTTTCCATTTCTTTGTGTCTTGCTCAATTTCTTTCATGAGTGCTTTATAGTTTTCTGAGTACAGATTCTTTGCCTCTTTGGTTAGGTTTATTCCTAGGTATCTTATGGTTTGGGGTACGGTTCTAAATGGGATCAACTCCTTAATTTCTCTTTCATCTTGCTGTTGGTGTATAGAAATGCAACTGATTTCTGTGCATTGATTTTATATTCTGACACTTTACTGAATTCCTGTATGAGTTCTAGCAGTTTTGGAGT